>CM023532.1:77292448-77332285 GCA_013350335.1 Chimonanthus salicifolius | reverse complement strand
GGAAGAAAGTTATCACACAGACCTTGTTTCGCAAAGGAAAAAAATAGAAAGGTTTTCCCGAGTCATCCTGGTCACTATTAAAATGACTAAATCATTTTAAATGGGTTTCTATTATTTTATCATTGTTTGGGGCTGTTTTAAAAATCTTTGATCGTGGTCATTTTAATTCTATTTTTTTTAAGGTTATTATACTATCTATTATAGAATGTGTAAAATTCTATTTTTTTAAGATTATATACACTCATCTATTATAGAATGTGTATTCTCCATTACCGTGATTTTGTTTATTGGTCACTTCCTCATTGTCTAAAACTCCACTCCATGAAGTATTGCAAGTTTGATGTTTGTTTTATAAAGAATTCCTTATAAATGATGTGAGACTTTTATAATTGCTAAAGAAACGATAATCACGTAATATATCACTAAGTTATCTACAATTTACTCACTTATTGATTATATATGGATTGAATTTTCTATTAGATTCTATTATTGAGGCTAAGTATCTAAACTTACTGCAACATAACACCAAATTATATCCTTTAAATTGAATCACTCTCTAATATTTAGTTTCACTAATGTTACATTCGATGCAATTTGCCTTTTACTAAATAATTTTAACCCACGTAGACTAAAAGTGCAATTTCATAGAATTTTCATTGTAATATCAATCCTTTATCGATCTAAGTATTGGACCATGATGAAGGAACATACAGATATGGTCATAGTAACTAAAATGTGTATCTCATGTTGACTCTATGGAATAACACCAGCTAAATTTTTAAATTCCAAGATGAGAAATTAGAGAAACCGCTTAAGGTGGTTTTAGCACAAATGTTAAGATCGACGAAAACTTCACTAGGAGAATTGAGGTTTATGACTAGACAGTACAAGAAGCAGATGACCAAAACATGGAAAAGCAAAGGTATGATAAACTCTGAAGTTGCGGAGGTTATAGTTTTTCACTAGGAAAAGTGGATGTAAACACACACAATAATCTCAAATAGATAGACAAATGGCACTGAGAATGATAATAATGATAAATAAGTTATTAAAATTGTGAAATAACACTCTGAAATAATAAACATATAGGAAAAGGGTGGAAAACTTTTTAATTTCGATATTCATGAGCTCTTTAGAAGATATAAGCAAAACATTTGAGAAGATATAGGCAGGTTGAGTTAGAAAACCTTGTTAGTTCATCATCATTACTAAAGTAATTTTCTATTATCTATAATCATCTTTTCTAATTTTACCTTTTTTTTCGATTAAACCTATTGAAATCATGTTCTCTGCACTCTTTCTTTTAAACAGATCCAAAGTAGTCCTTCCATTTTTTTTCTACAATTGCACATGAATACTCTCTTTGTCCCAATTTAGTTGTCTAATATGGATTTTGGAACTGTCCCCAAAATAGTTGTTCTATTCATTGGAGTAGCTACGTGTGTTGAAAATGGATGAAATCACATAGAGTACTAGTCTTATATAGAGAGTTCCTTAAAAAAATACAAATGTTTCAAAGCTGACCAAGTAGACACCCGCTTTCATGCTAGCCGACACCCGTTTTCGTTTGTATGGGTGAAATTATCATTTTGCCCTTCCGTTCATCTTCCAATAAACATCTAGTTCATTTTTTCGTTCGTTCGGACGATGAGACTGTCCGAACAAAAATTTCAGTGTAAAATGCGTTCATTCGGACAATCTTCTCTCAGTGGGTTGTGGAGAGGGATTTTCAAAGTATGCCGCTTTTTCGCACAATTTCTACAAATAAGATATCAAGATTCATCTATTCTGAATTTTATGAACTCTTGTACTGATTTTAAGTGAAATGGTATAACTTTGAACTTCAAAAATCGTACTCAAATAATTAAAGAAAAATGACTTTCCCTCTTAATTATTTGAGTACGATTTTGAAGTCCAAAACTATACCATTTTCATTAAAATCAGTCCCGAAGTTCATAAAATTCAGAGTAGATGAATTTTGATACCTTTCTTTGTAGAAATTGGTTGAGAAACTGCCTCGTTTGAAAACCCGAGCCAAACACGCAAAGCTTACCGTTGGCAGGGAAGCGGTTTCTCGACCGATTTCTACAAACAAGATATCAAAATTCATCTACTCTGAATTTTATGAATTCCGAGACTGATTTAAAATGAACATGGTATAGTTTTGTACTCCCAAAATCGTACCCAAATAATTAAGAAAAAATGACTTCCCTCTTAATTCTTTGGGTACGATTTTTTAAGTCGAAAACTATACCATTTTCACTTAAAATCAGTCCCGGAGTTAATAAAATTCAAACTAGATGAACAATTGGCAAGGAGACAGTTTTTTCAACTGATTTCTACAAATAAGGCATCAAAATTCATCTAGTCTGAATTTATGAACTCCGGGACTGATTTTAAGTAAAAATGGTATTGTTTTGGACTTCAAAACTAGTACGATTTTTTAAGTCCAAACTATACTCTTTTCACCTAAAATCAGTACCGGATTTCATAAAAATCAAAGTAGATGAATTTTGATACCTTGTTTCTAGAATCGGTCAAGAAACGACCTAGTTTGAAAATCCCTGAAGATCGTCCGAACGAACGCATTTTATACTAAAATTTTCGTTCGGACAGTCTCATCGTCCGAACGAATGAAAAAAATGAACTGGTTGTTCGTTCGGACGATTAAAAATTGAAAGACAAAATGGTAATTTCACACCTAAAAACGAAAATTGGTGTCTGCTAACAGGAAAGTGCGGTATCTACATGGCCAAGCATGTTTCAAATCAGACAACTAAAATAGGAAGTAAAATGTCTTACTTGTCATTTTCAATCTAATCGATTTTCCTCATTGGCCTTATAATCTAAAAACAACGTACACCAAATAAATTCCTTTTGGACTTCTAAAGTTGTCCATAACCTGCAAACAAAATACATGCAAGTCTTTTGGGGAATGAATATATTATCATAATAATAAATATTTCATTTATGTCATGATAAATGAGTTGGGTCACACATGGATTGAATTAATCTACTTAAGATTGATTAGATCAACATCTTCATTAAATGAGTACTCCTTTTATTATGTCATTTGATCAACTCATTTAATAAATGGATCAGGTCTAAATTGCACAAATCATTTAATGAATACATTGACTTAGGTACAAGTAGGGTTCATTTATCATGACCTAATTGAATCAAATCATTTAATTTTAACCTATTTAGATCAATTCATTTAATAAATGTGTTGAACTGAGTATGAATAATATTAATGAGTTTAAGATTTATTTTGTAAGTCTGTGAAGACATGCACTATAAATTTTGTTGAGAAAATACTTCTCCATAGATCTTGATGAGAAAACTCATATAGTCATTTGCCTGAGAAAATTAGACTATGAGAATTCAAAAGTTTGAGCAAATAGGGGAAATCTCATTTTCCCAAAAAGTCAAAATATCCTCGACAAATTGTATGCCTTGAGAGTTTGCGATCTACAATCTCATGCACATTGAGAAAGGGAAGAAGAATAGGCTGATCTAGTGAAAGCTTTGATCTTCTACTTGGAATATGAATACAATAAGCGATTTTGGATGCTTGACTCAAAATTTGAACCCGTCTAGTCCACTATATGAATTTGGAGTTGGCAATTTTTTTTTCAAAATATGATTGGACTCGAATCAACAATTAGAATGAAAGATCCCTCCATCGAGGCTTGATTTGTTTCCAACTTAGTGAGTTTATTTTTTCCCTGTCTCAAACTAAAAAAGGTAAATTTGTTGAAAAGCTTTCTCTGTTGGTAGGATTCATGCCTAACCCAAGGTAAGTATTGGTAAAACGAGCTTAAATTGAATAAAGATAAATTCAAGAAATGATAACAAATGTGAAAGTACCAAAAGTGTAATCGTAGACACTACAAAAACTTCTCATCAAGTTCACAACTATCCAATTCAAAAACAGATCAAACAATAGAGAAACTAGAGATAATAGTAATATAACAAGCTCAACATTATTATCAGCACACTGCATGACCAAATATAGTTTTTGAGTGAAACAGTTCAGATGCCTTTGATGGCCATGAATTCATATGGGTAGGGCCTTAACAGACGGAACGAGCTCCTCAAGGGAGAGGCTTGACTAGAACTGCAGGGTAATTAAACACTAAGATCTTATCAATGGCTGCAGCGAAAGTAGCAGAAAATTCAACATGAGTGGGATGGGCCGAAAAGGCAATGAAGTCCTCTGCGTCCTTGAATGTGAACAAGAAGACATGGGTGAACCCTTGTCTAAGCATCTCCTCGTTTCCAGAGTCGTGTCCCCTGTAAAAGGAAGGAAATGATACACTTCATTAAAAGATGGCTATGGTGTTGTGATTAGAACTAAGCCCATCAAATTAATTGGGCCGTTTAACATTTCCTGGATTCGATGGTGAAATCCCTTGATTTATGTGGCCAATGGGCGCCTCCTACCTCCCCTGTTTTTACTTTGGACCTACTAGGAGGGATTGGGATTTTGCCCGTTCAACCGAGGTTACACAAAACCCGGCCCATTCACATCTAAAGGATGGAATTTGACTCATTTTACTGAAAGCCTAGAAAGTCGAGCAAACTAAAGAATAGGCATAAGCCGGCCCAGTCACATTCCTATCTAATACTCCCTCTGTCCCAAATTAGTTGTCTTATATGGATTTTAGAATTGTCACAAAATAATTATCTCATTTATATTGGAATAGTATAAAGTGTGTTAAAAATGGATGAGATCACATGGAGTGCTAACCTAATATAGAGAGTTCCTTAAAAAATGCAAATCTTTCAAATAAGACAACTAAAATGAAACGGAAGAAGTATAATTTTTCATCCAAGCCTATAAGCGGCATATGTTAGTGCAGCTCAATGATGGTCTGGTTACGAAGTGCAATGAGGAATTAATGGAATAGAGTTTCATCTTCTAAATGAAAGCAGCTTTAGCTCTTCATCTTTTGTCATTCGTTTTTATGAATTTTGGAATTTTAAAATATAAAATTTTCTAAAATGAACTGTGTAAATGCAGACTTCCTGTATGTGATCGTTTCTCAATACAATATTTAAAAATCATGCATCAATTGTTAGGATTAAGTATCTATCCCAAAACACTCACCCATTAGATAGAGTGATCCAAATCCTATATAAATCTCTAAATTTTTCTCTACATTTCCAATATAGGACTCATTTGCTGCACCAACACCAATATTGACTAACAATATTGCAATCATATTAAGACTTACCTCTGAAGCTAGAGTATTGGGAATAAAATATATTTGTTTCATAAATGTAAGAAGATTTATAATAATAATGTTTTCTTCTATGACACCATTGTTGTATCATAAAACATCATCGATCTTGCGTTGATAGATCAACTCTTATTTCTCCTTCTTATATTTGGTTGTATCATATCTGCTCTTCTTCGGTCATATACATTACCAACCTCTGCTTCTGGTTGCACCTTTTCAGTTCAACAACTGCATAACGTGAATCGTGTCATTTTCTTTCATTATGCTGCATGCACTTTACTCTTTGAGAGTTTATTGAAATCTTTATTATCAAAAGTTTCATATCTCCAGTAGATGTTTGGATCTTGAAGTTTTTAAGCACATGGGCATCTTTTTCTTTTAAATGGATTTTTAAAGATGAGTTCTTACTTATGTGTTTAATATAGTATCAAAGTAGAGGTACCAGAGGGATAGGTATAGTTCATAACTCCAGCCCTGTATAGAGGGGGAGAACCAAGTATCTCGAGCCCTGCAGTAAGGAGAGTGTCATCAAAAGTCCCACATCGCTAGTGGATCATTGGATCTTGATTTATAATTTTTAAACCAGTTTTTAAGGATGAATTCTACTCATGTATTTAACAATATTATCACTGGATAGTTCTTGAAATTGATTTGATTATCTAATTAAATAAATTTAAACTCGTGAGAGTGTCAATGATTCAATATCTTGGATATAATGATCTCTAGTCACGTCCATTAGATTTAGGAAAAGATATAACAAATTTCTTGATTATTTAGCAGAGAATATGATGGTGGAAGAAACAAAGAAATAAAAATGAGAAATACCATTCGAAGGACTTGACAATCTCAACCTCAGAAGCCAGCTTTTCCATTCCCTTGAGTATATCATCCACCGCTACACCCTCCTTGAACTTCACCAGAACCAAATGCTTCAAGTCTGCCATAGCTACCACCTTGTCGAGAATAACGAGCAGGTGAAGTATTATATGAAGGCGAAGCTAAGGCATCAGCTTATAATGCATCCCGGCAACTGTTTGGTTTGGCCCGCCACCCATTCATCTATGCACTGTGAATAAGAACAGATCCTTTTATCGTTTCCTTGACAGTATGACCTAGCAGATCTTCAACATCACTTGGTGGAGACCCACTGTAGGCCAATTACGTCGCGTCGGATCGAAAAACCCACCTACCAATTTTAAAAGACTGATTAGGTAGTACCTGATGCATACCTATCATGTTCAGATATACTTTTGCAGCATACATAGATACGAGTATGGGTGGAACGGATACCTATCATGTCCTCTTCTGCAGATGCGAACAGGTACTGTCTCAAACACTTCACTGTTATATAAATACTATTTCTGAGAAAAGAACTTCATTTTTCTCTATCTCCAAGTTGCTAATGCTTGTAAATTGGCATAATCACTATTAGGTTAGCAGGTCTATTATACTTTTAGTTTGTTTTTTCTCTAGATTTGATTTCATACATTCTTTATAGCTAATAGAGTAGTTATTCTTTACATATTTTATTCAACCAGATGTTTTTTACCAAATAGGATATTTTAATCACATAATCGCAGTTTCCTTAGTGTTTTTAGACAAGGTCCGAAAATCATATCATTTCACAATAAAAAAATCTACATTTGAAAGTGAATTAAATTGAATAAAAGTTATCTTAAGCTGCGTTTGGATGAGGGATAAATTTATAGGGACTACCCTTGAGTATTACCCTTGAGTAGGGGTCACCCTTAAACAGGGGTTACACTTATCTTGTTTGGTAATTGCAGTGGTAAATTAAGAAGTTACTTTGAAGATAAAAGATCTTGTTTGGTAATTATAAACAGAGATAACCTAATATATTAAAAAATTTATAAGAATTAATATTCTTTATTAAATCTATATAATATAAAAAATAAAAATAAAATTTTAAGAAACATAATTATTGAATAATATTCATCAATTAAAAAATATTTTAAAATATTTTTGCTTCATAGGTGGTGCAAAGAGGGGTAAAAAGAGATAAAAATGAGTAAACAGGGAAAAAGTTTTCCTAAAAACCCCCATGGTCCAAGGGGCTTTCAAAAAGGTAAGTAGAGCGCCCCCCCAACCCCAAATCTCTCTCTCTCTTACCCCCATCCAAACTCAGCTCTAGTGTAATCAAGCTATATAGTAAAAGGAATGAGCAATCTGTTGGGGATTTTTCCTCTTCAAATCAGCAGAAGCAAACCAAACAATCACACAAACATATAAAAATTTACGTGGTTCGGCCGAAGCCTACATCCACATGCAACAATCGTAGAAGTTCTACTGTATCAAAGGTATAAATACAAATCTCTCACTCAAATTCGTCCCTCTGTCTCATACGGATTTTCTCTCTTCTCTCTCACAAAGAAACAACTCTCGGTGGTGCCCAAGAGGGCCACACACTCCACAAGAAGGAGATCCTCTCTGTTTTTATAATTGGTTTCCTAATACAGAGAGCTTTCCTAATCAAAATAGGTTTTCCAACCGAGAGTCTTATCTCAAAAACGAAAATAGAAGTAGAGACAAAGTAAGAGAGAACTAGGAATCCTAATCCTAATCCTAATCAAATCTAACTCCAAATCGAGCCACACCTAATTTGATTAGGATTTGGATTAGGATTTCTCTTCTACTTTGTCTCTACTTCTATCTTCGTTTTTGGGATAGGACTCTCGGTTGGAAAACCTATTTTGAATTAGAAGACCTCTATGTATTAGGAATCTAATTACGGTTTATAAAAATAGAGAGGGCCTCCTTCAAGTGGGGTGTGTGGCCCTCTTGGGCACCACTGAGAGTTGCTTCTTTGTGAGAGAGAATAGAGAAAATTAGTGAGAGAGAGGGGGACGAATTTGAGTTAGAGTTTTGTATTTGTACCTTTGATACAGTGGAACTTCTTCGGTTATTGCCCGTGGACGTAGGCTTCGGCCGAACCATGTAAATTCGTGTGTTTGTGTGATTGTTTGGTTTGTTTCCCCTGATTCAGAGGCAAAGAGTCCCCAACAAGTGGTATCAAAGCCATGTTCCAGATTCAGGATTGTTTTCAGAGAACAAAAACCTGATTCGATTTGGGTCCTCTGTCTGATTGAGCAAGAATTTGGAATTTGTTCTCTGTTTGGAAAGAAAAAAATCAGGAGAAGGGATCGACCTTGTCTGCTCAAGATTTCGATCTGGAAAAAGTTGGATCATTCATCATCGTGAAGAGGAGGCATTGCAGTAGCCTACACCACATTTGTCCCTATGTCTCTCTCAGGTGATGTTTTGGAGTAGAAACCCCTTACATTCGTCTTCTCTGGCTTTGGAACAAGAGCAGTTTCCTGCCACCGTCTTGATTTGCTACTCTCCAGCAAGGAGAAATAGAGGAGGGAGACGGCAATCCCAAACAAAGGTTGAGATTGTGAGGAAGTTGAAGAAAAAAATTGGGATTTTTTAGTGTATGGCGCCTACTGGTGCATTTAATGGAAACATTCGACATGGTTTGTTTCGTTCATTTTGTTGTCATCTGATTTCTTGCGAAGGTTGAGCTATCAGAAGTGATCTGTTTGCAAATCCCGTCAAGGTGGAGATTGTTGGGTGTTGCTCGATTTGGAGCCTAGTTTGACTAGTACTGAGACTCATATTTCCTTTTGACCTCCCCAACACTATAGAGGTGAATAGTGACAGGCCACCTTGAGATAAAAGGTAAGTGGATAGAATAAAAAAAGGCTCGATGCAAGGTATGGTGAAACAAGAAAATGAGAATCTTAATGAAGGGGAAATAGAAAGAGGGAAAAAATGCAATAAAGAAATACATGAGTGAAGAGCAAATGGGAAGAAAAGGAAGAAGAAAGAACGAAGGAATAAAGATTGATGGGTCCGACCATTAGTAGATGGCTTAGCTACTAAATGCCTAGGCTTTTGTATATACCTTATTTTTCCTTGAGTACATTGTAAAATTGCTATCTTCCATCATCTATTTGATGCATGAGCTACAATATTTAAATATATAGTCAATAAACAAGCAAACAATAAGTAAGAAAAACCAAATTTTATCCATCACACAAAAATTAAAAAGAGGATTGAGAATATTACAAGATCCCAAATAAGTATATAAGATAAACTCTCAACCTTTTTTTTCATGCAACTTTTCACTGTCTCACCCTTTATTATGTGCTGATGTAAGTCATCGTGTATCAGGTCGATAAACAAACAATGGACAGTTGTTTGAAATAGATTTCTTCTTACGTCCACCTATATTTATTTATTTTTTGAATGAAAGATAAGAATATTATTCACTCAAGGAGACGCATCACAAGCCCAAAAATAGGAATAGGAAGACAAGCCCGGGCTGGGCAAAGAGGGGGGGAAGTGAGAGACAATGCCCCAAGTAGTAGGGCCACACTAAACCGTAAAGCCAGGAAGAGGCAAAATCTGAACAGACCCAACATAGGCCAAAACGGGCAAAAACACTAAGTAGCAACACTTGCAGTAAGCATGCCAATAGAAAAGGAATCCACAGCGGTGAATGCCACTTTGAACATCTACAAAGAATGCTTCTGGTAAAATGGATAATGATTTGATGTTGCAATTCAGCCTAGAGAGGAGCTTGCAAGAGGCAGCATGTATGGTGCAGGACATCCAATAAGAAGAGGCCCAATTCAAAGCATGGATAAGATCCCTATAGTATGGAGTGCACACTACATCCACCTATGCTGGGCGAAGATACAAAGAACTATTTTAAGAGAGAAGAAGAAAGAGTTTTAGTTCGCTTCTAGGGAAACTAATGACCTCCAAGTTAAACAAGCTAACACTAAACAAAGAATATATTTCAGTTCATTCCATACAACAACCGTACTTACATAAGAGACTCAAAATGAAAACACAATCTGAACTACTCACTTCCTAAACAAACCATCCACTTCTTAAACATTAGCATATTGACAAACCCACTTACTTATAGCAAATTTCTACATACTAACTACTTAGTCAAAATAAGACACATAACACCATTAGTCATAGACCTTTACATAAATTAAATCTCATAGCCCTTTACATAAATTAAATCCCAACAAGTCTGAAACTCCAAATTCATAATTACAATGAGTTCTCCTTTACAAATGTCCTAAAATACCAACATTCCGAATCCGTTCTCAAAAGAAACCATCTTCTATTTATAAAATCTAAGGAGAGAAGAAGCTTCAAAGGAGATTAATAGATCTCATGACACATGGACAATTGGTTTCCAATTGTTAGTGGCCCGGTTTTGCCGAGTCCCTAAGTTTGTCAATTTTATGACCCGGGAAGAAGTACTTGCTTGAAGCTTGAAGACTCAAGGTGATCAAGATTGAAGATCATACTCTACCGGATTAAATCTCATCGTTATGGCAATCACAAAACAATTATTTGGCTATACATGACTTTAGGTGGAACCCACGCATTTGGAGGACCATTCAAAACAAGAAGTTTGACAGTGAATTGAAAGCGAACTTGGAAATATGAATTAAGTTCACTGTCAACTCAACAAGTCATTCTCACCGACCCCTCGGTGGAGACAGGATCGACACATCGTGGTCAAAGACTGGTCGTCAAGATTGACAAAAGTTATGGAACATTGAACTGTCATTCTCAGTATGCCTCTGATCGAGAGTCTCGTATGCACCGATCCCTCAGTGATGAACTTAACGACCCCTCGCGGTCAACGATTCGTCGATGATAACTTATGAGTTTTGGAACTTAGAACTCAAGTGGACTCTCGAGAAAACATATATCTCGGTAATTTAAGAGCGATCAAGAGTAACAGGACCGACCCCTCGGTAAATGGCGACAGGTCGTTCTGGGAAGGACAAGTTTCGGGACATGAAACTCTGTCTGCATGGTGTTGCCTCAGATCGAGACCCTCGTATGGACCCACCTCTCAGTGCCATTAGTGTAGACCTATTGACCGGGAATTAATTATGTCGTTGGGAGTGCATTTAATGTGCAATTATCGGGTGGTTGAACGGTAATAAATATGAGCATTGATCCATCGGTGCCCCCGACATGTCGGTACTGGACAGTTTAAAAAATTGTGTTAACTCCTCTATAAATATGAGAGTTGTGATCATTTAATTATCTTTCTTGAACTGAGAAAAATCACACACTCTAAGGAACGATCAACTCTCTTGTGCCTATACCTGAGAATCAAATACAACCAATCTATTGATTGAGTTAGTGAAAGAGAGAAAGAGAGGAGAAAAAAAAAAGATACAAACTTCTAAAGATGTTGGTAGAACCAATTTCCTAGTCACCCTGAAATTGGGATTGCTCAACGATGGCTACAATGCGGAGCGTTGGGATTAACTTGAGCACACATTGGGTTGATCTTTGAGAATGACACATCTTCGAGAAAGAGCTACAAGGTAAGTGTGAAAGTGGATTAAGGAAGCTTGGCTCTGTAACCACTTTAAAAAATCTAGAGTGTAGTCTCTGGAACACGTGGTGGGTGGAATTCCCAGCCAAAATCAAATAGGTGGAATTCATATTTTACATATGGTGGGCGAAATTCTCAACTGATTGAGTTAGGTGGGATTCCTACTCTAATTGTGAGGGTGTAAGCCCCCATTTAGTAAATTTGGAGATACCTCAATGTTGAGTTAGTCCTAACAGTGGATGTAAGTTGGCTAACTGAACCACTATATATAATATATATATCATTGTGCTTGTAGTTTTAGAGCTAATTCCTTGTGTTGATTGCTTAATCACATTTGCTAACACACACACACACACACACACACACACACACTTGATTGTTATATCCGCTGCACATAATTAATTAATCAAGTAATTTTTAAAAGGACCAACGATTTTTAGATTGACCTATTCACCCTCCCTCCCCACCCCCACCCACCTCTAGGGTCAATCGTGTTCTAGCACCATAGGGAGAACTTTCAATTGGTATTAGAGCCTAGTACTCTTTACAAGGATTTAACCATCTGAATTGATCCAAGCTAGAACACCGTGGGAGACAGTCATGCAATATCCAAACCCCCTTACTTCGATGGAACAAACTATGCCTAGTGGAAAGCCAAAATGAGAAGTTTCTTTGTTTCCATAGATTCATCGGTATGGGATATTGTAAAGACTGGATGGCAGGAACCTATGGAAGAGAAGATGATAGCATCCACCTCAAGCATGTTTATGTCACCCAAACTTTTTGCCTCTTGGATCCCTGGTGAAAAAGCTGCTCAGACAGCTGATGGCAAAGCCATGAATGCCCTTAACTGTGCAGTATCCGATAATGAGTACAGGCGAATTATGACCTGTGGAACTGCAAAGGAGGCATGTGAAGTTCTTGAAAGAACTCTCATGAAGGTACCTCAATAGTTAAGAGATCAAAACTTCAGATTCTCTAAAATCAATTTGATACTATTAAAATGAGGGAGGATGAAGTCTTCATGGATTACTATTCCAAGATAAGCGACATTGTAAATCAAATGTACACTCTAAGTGAAGAGATACCCGAGGACAAGGTATGTACCAAAATTGTCCGAAATCTTCCTGAAAGATTGAAGCCCAATGATGTGACTATGGAAGATAACAGAGATGTGTCTCTAATGAACATCGATGATTTGGTTGCTTCACTACAGACCTATAAACTACACTTTGAACAACGAAAGGACAAATCCATTGCCTTGAAATCTTCCGTAAAACAAAAGAAAACAAAAGAAAAAGACGATTTTTTAGAAGATGAATTCCCAAGTGATGAAATGGCAATGTTTGTCAAAAAGTTTTATAAAAACTTTGTTAAAAGAAACAACTTGAGAAGAATAGGAAAGGGTGAATCAAGTAAAAGATACCCTAAAAAACAAGAAGAAAATAGAGGGAAAGGGAAGGAGAAAAAAGTTGTTAAGGAAAAAACTTGTTATAATTGTAGGGGAGAGAGGACACTTCATGAACGAATGTCCCTCAGATAAAATTAAGAAGGCTATGAATGTGGGTGTGACCCATGTGGAAACCTCTGAATTAGAGAGTGATTATGATAAAAAGACTCAAAGAAAAGTTGATGTAACAAAAAGTCTCGTAACCTCGATCATTGGTGATCAAGAAAATACCACAGTTGTAACGGATGATGATGAAAGTGAAGATGATGAAAATCTTCAAGCTTCTTACAGTTCCATGTTTCTTGAAAGTGAGAGGTTGACAAAGAAATTAGACAAGGTTAAAGATGAAAACCTAAACATCCCTAATCAAGTGGAGGATTTAAAAACTAAAAAATCCCTCCTAACCTCTAAGTTGGAACTCTCTCACAATGAAAACTCAAAACTAAAAGAGAATAATAAAAACCTTCAAGAAGAGATAAATATTCACTACAAGGATGTCGAGAATTTATGGCACCACAATAACCTTCTTGAAGAGGATATTAAAAAATTATCTTTGAAAGTTAAGGAATTAAAAATTCATAAAAAAATCCTAAGATTTACCCAAGGAGATGAAAGACTTAAAAGACTCCTAGGTTCGGGTAAACAATATGGTGATAGGTTTGGTCTTGGTGCATGATGCGGGCATATATGAACATAATCAAAATTTTAATTTTGACCCGGGTGGGTACATTATCAAATTAGCAAGTTCAGATCCCGAGTCAAAAGATCAAAATTTTATTTTCGATCCCGACGGGTCCATGAGCAATTTAATAGTGTGGGTTCCGAGTCGATGCATCAAGCCTTTATGTGGGCTGAATGCAATTACCAAAGAGGACCAGCTGTTCGGTGGGTTAAAAGACAATCCTAATCAGCTTAGGACTTAATTAGCAATTGTTTTAGGAATACTGCTAGCTTTAGCATTATTTTTAGTTTTAATGTTTAGTAGTTGTTTTCAATTAGGATGGGGAGGGTTGGCTCCATACAGTTTTCCTTTTCTGCTTATGAGTCGGTAATGATTTTCTTATATAAGCTTTGTAATAAGCCCTTTAGAGGGGAGTTTTTTGATGGATTAATAAAAGTTTATTTTCTTCCTTTTGTAGACGACGGATTGTTTGTAAAATTACATATTGCAATTGCTAGCAAGTTTCGTGAGAAGACTCTTGCTGTGTGTTTGTTGCTGCAAAACATTGCAGACCTTGTTGGAAGATTACCGCTGCAAAACACAGCAGAATTTCCTTGCTTAGATCAGGTACGGTAGCTACAGATTTTCAGCGACTCGGGCCTTGTTAAGTAGGCCCTGTGGTATCTTCATTCAGATCAGTTTAGTGACTGTTTGGGTCCATTATCCGTTGATTATCAGAGGATGTGTTCGTAGGTTAATTGTGTCTCCACTCTCCAGTGAAGAGCTATTGGCCAAACAAACCCACAGATCTTTCAGATCTGTTTGTGTGCATACAGTGAAGGGCCATTCAGATCTTTGCAGATCAGGCCCATTTAATTCTTGTGAGGTTGCTGCATTCCTTGGCTTTCACGGGTTGTGTTATCTTAAGTCCTCGGATTGCAATAAGTTTGTTTGATTTATTTTCAACCTCCATAACCAAAATTATTTGCTTGAGTTATTGTTTCCACTATAATCCAAGGTTGGGTATTCTTAATCCTACCTAGCCTACATCAGAATTAATTCCATCACTTAAGGAGTTGGGTTTCACTGCTTAAGATCAACGGGTTGTGTTAAATCACGTTGATTGTGTTAGTGCTTCCGCTTTAGCAATTGGGTAGGTCTCTTATCCTACCAAGCCTGCATCAGTGCCTCATCCACCAAAGAACCTATGAACCATGGGATGTTTCGAAAAACAAGTGTCTCTCACCCTTCAACGAGAAAGTGTTATATCTTGTCACAAAGTTGGGCATTTCAAAAGAAATTGCTACCATTTGAAGAGACACTTGGAAAGGCAAGCACAAGTTAAAAGGCACAATCCAGTAAAGCCTATGCCTAAAAGACATCCACAAACACCTAACCTTAAAAGAGACCCAAGGAAGGTGACACAATGCAAGACTCTTTGTTAAGACAGCTGAATCATGTTTAAAAAGAGTTGAAAGATCCCAAGTTTGGTCATCAAAGGTACGATCATAGGGTGTGTATGCAACATCAAATGCCACAATCTTTGTACCCAAGAGATAGACTACAATTCATGTTTTGTTTTGGTTTAAGATTGACTTCCATATCTTAGACTACTACAAATGGACTCACAAGAGACCATGTAAGTTCACATAGCAGAAAAGTGTTGCGACATGAGGAGAGAAAAATTGGTTAACTACAAGTCTAAAATGTACTCTTCCTGGCTATAGTACATATTCTACTGGGAAAGCCATACATTCCATTCAAAGTATTTTAAACCTTATGTGTTTGGAATGTAAATTTTGATCTTGTGCATGTTTTAATGATTTGATCAATTATTTTTGGTATATCTGTGTTTTATCATATTCGAATAAATCTGTGTATGGCATGCTTATAATAGGATTTCATCTAGTTGCACAAATCAGGGATGATTTCTCTACTATCTAAACATCTCGGTATAGTCGACATGTCGGTGAATAGATTAATCGGTGTGACAAATATGTCGGCACTGTGCTAAATTGAGCAATGTTGAAAATGACGAGAATTTTCGAAAGGGTCGACCTGTCGTGTAACGCCCAGACCCTACCCATTACAATATTGTCCGCTTTGGGCCCCACGTCAGCCCTCACAGCTTTTTTCTAGGCCCTGGCCCACATGGCCAGGCCTTGAAATGGAGAGGGGCTTTGCCTCCTCATATATAGTCCCCTCCACCCAACTCCACAACCAATGTTGGACTTGGGTGGGCTGCTACAATCCAGCCCCCTTAAGACAAGAGTCGTACCCAGCTCTGTCACGTCACACTGATAGGGGGTCCACACACACAGGCAGGCAATGTCACGCAAGTGGAGTCCACACAGTCCGAGTGTTGAACCGTGCTCTGATACCACTTGTAACGACCCGACCTTACCCATCACAATATTGTCCGCTTTGGGCCCTACGTGGGCCCTCATGGCTTTGTTCTGGGCCCTGGCCCACATGGCCAGGCCCAAAGGCCTTGTGATGGAGAGGGACTTTGCCTCCTCATATATAACCCCCTCCACCCAACTCCACAACCGATGTGGGACTTGGGTGGGGTGCTACATGTCGATAGAAACGATATGTTGGTGAGACAGAATGTTTAAATTAAAAGGGACCATTTCTACGAAAATGACAATTCATTCGAATTTGTCGTCCCCTTTCCCGCGAAGGTCTGATGATCTTCTTTTCGCCTCCCGTGCCCTAAACCAATCAATAGGACCTCCCGGAGCGATTTCTCGCCGGAAAATCAGAGGGTTTCTGGTTCTCCCGCCTTTGGTAGCTTGAAAATCACGGATTTTGTGATTACCATTGGTTGGGTAAGCTATTTGCATTTTTTTGTGGTTTTGTTCCTTGTGAATTAAATAAAAGCATAATGGAAAATGACAAGGAGCAAGTCCCGCAGTCATCATTGTGTCCTCTGATTCTAAGAATGATCATGCCACCTAGTCTAAGAAACTCAAACCTCAGTGGTATGAAAGAGAATTTTCGTCTCTCCTAAATACTATAGGTCGTCGAGTCAAGACCCTCTCGAGGAGATCTCACAAGAAGAACTCACCACCACCCATACCTCGAAGGCAACTTGGTATTACCATTAGAGAACCTACCTCTCCTCCTAAGGTGCCAGTCAAAGAAAGTGGAAGAAAAGGAAAACGAGTTCAGGTCACAACCTCTCTAGGGGTCTCGAGTGGTGAAGAAAAAAAAAGGCATGCTGAAAGTAAAAGGATTAAGGTAAAAGAGGAGAAAGGAAAAGAACAGGTGAAATATACAAAAGCCGAGTCTGACAAAGCTCTTATAAGACAACTCTATTTCTTCCTACAAAAGTGTCGGAAGTTAGAAAAAAAGATTGGTGTCTTAGCAACCGTCATGAATGAATCAATAAAGTCTCTCCACATTCATGGAAAAACTCAAAGAGAGTCCCTGATGAAAGTCCCCTTCCCTCCCAGCATCACCTCCTTAGGATAGTTTTGCTTAGGATAGTTTTTCCCATTTTGCTTGAATTTTGAAAAACTATATTTTTTGATATTTTGTCTAAGCATTCATGATGCCCCCCTCCAAAACCATATGTACTGCACATTTTGATTATCAATGATACGATATGGTTTGCTATGATTTGATGTATGTATTGCTGTGTTGAATGTCTTCTATCTCTTGTTTATGTTTAACATGGTTTTTGTTAAATAGACTAATATGCATGTTTGAATGAGTTGATTTTGTATTGGCATGTTAGGGAGATAGGGATCGGGCTGTGATGTTGCACACACTAAGACCTTTTGATACATCAACTTTTCGTTGGGTCTCTTCATCTGAATCATTCTCTGATTTAGAGGTTTCCACATGGGTCACACCACGTTCATAGCCTTCTTTATTTTATCTAAGGGACATTCATTCATAAAGTCTCCTCTCCCCCCACAATTAAAACAAGTTTGTTCCTTGGTGACTTCTCTCTCCTTCCCTTTTCCTCTGTTTTCTTGGGTAATTTTTACTTGTTTCACTCTTACCCGTTCTTCTCAAGTTGTTTCTTTTTACAATTTTTTTGTAAAACTTCTTGGCAAACATTGCCATTTCATCACTTGAGAATTCATCATCAGATGAATTTTCTTTAATATTCTTCTGTTTTAGGGAAGATTTTAAGGCAATGGATTTATAATTTGGTTGTTCAAAATGTAGTTCATAGGTTTGTAATGAACCAACCAAATCAACAATATTCATTAAGGATACATCTCTGTTGTCCTCCATAGCCACAACCTTGGGTTTAAATCTTTCAGCAATATTCCGGACAATTTTGTGCATACCTTATCCTCGTGTATCCCTTCACCTAAAACGTACATTTGATTTACAATGTCGCTTACATTGGAATAAAAATCCAAGAAGACTTCATCCTTCCTCATTTTAAGAGTATCAAACTAATTCAGGAGAATCTGAAGTTTGGACCTCTTGACTATTGAGGTGCCCTCATGGGTTCTCTCAAGAACTTCACATGCATCCTTTGCAGTTTTAAAGGTCATAATCCGCCTGTACTCAATATCAAAAACTGCACAATTAAGGCATTCATGACTTTGCCATCAGCTGTCTGAGCAGCTTTCTTAATAAGGGACCAAGAAGTATAAAGTTTGGATGTCATCAACACGGTTGATGTGGTTCCTATCATCTTTTCTTCCATGGGTTCCTGCCATCCAGTCTTTAAAATATCCCATACTGATGAATCCATGGAAACAAAGAAACTGCTCATTTTAGCCTTCCATGAGTCTTAAAAGTTTTTTGGACTGTTCAGTATTGACAGGTCGGTGGCACCGATGGATCGTGTTCATATTTATTACCATTCAACCACTCGACCGTTGCGCATTAAGTGCACTCCCAATGACTTTATTTCTACCTAGTCAACAGGTCAGTGTCGCCGATTGGTCGACAGTTATGACACCGAGAGGTCAGTCCATACGAGTATCTCGATCTGGGGCAACACCATGCTGACAGTAGTTTCAAGTCAGAAACATGTCTTACCCAGAACGATATGTCACCTTTTACCGATGGGTCGATCCTGGTACTCTCGATCGGTCTTGATATACCGATATGTCTGTTTGTTCGAGAGCCTTCTTGAGTTCACAGTCTAGAACTCACAAGTCCTTTTCCGATGAGTTTTCGACCACGAGGGGTCGTTTAAGTTCATTACCGAGGGATCAGTGCATACGAGACTCTCGGTAAGAGGCTTACCTAGAATGACAGTTCTGATCCAGAACTTCTGTCAATCTGGCCACCAGTCCTTGACTATGATGGGTTGATCCTGTCTCCACCGATGAGTACGACTGGTCGAGCTGACAGTGAATTTAATTCATATTTCCAAGTTTACTTCTAATTCACTGTCCAGCTTCCTCTCTTAGGCTTCTTTATGAATTTACCATTTGTTCAACTAAGCCTAGGAATGGTTCTCTCAAAGGTGTGGGTACCACCTAAAGTCATCTATGGCCATAATACAGTTTTGTGATTGCCATAATGATAATCTTTGAACCTAGTGGAGCATGGTCTTCATTCTTGATCATCTTTGAGTTTTCAAGCTTCTAGCAAGTGCTTCTTCTCGAGTCATGGAATTGACAAACAGGGACTCGGCAAAGCCAGGGCACTAACAATTTCAATTTCCTCTTTTTTTTTTTTGTGGAAATTGCATGATACCTAACGGAAAACCTCATAGGTGAATCCACACCAAAGTTAAGCCATGGATTTTAATTTCTTGATTTCACGTGACTACTTGTAATGGTACTATTGCTTTTAAGTTAATAGAACCTCTAATGGGTTGTCTAGTCTACTGTACTTATCGTTTTCTCTAATTTAATTTCATAAGTATTTATATAATTCTCTAATTTGATTTCTAAAGTATTTATAGAATTTATAGAAATTTTTTTCTGTCAGTATATAATTCAACGAGACATTAGAGGATCAAATGAAATATTTAAATCAGTTCAATTTCTAGTTTCCATAGGATTGTAGATAAGATCCAACATTCATAACCATTTGAAGATGCTAAAATCTAAATTCGAAAAATAAATTAAATTAAATAAAAGCTATAAAATTAATTGAACCACCGGGCAATTCCACTCGAGCAACATCCCTATTTTAAATTTATTTATTTTCTAAACCCCCTTAGACAAGGTAAACTTGGCATATTGCCCTCCTTCTTGCACTTGCATTACATGTTGTCCTCCAAGGTTGCATTTGGATGGGGGGTAAGAGGGGGTAACCCCCCGTTACCCCTTGTTACCCCCGTTTGGTAATAAAGGTAAGGGTAAAAATTCAAATTTTTACCCCTCTTGTCTCCCTTTTGAATACCCCCATGGGGCCTCCTTACCCTCCCTTTTGCTCATGAGAATTTTTTTTTATATATTTTATTTATTTATTTATTTTGGTGAGTACTTGGCTTTTATTTTTTTAAAAGCACTCCATTATTTCCATTTGATAAATTTCATATCACCAAACAACAAATTATATCTTTTTATGAAGAGATATAAAGAATTTTTTTATTCATTTATTGAAATTTAAAATAATAATAGTGATTTTTTATTTATTTTTTATTTTTTAAGGAAACCTTTCTCCTATTTATCCCGTGCCTTCCTCTATTTTTCAATTATATATTATATAATTTTCTGAAACGTATTTGTCAAAATGTTCTATTTTTAAGGGGTGATTCTGTCGAAATTTCGATAGGGTCTCAAAACTCTAAAAATTTTGAGATTCATGATAATCTCTTTCAGGGTAATTAACAATTTATTCTGTTAGAAGATTAGTTTAAAAATGTGTCAACATTTTCAACGTGATGCATTTGGGTGAGGGGTAAATTTTTATAGGGGTTACCCTTGAGTAGGGGTAAACTGACATATTAACAATTTTATGAGAATTAATAATTTTATTAAATTTATATAATATAAAAATAAAATTTCTGTAACATTTTCAACGTGATGCATTTGGGTGAGGGGTAAATTTTTACAGGGGTTACCCTTGAGTAGGGGTAATTGTAAGTAGGAGTAAACTGACATATTAACAATTTTATAAGAATTAATAATTTTATTAAAACTATATAATATAAAAATAAAATTTCTGCAATATTTTCAACGTGATGCATTTTAGTGAGGGGTAAATTTTTACAGGGGTTACCCTTGAGTAGGGTAATTGTACGTATGGATAAACTGACATATTAACAACTTTATGAGAATTAATAATTTTATTAAATCTATATAATATAAAAATAAAATTTCTGCAACATTTTCAACGTGATGCATTTGGGTGAGGGGTAATTTTTTACAGGGGTTACCCTTGAGCAGGGGTAATTGTAAGCAGGGGTAAACTGACATATTAACAATTTTATGAGAATTAATAATTTTATTAAATCTATATAATATAAAAATAAAATTTCTACAACATTTTCAATGTGATGCATTTGGGTGAGGGGTAAATTTTTACAGGGGTTGCCCTTGAGATGAGATAATTGTAAGTAGGGTTAAACTGACATATTAACAATTTTATGAGAATTAATAATTTTATTACATCTATATAATATAAAAATAAAATTTCTACAACATTTTCAACGTGATGCATTTTAGTGAGGGGTAAATTTTTACAGAGGTTACCCTTGAATGGGGTAATTGTACGTAGGGGTAAACTGACATATTAACAATTTTATGAGAATTAATAATTTTATTAAATCTATATAATATAAAAATAAAATTTCTGTAATATTTTCAAAGTGATGCATTTGGATGAGGGGTAAATTTTTATAGAGGTTACCCTTGAATAGGGGTAAACTGACATATTAACAATTTTATGAGAATTAATATTTTTATTAAATTCATATAATATAAAAAGTAATAATTCTAATTTTTATGAAGAGATATGTTGATATTTTTTATTTATTTATTGGGATTTAAAATAGTAATATCAAAAAAAAAATCTTTATTTATTTTTTTAATATTAGAATGCAAGTGTTCATTTTAAATTATAATTATAAAAAATAATTTATAAAAATTAGATAATATTATTATAAGTTATATTATTAGAATTTACTTCATGAATATTATTTAATAATTATATTTTATAAAAAATATAAAAAAATATTAATATATCAGGTTACCCTTTCTTATAGTTACCAAATAAGATTTTTTACTCTTAGGGTAAGGTTTTACTGTACTACTGCAATTACCAAACAAGATAAGGGTAATCCCAGTTCAAGGGTGACCCCTACTCAAGGGTAACCCTACTTAGGGATAACCCCTATAAAAATTACCCTCCATCCAAACGCAGCCCAAGAAAATTGAAATTTTACATGACATGAAACTCATCCATGAAAAATTGCTTTATCTGTGGCCCATGAAATTGATCCCAACCATTGGGAAAGCCTGACACTCTACAAATAAGCAAAGACCTAAAACTTAGAGGGGTTCGAAGATATAGGCCATCAATATTAAAAGATATCATATTGAATTTGGAACATTGCTTAATGCTCTTTTCTTTTGTTGTTAATTTTAATTTTTTAATAGCTGTTGATAGGTGACACTTTAAATTATCTATTAATATTATATTAGATTATTCAAATTTTAAATCCACAATAGTTGATAAACTTCAATGCATAGATTTGCACTCCACTTAAAAAGGAAACTCATGGCTAGATTTGAATATTTCACAAGTTTTAAGATTCAAAATTAAAGTGAGGCTAACTTATGCATCCACAGTTGTCACGTTGGAATTTTCCGAATAATCATTTCAGAGGTGGGGTATATCCTGCGACATGTGAAATCAATTTGATAGATACATAATCATGGGTCTAAGTGACTAAGTTTGGAGTCTATTCAATTATTCTGATCCAATCTTATAGCTTCAAAGATTGAAAGGTTTGTAATATACATTTTGAATACAAAAATAGAGATTATTTGAATAAGCGTTTCACGCATATTATATACAAGGAATTTCGTGAGTGCCTACAGTGTTAGGGTTTGTCAAAATTGGTAATAGATATTAGAGATTTTTTTTTTAATACCATCAGTATCTCCACTTATATTGAAGATGAGATTAATCTCACAGATATGTGTAAACTTTCTAATCCAGACACATCACATAAGTTTAAAGGGAGTGGCACGTTGAAATTGACTGTGAATCAAATTCAAGAACCTACTTCATAAAATGAAAATCTTGACTGTGAGGCCAATTCTATGAAATTTGTATCATAATAATATAAGAGAAACTTTCTCTCAATTGAGCAGACAAAATACACCCTTGGGTTGGAAATGGTGATCAAATGTGACCTTCTAAGGGGTATTTATTCAAGTAAACATCAAGAGAATTTCAGCTAGAGAAACTATAAACCTTATGTTTCTAGAAGGTAGGTTTGAGGCTGTGATACTCAGAAACTTCAAAATAAGAAATATTTAAGTATACTATTTTTTCCCTATCTATCAATACAAATTGTTAAAGACTTAGACTAATATATAAAATACTCTATAGATGATGAAATGTGAAAAATCAGATCCTTTATCTTAAATCATATTAAATTATTCTACATTTTCACATTTTAAATTAGACTTTAAGAGATGGATGCCCATCTTAACACGGACATCTCTTTTTAGAGACACAGATTTTACTGAACTTCCCACTTTGCCCTCATCCGTCCGTAGGATTTTAGTAGACTTTCAGAAATCGGTTCACTGGATCGGTGCACCAGACATGTGCACCGACCGGATCACTTGGAAGGTCGGTGCACCGATTTAGACTCTCAAGAAATCGGTGCACCGACTGAATTACTTGGAAATGGAAATTTGAGGAAAATGATCCGGTCGGTGCACCAATTTCTTGAGAGTCCAAATTTGTATACCGACCTGATTACTTTCTTCAAATTTCCATTTCTAAGTGATCCGGTCGGTGTACCTATCGTGTGTACCGATCCAGTGAACCGATTCACTGAAAAGTTAATCAATTTCTGAAAGTCCACTAAAATCTGTATGGGTGGATGGAGGCAAAGTGAGAAATCTGAAAAATCCGTGTCTCTTAAAAGAATATATCCGTGTTAAAATGACCACCCTAACAGAGTAGACACAGTGATTGATGAATTTCAATATCATAATTTATATATATAAAAAAAAAAAGACATGATAATACTAAGGGACCGACCCGTTGTTTGGAAAATGCCTTCTTTTGCACGAATGGAAAGAACTTTATTTTTTTCTAGATTCAATGGACAACATCATCACATGACAACAGGTCATGTAAGATGAGTGGAGGGTACTCAGTCCTACCTTTTCTGCACAAACACACATGCTTTTGGTTGCATTCCATGTGCTCCACGGAATCCTATTGGCAGATGCATGAAATATCAATCACTTACCTCATTCTTGACTTTCCCTTGGACTCCTCGTCTTTCATGCTCTCATTTTCTAGGGACAAGAGAGGGGAAAATTTTACATACAAACTGACATTTCTTTTTCTGATACAAATGGAATCTAAACGTTTGGGTGTAAGTTTTACCGTCAGGAGAGCGTTGGACGTGTGTTCAGTGCAGTAAACATTGTGTACCACTGTACAGCATTACATTATGGCTGTGTTTGGACGTGAGCAAAAAAGCAAATTCTCATATTTTGAGACAAAGGGATTTTCTGCAGGTTGAAAAACATTCAAATAACTATTAAAAAAATAATTTGTTTCTTTTAATTTACGTGTGAAAAACTATGAGATACCTAACGTAAAACCTCCACTAGAGAGCCCAATATCCCTAGAGTATACCAAGGTTACGCCGTGGGCAGGGCTATCTTAAGCCAAGTTGAGGTCTAAGAAAAAAAAATTTAATTGGGGTCTTTTGGTATTTAATATATTATGATAAATAATATTTAATTTAAATTTTTATTATATATAATAAAAATAATTTATCTAAAATTTCTTACTTTTTGAGATGTAAAACTAAAGTTTTGTATTCAAATTTTGCTAAAATATCATTTCAATTAATAATATGGCTAATTCAGTTAATCTTTCTTCTCACATTGTTTATCGTAAGTAAGATTTTATCAATTTTAGTTTGAAAAATTTCTTTCTTCAAAAGCAACTACTAGAGATATTGTCCATAATATTCGATATGCAATATAAGCATTTTGAAAAGAATCTAGTCTTTTAATATAATTCAGAATTTCAATTGGAGTTATTATTTTTATTTGTAAAATTTCTCTTAAGACTATTAACTTTGAAAACAAATCTAAACTATTTATATCCGAAAGCTCGTTATATTTCATTTTGATTAGATTAGGTAAGTCATTTCTGTAAGCCTCTCAAATTTAACCATTTTAAATTATTGTTTATTTCTAAATTTAAAGGCTTAAAACTTACTGTCAAACATATACTTTTTATTGGAAAATTTAACTATGACATGAAAAAAATTCCTTCGATTTTTTTAGCATCATAATCTCTTGATGAAACAAAACAATAAAGAATCAATTAGGGTTTTTAAATCTATTAAATTATTTTGAAACAACCAAATTATAGAATGGGTCACCTCATCCAATAACGAATATAAAGAGAAATGAACTTCTCTTTCTCTCCAACTGTTTATGAACTAAGACACTTGCATCTGTCTATAAAACTAGCACCCAATGATTTCAAAGCAGTTAATTCATACATTAAGAATCTAATTTTGAGAAATGAACAGTGTCAAGTTCAACTTCAGTAGATAGATAATTGCTGACACCATACGAAGGCAATTGTATAGCACATTTCATTCAAATTCAACATGGAAGAGGTACAAATTTTTTTTTTGGAAGAAAAGACACAGAAAATACTAATATAAATAAAGTATACATACATCTCGAGTCTATATAAGAGGCCTATACAAGGGCCAAATAGATAAAACTAGGCCTGTAAATGGACCCAGGTCTGGCCCGGCCCGATTGAACAATCAGACAGTCCGAGGCCCGACTCGACAACACCAGTACGATTAGGCTTAAGCCCGGCCCAGCCCGATAAGCCTGACAAACAATCTCCGGCCCGATAAAAGCCCGTTTGCCTCTTTTTCAGGTTTTCAAAGTTTTTAAACAAATATGGATTTAAGGCACATAAAATACCTCTTTAAAATAATTTTAAAGAAAAAATAAGATATATTTGAACTTTTCAATGATGGTTTTTTTTTTTTAAATTCCAATCAAGTCTTTGAGTATTAAAATTCAAAAAGAAAAATTAATATGCATCATTTCCTTCAAATGAGGTCTTCATGAGAGAGATATATACATGATGATGATAATAATAATGTTACAATCCACTAAAATAAACTCAACTAAAATGATTTTTGAATTGGAGCTCTCTACTGTATCCTCTTCATCTTTGTAGATTCTTGAGATCCTTTGCCAAATTACAAGTTTCAAACATCACACTCCCTCCACCATAAACCAAATTTGTCCTCCTCTTCACCTGCAATTCACATGCAAAACAACCGACAAAAAGCCCACATGAATTTACACTGAAAATTAACAAACAGACCAAACACCAAAAGCCTAAATCAACAATCGTATCACTTTCTTCACATGAAATCATATCGTGAAAAGTGTAGGGCTTTGTCCAAGATTGCTTGATGTTTAAAAACAAAGGAAAATAAATAGAAAACATACAAGTGCATAAGATTTATGTGGGTTGATTCCATTTAAATTCAAGGCCCCTCATCTATCTATAATTGACCTTTTTAACCAACCCATCCAAGAGGATCCATGTTAAAATCTTGCATCCCATAAAACAAGCAAACAATCATGTCAGGGAGCAGTTCAAATATTGGATAATCATGTTAATAGAATAGAGTTGAACAAAATCAGAATCAAACATCACAATATTATTGTTGAGTTGCAAAGTTGAGGCATCCATGTCATCCACAGCACTACATTAAAAAAACAATCGTGTAAGTCAAAATTAAAAAAAAAAAAACCATAAAATCAAAAGACATTGATCGGTAAAATTTATTTAAGACATAAAAGATTACAACTCATCAATCTACATAGAACCCAAACTCATATTACTAAGCCAGCTTCAAGCGAGCCCAACTCTTTCCACCTAACATAAAATAAGAAATATAGATACTTACACACTTCAATCAAATAAATGGAAAGCAAGGCAACAAATTAAATAAACAATAAAAATACCTTGCATTTGATTCCGCAACCAATCTTGGCTACACACCAACCCTTCAACAGTTTCTGGATACATAGAGCTACGATACTGGTCAAGAAATCTACCTCCAACACTAAAAGCAGATTATGATGCAACAATCGACACCGGAATGGCTAGAATATCACGGGCCATCATTGCAAGAATATGGTACTAGGGAGCATTGCTTTTCCACCACCGGAGCACATCAAATTCCTCGAACTCCGGAAAGACGGGTTCCTCCAAATATAAATCAAGATCTGATTTGCGAACATAACTTGAACTTTCAGCAAGAAACTTCGAAAATCTTTTCACCCATTTTGTTCCATGTGATGTCGATGAGGCAATTCCACAAATGGGCGATTGACTTTTTGCACTATGCATTGGCAATTTAGCCTCATACTCTTTATGAAGAGCTTTAATATCACATAAAATCTTAGACATTTGATCCTCAGCAACATCAAGCCCAAAAAATTTGGATAATAGACCTCCATCAACTTCATCTTATATTGAGGATCCAAGAATTGTGCAATCGCCAAAGGTAAGCTACAAATGTCCCAATACTTCTCAAACTTGCCAAACATCTTATCCACTATAGGGGCAAGTGTATCGTCTGCAATGATTGATTGTTCATATAAATGTACCGAATATCACAAACTTCAGAAAATAAATAAATTTGAAGTGGGATATTTAGAACCAGAAAAACATTTATAGCACTATAAACGGTTCTAAAAGGTTAAAAATATTTTCAGCATTCTCCCACTCACTCCAGATGGCGCTCCCGCTTTCTCTTTATAGTTGGCATCAAAATGTTCCAACGTTGGAATGCATCTTTATACTTCAAAGCCACATCTAACATTTTATATGTGGAATTCCACCTTGTAGGGACATCCATGATCAACTTCTTGTTGGAATTTATTCTAGCTTGACTACACATGTCATGAAGGTTTTCAACCTTGATTGTGACCGTTGACATATTTGACACTTTCGCGAATCTTGTCAACATCCTTATTTATTACCTTCATGCCTTCTTGGACTATTAAATTTAAAACATGTGCACAACAACGCACATGAAATAGTCTACCGCCAAGTGCTAAGCTCCCCCCCAACTTCCCAACAAGCTTTGAAACCAAAGAATCATTTACTCTATGGTTATCGACTGTTATTGCAAATACCTTCCGATCAATATTCCAATCTATCATGCTCTTGAAAATGGAATTGAATAAATTTTCTCCATCATGAGGAACAAGTTCTACTTTAAAACGGAGTAATCTCTTTTGCAAATTCCATTCGGCATCTATGTAGTGTGCAGTTAAACAACTGTAGCCTAGAGTTTGTATTGATGTCCACATATCAGTGGTAAGGCTAATATGACTAGCTAGGGAATCTAAATCCCTATATAACTCACCTTTCATCTTCTCATACAAACCCATACAAATGCCCTTGACGGTATTCCTTGAGACAAGCTGGAATTGAGGTTGAAGATTCCTCGAATACTTTATAACCCTTGATGTTTAATGATTGAAAAAGGATTACCCATTGCAACATTATCATACTCGCAAGATCCTCTATACTACGTTGTGATCAAATTTTAAATGAAAATCGGCACACTCTGTTTCATTATGGCCACCCGATTGTGTTGGATCATATTTCTTACAAGAAGCAAGTGGCGTCGCAAGTGGGAAGTTCCACTACTACTCGAACCTGTAAATAATCCCGAACAATGATTACATATTGCAGTCCCAACTCCATTCATCTCCACGCAATAGAAATCATTCCAAACAGTCGACGTCCTTTTTCTGTGTACATCTTTTTGGGATCTAGAAGAGTTAGATGTCGTATCTATCTCATTCTCCGTATAAAGCCGTTCCTCTCATTAGAATTAGACATTGTACTGCATAAACAGTTATGTTCAAATAAGCAAAGTGTTTAAAATGGGAGTTCATCATGTTTACAAAGAATTTTTACAGAAGGCATTCAAGGTGCTTTGAGGCATTCAGTAAGGATTTGAAATATGGTAGTGAGAAATGACATGCTGGTTCAAGGCTGAAATAAAACATGGCTCAAGAGAGAGTTGAACAAAAAGGTTTGAGCCCATATAAATGGAATCAAGCTTTGTGACGATGATGTCAACTATTTGCAAACTAGGCAAATAGCTTATGAAACAACAACTTCCTATGAAACTTACCCAGATACGAAATCAACAGCTTCCTATGAAGCCATCCAATCAAGTGATTATGGACCACCCCAACCCAAATCAACAGATGAACTAACAATTCAAGGTTGACCTGAGTGCAGTTTCATACACTGAATGTAGTAAATGTCAGGTTATTTGCATCTTAAGACACACATATCATGTGTGAACTAAGTTTGTGCCGGATCTTCTTCATTTTCATATGATAGTGGTCATCAAGACAAGTGGATGGTCTCAAAAAAAATATAGAGAGGCTAAGGAAGCTACATCCCTTAGAAACATACAGGCAAAGTATTTATACTATATATACGCATTACATTTTGGTAAACCCCTATACCATCTTTTTTCTCTATAGCTATACAATATCTAGCCTTGTACTTTGTTCCTTTCTATACTTCCCGTGTTAGGCATCTTTGTAATTTTCATTACATACAGATCTACATAGTTGTGGCCTGTTGGTGTCTAAGGACACATTTATAGGCATTCATTCATAAATTAGGAGTTAGGACAATATTAACAGACTGTTAATTGTACATCTATAGCTCCATTAAAATCAGAATCAGAATTGACAGTATATGCAAACTATTTTGTACATAATATCATATTGTCAGCATCTATAGTTTCTAATTACCGCACCTCACATATTACATCATGTTCTATTAAAATAATCAAACAAATGGAATCCAAAACACAATCCCAACTCCTCAAGATCAGTTATAACAACATCCACTTGTAACCATCAGATATATGGTTGTAAAACTGACTGGTATGAAATGAAAAGCTTAGCTCAATGCTGTTACACAACAACTGAGGTAGAATCCATTACAAACACAAACAATGAAGCATGCCCTTCCTATAAAATTCACTAGAAAAATACAGTTTACACTTCAATTCAGAGTACAAGCATCAAAACAATGCATTACTAAATCTGAAAGGGACAGGACAGTACTTGGACATCTACGGCAATGAGATTCTACTTCAATTTGCAATTCAAATCCAGCATAGCATACTATGAGGTTGCAGATTTCAAAATCTTAATACAGTGGCACATCAGTGATAGAATTTTTATGAACAGAATTACAGCAAAGTAGACCAAGTTTATTCATAGAAGATTGCAACATTTATAAAGGGAGAGGTTATAAATTAAGGAAAAGGCCACCATCATGACTTCCTTTTATCATATTTTTTTTTCCCACCCACTTATCTTCTTCCTTTTTTCCATTTGTCAGATTGACCTCTCTTCATTGGGCAGAGATTATTTCTTTTGGCCTATTTGATAATCTATTGGACTCTGCTCCTTTCAATGTGGTTTCTTCTACACTTTAACATTAGGGCCTCTATATGGGAAATAAAGGCATAGAAGTGAATTTTTATCTCACTTATTCATTGCATGACATACATGGTTCTTCCCTGATCAACATCAATGGCATTCTGTTTTATTTTTTTATCTTTTTTTCTGATAATGGCTTTGGTCGAGCTTTTTGAAGGAATCATGCTCAGGTCAATGCTCCCTCATACTCAAATTCTCTCCACTTATAAAGAAAAAAAGGGTTGGTTTTAATTTGTTTCCCATTTCAAAAAAGGGGAGAGTTTTCACTCAGTGGAGATGGGTTGTCAATGGGTTTTTGAGATAACTTTTATAAAACATTAAAAAGTAAAATAAATCAACCTGAAACGATAATCGGGCAGCGATTTTTGACAATGGTGCGTGTGATTCAACCTGAAAAAAGAAAAGAAAATGAGAGAGGTAAGAAGAGTCTCGGCCAGAGAGTGTGTGTGTGACTGATAGAGAGAGACCCAGAGAGAGAAAGAGACCTAGATTTGCAGACCGACAAAACAGGGCCGAAATCAACAAGAGGGAATCGGCTGAAGTATCGATCTGAGTGCAGAGGCTGCAGGCGATGGAAGTCTCGATTGGATTTCTAGAGAGGTGCGAGAGAGAGGAGAAGGGAAAGAGGGAGAAAAGAGAGAATCCGGTGAGGTCAGAGGGAGATCTTTCCAGAGAGGAGCGTATGAGAGAGCGGCGAGCGTGAGAAGGAGAAGAAGGAGAAGAAATTGAAATACGGAAGAATGGGAAGTGATGGTGAACCCTAAAATTTTCATTAAGTCATCGCACTTGCGGACTCGCGGACTGTCCGCGGCCCGCCCGAATCTTAATCGGACTCTTCGGACCTGTCCAAGAGTCTTTATCGGACTCTAGAGTCCAGTTCACTGATGGACTTTAAGATTCGGGCCGGACAGTCCCGTGGGCCAGGCAGGGTCCGATTATAGGCACAGATAAAACAAAATAAAACACTTACAACATACACAAGTGAAACGGGAATGCATGGAAAACAAAGTAGAACTCTACACCATACACTGAAACTCAAAAATGACACCACTCTCCATCTACAAAAACTCAAGAATTTGGAGCCTTCTGAATGTGGGGCCTAAGGCAATTGCCAGAATTGCCCAGGCCTTCATCCGGCCCTGGCCATGGGGGTTCGAACTTCTAACCTCTCGCTTTCTGAGGCAGGAGACAACCAGTTGAGCTACCAAAAATAGTGAGTTGATATTCAGTAGAAGACTTGTCATTCACTGCCAAAAAATAGTTGATGTTCAGTACGAGACTTGCCATTCAGTGTGAGTTCTAGTATATAATCTAATGAGCTTGTAGAGTATTCTTAGCTTTTAAATTTTTTGTGAATTCAAAAGCGATAGCGTAGAATGAAAGATGTAAGATCCATGCAATTTTTTTATGGGTAGGCTGCAACTTTTTGTGATATGCTATATAGCTGTCTAAAATTCAAAAGTTAGGACTTAAAAATCTAATCAAGCAATGCATATCAACCAAGTCTTACCAAGATCCTCAGCCAAGTGTTAGTTATTGAAGTCTAAAATCCAATCAATGAAATGAATCTGCCTTTTAGAATATTAAGCTACACTGAATGGATGTACCATGATCTGCCTAATTAAATACACTTACTTCCTACCATTAATTTTTACCATTTTTAAGGTCACTTTTGTAAGTATACTTCAATTTTTATCATAATATTGGGAAGTAAAAAATGACCATTTTTGGAAAAAAAAAATTCCACCCTTATCGATGATATGAAAATAGGAGGTTTTTCTTTTCATTTTATCTTTAATTTTAAGATTTATAATTAAAAGATAAAAATAAAATAGAAAATTCACTATTTTTACATCATTGACTATTTCCTTTAAATAATGTATGGTGCAAAATTAAAACTAGTTATTTGATCTTTTATGTCGAGTGCTTTCACTTTTTACAAAATCCATCTCGATATGCTTGTCTACTTAGTTTGCTAGATTGAAAAGAACCTTGTCTCCTGCAACCTGCATGAAAGCTTTGTTACTTTGATGTTTGATAGGCTGTAAAGAAGTCCATCTTTTTGTGGATAAAAAGTTCTAAATCTGATATAAAATTAAAAATAATGATCAGAAGATAATATTTATAAAGACCTTTTGGGAAAGGAACACTTCCCAATTAGCCCCAGAGTGGCTCAGTCCAACTCATCCACGATCCACCATAATTTGGTCTTGGTCTACTCAATTGTATGCAGGATCTGCCCTGAAATTTCAGAGGTTCTAGATGAACTCTTAAAATGGAGCCTTTTTCCCTTATATACACTCATAAAAAAAATTATATATTTTTTATAAAGTGTAAAATATCCAAATAAAATATAAAAATCAAATTTATAACAAAGTATTATTAATTTATTCTTTTCGAATTTTGAAATACAAAATTACTAATTAAATTATTATATTCAAATCCTTTTATTATCTTTTTGAAATAAACACTAAACACCCAAACAGATCTCAAATTACCCATTAAGAATTCAAATGACAGGATCGATGAAAAAGTACCTGCAAGTTTGCAGTCTGCAACTGAGCAAGCTGAAGGCAAGAGAGAATAGAGAGAGGAACGGCGAGAGAGACCATGGAGAGAGAAATCAGAGGAGAGTGAGAAAGAGTGAGAGAGCAGTGAGAGAGAAGGAGAAAAGAGGCTGCTGCAATAGTCACTTACGAGATTTTATTTGGTGTATTTTTAGTTTAAAAACGGCAGGGTATAAAAGAATGCACTGGGCGTAAGTCACCGTTTCGAAAAGGATACGAACGGATGCGAAAAATGAGAAATACAGACGAACGAGCAGAAATATCAAATGCGGAAGAAAACGCAGAAATGCGAAATGCGAAATGCGGAATGGAACTGCGCACATGTAGAAACGCAGAATCGCGTTCTGCACACGGACGCGGAATGCTGAAGGAACCGTGTTTCCACGTGCGGACACAGACGCGAAACGCTGAAGTGCTGAACAAATAGGATATTGGGCCAGCGCCCAGGCCCTTTACGATTTACATGGATCTTTGGAGGAGGCCCTGCTTATTGGAAGCCCTAGGCTACAACCTACTTCACCTATAAGCAGGGCCAGGCCTGATTGTATGGTACAACAGAGGGTGAAACTCTTAGATAAATAATATAATGGTCAGACAAGTATATTTGATTTAAAGAATAGTAAAATATAATAAAAATGAACGAATTTAAGTTGAATTAGACTCGTATTCACTTATTCTGTAATTTTTTCGCTTTATCTTTAATTGGAATGGACTGAAATTTACAAAAATGATTTTTAAGACTAATACTACCAAAATGAGTCTCTTAGGTTAATATCCGAGTCTTTAAACTGCAAAAAATTATTATTGAAGTGATGTGGACTTTCAATTACAGTCTTTAGATGACTAAAAAATTGTTAAATTTTAATTTTTAAATTCATCAAATATTTAATACAAAAATTATATTAAAAGTTCACATCAATTTTTAAACCAAATTACAACTGATCATTTCTCCTTAAACTACTATTAACAGTCAATAACAAACCATCTTAGTCGAACCTTTCTATGGAATGGACAGTGCTATTCTCAAATTGCAAATTCCATTCAACCATTATACCCATGAAATGGTATCTATGAAATGTGATAACTATCAGAGATATTAAAAAATATGCCAAAAAACCATGTACTATTCTATTTTAAAAGTTACTCATGTTTTAATGTGTAACCAAATCCATGTTTGTATATTAATACGATGATGTGTTTTCACTAGCATCCTATCAATTCATTGGGATATCAATTTATTTTATTGATATCAATTGATTGATGTTTTGATACTTGGAGGAGGGGGCCCTCGTTAAAAATAAATAAAAAAACCAGACGATCATCTATCCAAAGAGTTGAGATGGTAGAAAGGACAGACAACAACAGATTAGAAAACTTTTTTAATGAATATTTAACGCAACTATTTCAGACACTTTGGACAGTTGTCATGATTCTATAAACGACAACGCTAGGGTCGCAAGGTTTAGTCACTTAATTGAGAACTTGAGATAGATATGATTTTTTATTATAAAATAAAGTCCATTGTAATACCATATTTAAGATTAGGCTAATACTGTGTATAGCACTGTTAAATCATATCTTATGACCAGTTGATACCTAGATTGTGGGCTTCATGAAAAGTCAAAATTTGGTCCAATCGGAACTTGGAGCTCAATGTATGACTGTTTGAAGTCAAAAGGCAAAACTAAATTTTTACTCTCATTGTATTATATTATTTAAAAATTTGTGAAAAAAGATATTAAAATAAATATTTGAATAAAATCACTGATTTGAAAGTTGATTTTCAAACTTATACCTTTGAAATCTTGTTTGATCTTTCCAAAATTAGAATTTTAAATAAATGTTTCCAAATTGTTCAAGTCTTTCATTTAATTAAATTAAAAAATAGTGTTTTTCATTAAATCAAGGGCTTTGATTTTCTTTTTCCCTCAAAATTATTTCTAAATCTAATGACAGTGTTTCTAACCATACTGTAAGGTCAGATTTTTAGGTCGGATTCTTTAAACCCATTTTCTAAGGTGTGCATTTTTAGCCTCAAAACCCGAACCCGTCGGATCAAGCCTTTCTTGGCCCCCGAGTTTCAAATAATATACTTTAGGTGAGTCATATAGACACCTAGATTTTCTTTCTACATACCAATTTCAAAAAATCGGGTGAAATTACCCTTTGCCTTTTTTTTTTTTAAAAAAAACTGTCATTTGAATTCCACCGCATCATTCGAACGAAATTTGGTTATTCGAACGAACCTGCAATATGTGGGCTCTGGAATGGGATTTACAAACGAGGTCGTTTCTCGACCTATCTCTACAAACAAGTTATCAAAACTCATTACTCTGAATTTTATGAACTCCGGAACTGATTTTAAGTGAAAAGGGATATTTTGGGCTTCAAAAACTATACCCAAGAATTAAGGAAAAATGGTCTCCCTCTTAATTCTTTGGGTACGATTGCCCAAAACTATACTCTTTTAACTTAAAATCAGTGTCGGAGTTCATAAAATTCAGAATAGATGAATTTTAATACCTTGTTTGTAGAAATAGGTCGAGTAACTGCCTCTTTGAAAACCCGAGCCAAACGCGCAAAGGTTACAATTGGCAGAGAGGCGGTTTCTCGACCTATTTCTACAAATAGGTATGAAAATTCATATACTGAATTTTATGAACTCCGGGATTGATTTTAAGTGAAAATAGTATAGTTTTGGGCTTCAAAAATTTTACCCAAAGAATTAAGGAAAAGTGGTTTTCCCTCTTAATTCCTTGGGTACGATTTTTGAAGCACTATACCCTTTTTATTTAAAATCAGTCCCGGAGTTTAAAACTCAGAATAAATGAATTTTCATACCTTATTTGTAGAAATAGGTCGAGAAACCGCCTCTCTGCCAATTGTAACCTTTGCGCGTTTGGCTCGGGTTTTCAAAAGAGGCAGTTACTCGACCTATTTCTACAAACAAGGTATTAAAATTCATCTATTCTGAATTTTATGAACTCCGACACTGATTTTAAGTTAAAAGAGTATAGTTTTGGGCAATCGTACCCAAAGAATTAAGAGGGAGACCATTTTTCCTTAATTCTTTGGGTATAGTTTTTGAAGCCCAAAATATACCCTTTTCACTTAAAATCAGTTCCGGAGTTCATAAAATTCAGAGTAGATGAGTTTTGATAACTTGTTTGTAGAGATAGGTCGAGAAACGACCTCGTTTGTAAATCCCATTCCAGAGCCCACATATTGCAGGTTCGTTCGAATAAACCAAAATTTCGTTCGAATGATGCGGTGGAATTCAAATGACAGTTTTTTTTAAAAAAACAAAAAGGCAAAAGGGTAATTTCACCCGATTTTTTTTGAAAATTGGTATGTAGAGAAAGAAAATCTAGGTGTCTATATGACTCACCTAAAGTAATATTATTTGAAACTCGGGGGCCAAGAAAGGCTTGATCCGACGGGTTCGGGTTTTGAGGCTAAAAATGCACACCTTAGAAAATGGGTTTAAAGAATCCGACTAAAAAATCTGACCTTACAGTATGGTTAGAAACACTGTCATTAGATTTAGAAATAATTTTGAGGGAAAAAGAAAATCAAAAGCCACTTGATTTAATGAAAAAACACTATTTTTAAATTTAATTAAATGAAAGACTTGAACAATTTGGAAACATTTATTTAAAAATTCTAATTTTGGAAAGATCAAAACAAGATTTCAAAGGTATAAGTTTGAAAATCAACTTTCAAATCAGTGATTTTATTCAAAAATTTATTTTAATATCTTTTTTCACAAATTTTTAAATAAATATATACAATGAGAGTAAAAAATTTAGTTTTGCCTTTTTGACTTCAAACAGTCATACATTGAGCTCCCAAGTTCCGATTGGACCAAATTTTGACTTTTCATGAAGCCCACAATCTAGGTATCAAACTGGTCATAAGATATGATTAACAGTGCTAATACACAGTATTAGCCTAATCTTAAAATATGGTATTACAATGGACTTTTTTAATAAAAAAATCATATCTATCTCAAGTTCTCAATTAAGTGACTAGAACCTTGCGACCCTAGCGTTGTCGTTTATAGAATCATGACAACTGTCCAAAAGTGTCTGAAATAGTTGCGTTAAATATTCATTAAAAAGTTTTCTAATCTGTTGTTGTCTGTCCTTTCTACCATCTCAACTCTTTGGATAGATGATCGTCTGGTTTTTTTATTTATTTTAACGAGGGCCCCCTCATCTCCAAGTATCAAAACATCAATCAATTGATATATAAAAATAAATTGATATCCCAATGAATTGATAGGATGCTAGTGAAAACACATCATCGTATTAATATACAAACAATGGATTTGGTTACACATTAAAACATGAGTAACTTTTAAAATAGAATAGTACATGGTTTTTTGGCATTTTTTTAATATCTCTGATAGTTATCACATTTCATAGATACCATTTCATGGGTATAATGGTTGAATGGAAATTTGCAATTTGAGAATGTGAGCACTGTCCATTCCATAGAAAGGTTCGACTAAGATGGTTTGTTATTGACTGTTAATAGTAGTTTAAGGAGAAATGATCAGTTGTAATTTGGTTTAAAAATTGATGTGAACTTTTAATAATAATTTTTGTATTAAATATTTGATGAATTTAAAAATTAAAATTTAACAATTTTTTAGTCATCTAAAGACTGTAATTGAAAGTCCACATCACTTCAATAAATAATTTTTTGCAGTTTAAAGACTCGATATTAACCTAAGAGACTCATTTTGGTAGTATTAGTCTTAAAAATCATTTTTGTAAATTTCAGTCCATTCCAATTAAAGAATAAAGCGAAAAAACATTACAGAATAAGTGAATACGAGTCTAATTCAACTTAAATTCGTTCATTTTTATTATATTTTACTATTCTTTAAATCAAATATACTTGTCTGACCATTATATTATTTATCTAAGAGTTTCACCCTCTGTTGTACCATACAATCAGGCCTGGCCCTGCTTATAGGTGAAGTAGGTTGTAGCCTAGGGCTTCCAAATAAGCAGGGCCTCCTCCAAAGATCCATGTAAATCGTAAAGGGCCTGGGCGCTGGCCCAATATCCTATTTGTTCAGCACTTCAGCGTTTCGCGTCTGTGTCCGCACGTGGAAACACGGTTCCTTCAGCATTCCGCGTCCGTGTGCAGAACGCGATTCTGCGTTTCTACATGTGCGCAGTTCCATTCCGCATTTCGCATTTCGCATTTCTGCGTTTTCTTCCGCATTTGATATTTCTGCTCGTTCGTCTGTATTTCTCATTTTCGCATCCGTTCGTATTCCTTTTCGAAACGGTGACTTACGCCCAGTGCATTCTTTTATACCCTGCCGTTTTTAAACTAAAAATACACCAAATAAAATCTCGTAAGTGACTATTGCAGCAGCTCTTTTTCCTTCTCTCTCACTGCTCTCCACTCTTTCTCACTCTCCTCTGATTTCTCTCTCCATGGTCTCTCTCGCCGTTCCTCTCTCTATTCTCTCTTGCCTTCAGCTTGCTCAGTTGCAGACTGCAAACTTGCAGGTACTTTTTTCATCGATCCTGTCATTTTGAATTCTTAATGGGTATTTGAGATCTGTTTGGGTGTTTAGTGTTTTATTTCAAAAAAGATAATAAAAGGATTTGAATATAATAATTTAATTAGTAATTTTGTATTTCAAAATTCGAAAAGAATAAATTAATAATACTTTGTTATAAATTTGATTTTTATATTATTTGGATATTTTACACTTTATAAAAAATATATTTTTTTTATGAGTGTATATAAGGGAAAAAGGCTCCATTTTAAGAGTTCATCTAGAACCTCTGAAATTTCAGGGCAGATCCTGCATACAATTGAGTAGACCAAGACCAAATTATGGTGGATCGTGGATGAGTTGGACTGAGCCACTCTGGGCTAATTGGGAAGTGTTCCTTTCCCAAAAGGTCTTTATAAATATTATCTTCTGATCATTATTTTTAATTTTATATCAGATTTAGAACTTTTTATCCACAAAAAGATGGACTTCTTTACAGCCTATCAAACATCAAAGTAACAAAGCTTTCATGCAGGTTGCAGGAGACAAGGTTCTTTTCAATCTAGCAAACTAAGTAGACAAGCATATCGAGATGGATTTTGTAAAAAGTGAAAGCACTCGACATAAAAGATCAAATAACTAGTTTTAATTTTTGCACCCATACATTATTTAAAGGAAATAGTCAATGATGTAAAAATAGTGAATTTTCTATTTTATTTTTTATCTTTTAATTATAAATCTTAAAATTAAAGATAAAATGAAAAGAAAAAACCTCCTATTTTCATATCATCCGATAAGGGTGGAATTTTTTTTTTTCCAAAAATGGTCATTTTTTACTTCCCAATATTATGATAAAAATTGAAGTATACTTACAAAAGTGACCTTTAAAAAATGGTAAAAATAATGGTAGGAAGTAAGTGTATTTAATTAGGCAGATCATGGTACATCCATTCAGTGTAGCTTAAATATTCTAAAAGGCAGATTCAATTTCATTGATTGGATTTTAGACTTCAATAACTAAACACTTGGCTGAGGATCTTGGTAAGACTTGGTTGATATGCATTGCTTGATTAGATTTTTTAAGTCCTAACTTTTGAATTTTAGACAGCTATATAGCATATCACAAAAAGTTGCAGCCTACCCATAAAAAAATTGCATGGATCTTACATCTTTCATATCTACGCTATCGCTTTTGAATTCACAAAAATTTAAAAGCTAAGAATACTCTACAAGCTCATTAGATTATATAACTAGAACTCACACTGAATGGCAAGTCTCGTACTGAACATCAACTATTTTTT
>CM023532.1:77221157-77292348 GCA_013350335.1 Chimonanthus salicifolius | reverse complement strand
GGCAGTGAATGACAAGTCTTCTACTGAATATCAACTCACTATTTTTGGTAGCTCAACTGGTTGTCTCCTGCCTCAGAAAGCGAGAGGTTAGAAGTTCGAACCCCATGGCCAGGGCCAGCTGAAGGCCTGGGCAATTCTGGCAATTGCCTTAGGCCCCACATTCAGAAGGCTCCAAATTCTTGAGTTTTTGTAGATGGAGAGTGGTGTCATTTTTGAGTTTCAGTGTATGGGTGTAGAGTTCTACTTTGTTTTCCATGCATTCCCGTTTCACTTGTGTATGTTGTAAGTGTTTTATTTGTTTTATCTGTGCCTATAATCGGACCTGCCTGGCCCACGGACTGTCCGGCCCGAATCTTAAGTCCATCAGTGAACTGGACTCTAGAGTCCGATAAAGGACTTTGGACAGGTCCGAAGAGTCCGATTAGTATTCGGGCGGGCTCGCGGACAGTCCGCAAGTCCGCAAGTGCGATGACTTAATGCAAATTTTTAGGTTCACCGTCACTTCCCATTCTTCCGTATTTCAATTTCTTCTCCTTCTTCTCCTTCTCACGCTCGCCGCTCTCTCATACGCGCGCCTCTCTGGACAGATCTCCCTCTGACCTCACCGGATCTCTCTTTTCTCCCCTCTTTCCTCTCCTCTCTCTCGCACCCTCTAGAAATCCAAATCGAGACTTCCATCTCCTGCAGCCTCTGCACTCAGATCGAGACTTCAGCCAATTCCTCTTGTTGATTTCGGCCCTGTTTTGTCGGTCTGCAAATCTAGGTCTCTTTCTCTCTCTGGGTCTCTCTCTATCAGTCACACACACACTCTCTGGCCGAGACTCTTCTTACCTCTCTCATTTTTCTTTTCTTTTTTCAGGTTGAATCACACGCACCATTGTCGAAAATCGCTGCCGATTATCGTTCAGGTTGATTTATTTTACTTTTTAATGTTTTATAAAAGTTATCTCAAAAACCCATTGACAAACCCATCTCCACTGAGTGAAAACTCTCCCCTTTTTTGAAATGGGAAACAAATTAAACCAACCCTTTTTGTTTCTTTTATAAGTGGAGAGAATTTGAGTATGAGGGAGCATTGACCTGAGCATGATTCCTTCAAAAAGCTCGACCAAAGCCATTATCAGAAAAAAGATAAAAAAAAAAAACAGAATGCCATTGATGTTGATCAGGGAAGAACCATGTATGTCATGCAATGAATAAGTGAGATAAAAATTCACTTCTATGCCTTTATTTCCCATATAGAGGCCCTAATGTTAAAGTGTAGAAAGAAACCACATTGAAAGGAGCAGAGTCCAATAGATTATCAAATAGGCCAAAAGAAATAATCTCTGCCCAATGAAGAGAGGTCAATCTGACAAATGGAAAAAAGGAAGAAGATAAGTGGGTGGGAAAAAAAAATATGATAAAAGGAAGTCATGATGGTGGCCTTTTCCTTAATTTATAACCTCTCCCTTTATAAATGTTGCAATCTTCTATGAATAAACTTGGTCTACTTTGCTGTAATTCTGTTCATAAAAATTCTATCACTGATGTGCCACTGTATTAAGATTTTGAAATCTGCAACCTCATAGTATGCTATGCTGGATTTGAATTGCAAATTGCAAGTAGAATCTCATTGCCGTAGATGTCCAAGTACTGTCCTGTCCCTTTCAGATTTAGTAATGCATTGTTTTGATGCTTGTACTCTGAATTGAAGTGCAAACTGTATTTTTCTAGTGAAATTTTATAGAAGGGCATGCTTCATTGTTTGTGTTTGTAATGGATTCTACCTCAGTTGTTGTGTAACAGCATTGAGCTAAGCTTTTCATTTCATACCAGTCAGTTTTTACTACCATATATCTGATGGTTACAAGTGGATGTTGTTATAACTGATCTTGAGGAGTTGGGATTGTGTTTTGGATTCCATTTGTTTGATTATTTTAATAGAACATGATGTAATATGTGAGGTGCAGTAATTAGAAACTATAGATGCTGACAATATGATATTATGTACAAAATAGTTTGCATATACTGTCAATTCTGATTCTGATTTTAATGGAGCTATAGATGTACAATTAACAGTCTGTTAATATTGTCCTAACTCCTAATTTATGAATGAATGCCTATAAAATGTGTCCTTAGACACCAACAGGCCACAGCTATGTAGATTCTGTATGTAATGAAAATTACAAAGATGCCTGACACGGGAAGTATAGAAAGGAACAAAGTACAAGGCTAAATATTGTATAGCTATAGAGAAAGAAAGATGGTATAGGGGTTTACCAAAATGTAATGCGTATATATAGTATAAATAACTTTGCCTGTATGTTTCTAAGGGATGTAGCTTCCTTAGCCTCTCTATATTTTTTTTGAGACCATCCACTTGTCTTGATGACCACTATCATATGAAAATGAAGAAGATCCGGCACAAACTTAGTTCACACATGATATGTGTGTCTTAAGATGCAAATAACCTGACATTTACTACATTCAGTGTATGAAACTGCACTCAGGTCAACCTTGAATTGTTAGTTCATCTGTTGATTTGGGTTGGGGTGGTCCATAATCACTTGATTGGATGGCTTCATAGGAAGCTGTTGATTTCGTAATCTGGGTAAAGTTTCATAGGAAGTTGTTGTTTCATAAGCTATTTTGCCTAGTTTGCAAATAGTTGACATCATCGTCACCAAAGCTTGATTCCATTTATATGGGCTCAAACCTTTTTTGTTCAACTCTCTCTTGAGCCATGTTTTATTTCAGCCTTGAACCAGCATGTCATTTCTCACTACCATATTTCAAATCCTTACTGAATGCCTCAAAGCACCTTGAATGCCTTCTTGTAAAAATTCTTTGTAAACATGATGAACTCCCCATTTTAAACACTTTGCTTATTTGAACATAACTGTTTATGCAGTACAATGTCTAATTCTAATGAGAGGAACGGCTTTATTACGGAGAAGGAGATAGATACGACATCTAACTCTTCTAGATCCCAAAAGATGTACACAGAAAAAGGACGTCGACTGTTTGGAATGATTTCTATTGCGTGGAGATGAATGGAGTTGGGACTGCAATATGTAATCATTGTTCGGGATTATTTACAGGTTCGAGTAGTAGTGGAACTTCCCACTTGCGACGCCACTTGCTTTCTTGTAAGAAATATGATCCAACACAATAGGGTGGCCATAATGAAACAAAGTGTGCCGATTTTCATTTAAAATTTGATCAACAACGTAGTATAGAGGATCTTGCGAGTATGATAATGTTGCATGGGTATCCTTTTTCAATCATTAAACATCAAGGGTTTATAAAGTATTCGAGGAATCTTCAACCTCAATTCCAGCTTGTCTCAAGGAATACCATCAAGGGCATTTGTATGGGTTTGTATGAGAAGATGAAAGGTGAGTTATATAGGGATTTAGATTCCCTAGCTAGTCATATTAGCCTTACCACTGATATGTGGACATCAATACAAACTCTAGGCTACAGTTGTTTAACTGCACACTACATAGATGCCGAATGGAATTTGCAAAAGATTAAAGTAGAACTTGTTCCTCATGATGGAGAAAATTTATTCAATTCCCTTTTCAAGAGCATGATAGATTGGAATATTGATCGGAAGGTATTTGCAATAACAGTCGATAACCATAGAGTAAATGATTCTTTGGTTTCAAAGCTTGTTGGGAAGTTGGGGGGGAGCTTAGCACTTGGCGGTAGACTATTTCATGTGCGTTGTTGTGCACATGTTTTAAATTTAATTGTCCAAGAAGGCATGAAGGTAATAAATAAGGATGTTGACAAGATTCGCGAAAGTGTCAAATATGTCAACGAGTCACAATCAAGGTTGAAAAACTTCAATGACATGTGTAGTCAAGCTAGAATAAATTCCAACAAGAAGTTGATCATGGATGTCCCTACAAGGTGGAATTCCACATATAAAATGTTAGATGTGGCTTTGAAGTATAAAGATGCATTCCAACGTTTGGAACATTTTGATGCCAACTATAAAGAGAAAGCGGGAGCGCCATCTTGGAGTGAGTGGGAGAATGCTGAAAATATTTTTAACCTTTTAGAACCGTTTTATAGTGCTACAAATGTTTTTTCTGGTTCTAAATATCCCACTTCAAATTTATTTATTTTTCTGAAGTTTGTGATATTCGGTTACATTTATATGAACAATCAATCATTGCAGACGATACACTTGCCCCTATAGTGGATAAGATGTTTGGCAAGTTTGAGAAGTATTGGGACATTTGTAGCTTACCTTTGGCGATTGCACAATTCTTGGATCCTCAATATAAGATGAAGTTGATGGAGTTCTATTATCCAAAATTTTTTGGGCTTGATGTTGCTGAGGATCAAATGTCTAAGATTTTATGTGATATTAAAGCTCTTCATAAAGAGTATGAGGCTAAATTGCCAATGCATAGTGCAAAAAGTCAATCGCCCATTTGTGGAATTGCCTCATCGACATCACATGGAACAAAATGGGTGAAAAGATTTTCGAAGTTTCTTGCTGAAAGTTCAAGTTATGTTCGCAAATCAGATCTTGATTTATATTTGGAGGAACCCGTCTTTCCGGAGTTCGAGGAATTTGATGTGCTCCGGTGGTGGAAAAGCAATGCTCCCTAGTACCATATTCTTGCAATGATGGCCCGTGATATTCTAGCCATTCCGGTGTCGATTGTTGCATCATAATCTGCTTTTAGTGTTGGAGGTAGATTTCTTGACCAGTATCGTAGCTCTATGTATCCAGAAACTGTTGAAGGGTTGGTGTGTGGCCAAGATTGGTTGCGGAATCAAATGCAAGGTATTTTTAGTGTTTATTTAATTTTGTTGCCTTGCTTTCCATTTATTTGATTGAAGTGTGTAAGTATCTATATTTCTTATTTTATGTTAGGTGGAAAGAGTTTGGGCTCGCTTGAAGCTGGGCTTAGTAATATGAGTTTGGGTTCTATGTAGATTGATGAGTTGTAATCTTTTATGTCTTAAATAAATTTTACCGATCAATGTCTTTTGATTTTATGGTTTTTTTTTTTTTTAATTTTGGCTTACACGATTGTTTTTTTAATGTAGTGCTGTGGATGACATGGATGCCTCAACTTTTGCAACTCAACAATAATATTTGTGATGTTTGATTCTGATTTTGTTCAACTCTATTCTATTAACATGATTATCCAATATTTGAACTGCTCCCTGACATGATTGTTTGCTTGTTTTATGGGATGCAAGATTTTAACATGGATCCTCTTGGATGGGTTGGTTAAAAAGGTCAAATTATAGATAGATGAGGGGCCTTGAATTTAAATGGAATCAACCCACATAAATCTTATGCACTTGTATGTTTTCTATTTATTTTCCTTTGTTTTTAAACATCAAGCAATCTTGGACAAAGCCCTACACTTTTCACGATATGATTTCATGTGAAGAAAGTGATACGATTGTTGATTTTAGGCTTTTGGTGTTTGGTCTGTTTGTTAATTTTCAGTGTAAATTCATGTGGGCTTTTTTGTCGGTTGTTTTACATGTGAATTGCAGGCGAAGAGGAGGACAAATTTGGTTTATGGTGGAGGGAGTGTGATGTTTGAAACTTGTAATTTTGGCAAAAGATCTCAAGAAATCTACAAAGATGAAAGAGGATACAGTAGAGAGCTCCAATTCAAAAATCATTTTAGTTGAGTTTATTTTTAGTGGATTGTAACATTATTATTATCATCATCATGTATATATCTCTCTCATGAAGACCTCATGTGAAGGAAATGATGCATATTAAATTTTTCTTTTTTGAATTTTAATACTCAAAGACTTGATTGGAATTTAAAAAAAAAAAACCATCAATTGAAAAGTTCAAATATATCTTATTTTTTCTTTAAAATTATTTTAAGGAGGTATTTTATGTTCCTTAAATCCATATTTTGTTTAAAAACTTTGAAAACCTGAAAAAGAGGCAAACGGGCTTTTATCGGGCCGCAGACTGTCTGTCAAGCTTATCGGGCCGGGCCGGGCTTAAGGCTAATCGGACTGGTGTTGTCGGGTCGGGCCGCGGACTGTCTGATTGTTCAATCGGGCCGGGCCAGACCTGGGTCCATTTACAGGCCTAGTTTTATCTATTTGGCCCTTGTATAGGCCTCTTATATAGACTCGAGATGTATGTATACTTTATTTATATTAGTATTTTCTGTGTCTTTTCTTCCAAAAAAAAATTTGTACCTCTTCCATGTTGAATTTGAATGAAATGTGCTATACAATTGCCTTCGTATGGTGTCAGCAATTATCTATCTACTGAAGTTGAACTTGACACTGTTCATTTCTCAAAATTAGATTCTTAATGTATGAATTAACTGCTTTGAAATAATTGGGTGCTAGTTTTATAGACAGATGCAAGTGTCTTAGTTCATAAACAGTTGGAGAGAAAGAGAAGTTCATTTCTCTTTATATTCGTTATTGGATGAGGTGACCCATTCTATAATTTGGTTGTTTCAAAATAATTTAATAGATTTAAAAACCCTAATTGATTCTTTATTGTTTTGTTTCATCAAGAGATTATGATGCTAAAAAAATCGAAGGAATTTTTTTCATGTCATAGTTAAATTTTCCAATAAAAAGTATATGTTTGACAGTAAGTTTTAAGCCTTTTAAATTTAGAAATAAACAATAATTTAAAATGGTTAAATTTGAGAGGCTTACAGAAATGACTTACCTAATCTAATCAAAATGAAATATAACGAGCTTTCGGATATAAATAGTTTAGATTTGTTTTCAAAGTTAATAGTCTTAAGAGAAATTTTACAAATAAAAATAATAACTCCAATTGAAATTCTGAATTATATTAAAAGACTAGATTCTTTTCAAAATGCTTATATTGCATATCGAATATTATGGACAATATCTCTAGTAGTTGCTTTTGAAGAAAGAAATTTTTCAAAACTAAAATTGATAAAATCTTACTTACGATAAACAATGTGAGAAGAAAGATTAACTGAATTAGCCATATTATTAATTGAAAATGATATTTTAGCAAAATTTGAATACAAAACTTTAGTTTTACATCTCAAAAAGTAAGAAAATTTTAGATAAATTATTTTTATTATATATAATAAAAATTTAAATTAAATATTATTTATCATAATATATTAAATACCAAAAGACCCCAATTAAATTTTTTTTTCTTAGACCTCAACTTGGCTTAAGATAGCCCTGCCCACGGCGTAACCTTGGTATACTCTAGGGATATTGGGCTCTCTAGTGGAGGTTTTACGTTAGGTATCTCATAGTTTTTCACACGTAAATTAAAAGAAACAAATTATTTTTTTAATAGTTATTTGAATGTTTTTCAACCTGCAGAAAATCCCTTTGTCTCAAAATATGAGAATTTGCTTTTTTGCTCACGTCCAAACACAGCCATAATGTAATGCTGTACAGTGGTACACAATGTTTACTGCACTGAACACACGTCCAACGCTCTCCTGACGGTAAAACTTACACCCAAACGTTTAGATTCCATTTGTATCAGAAAAAGAAATGTCAGTTTGTATGTAAAATTTTCCCCTCTCTTGTCCCTAGAAAATGAGAGCATGAAAGACGAGGAGTCCAAGGGAAAGTCAAGAATGAGGTAAGTGATTGATATTTCATGCATCTGCCAATAGGATTCCGTGGAGCACATGGAATGCAACCAAAAGCATGTGTGTTTGTGCAGAAAAGGTAGGACTGAGTACCCTCCACTCATCTTACATGACCTGTTGTCATGTGATGATGTTGTCCATTGAATCTAGAAAAAAATAAAGTTCTTTCCATTCGTGCAAAAGAAGGCATTTTCCAAACAACGGGTCGGTCCCTTAGTATTATCATGTCTTTTTTTTTTTATATATATAAATTATGATATTGAAATTCATCAATCACTGTGTCTACTCTGTTAGGGTGGTCATTTTAACACGGATATATTCTTTTAAGAGACACGGATTTTTCAGATTTCTCACTTTGCCTCCATCCACCCATACAGATTTTAGTGGACTTTCAGAAATTGATTAACTTTTCAGTGAATCGGTTCACTGGATCGGTACACACGATAGGTACACCGACCGGATCACTTAGAAATGGAAATTTGAAGAAAGTAATCAGGTCGGTATACAAATTTGGACTCTCAAGAAATTGGTGCACCGACCGGATCATTTTCCTCAAATTTCCATTTCCAAGTAATTCAGTCGGTGCACCGATTTCTTGAGAGTCTAAATCGGTGCACCGACCTTCCAAGTGATCCGGTCGGTGCACATGTCTGGTGCACCGATCCAGTGAACCGATTTCTGAAAGTCTACTAAAATCCTACGGACGGATGAGGGCAAAGTGGGAAGTTCAGTAAAATCTGTGTCTCTAAAAAGAGATGTCCGTGTTAAGATGGGCATCCATCTCTTAAAGTCTAATTTAAAATGTGAAAATGTAGAATAATTTAATATGATTTAAGATAAAGGATCTGATTTTTCACATTTCATCATCTATAGAGTATTTTATATATTAGTCTAAGTCTTTAACAATTTGTATTGATAGATAGGGAAAAAATAGTATACTTAAATATTTCTTATTTTGAAGTTTCTGAGTATCACAGCCTCAAACCTACCTTCTAGAAACATAAGGTTTATAGTTTCTCTAGCTGAAATTCTCTTGATGTTTACTTGAATAAATACCCCTTAGAAGGTCACATTTGATCACCATTTCCAACCCAAGGGTGTATTTTGTCTGCTCAATTGAGAGAAAGTTTCTCTTATATTATTATGATACAAATTTCATAGAATTGGCCTCACAGTCAAGATTTTCATTTTATGAAGTAGGTTCTTGAATTTGATTCACAGTCAATTTCAACGTGCCACTCCCTTTAAACTTATGTGATGTGTCTGGATTAGAAAGTTTACACATATCTGTGAGATTAATCTCATCTTCAATATAAGTGGAGATACTGATGGTATTAAAAAAAAAATCTCTAATATCTATTACCAATTTTGACAAACCCTAACACTGTAGGCACTCACGAAATTCCTTGTATATAATATGCGTGAAACGCTTATTCAAATAATCTCTATTTTTGTATTCAAAATGTATATTACAAACCTTTCAATCTTTGAAGCTATAAGATTGGATCAGAATAATTGAATAGACTCCAAACTTAGTCACTTAGACCCATGATTATGTATCTATCAAATTGATTTCACATGTCGCAGGATATACCCCACCTCTGAAATGATTATTCGGAAAATTCCAACGTGACAACTGTGGATGCATAAGTTAGCCTCACTTTAATTTTGAATCTTAAAACTTGTGAAATATTCAAATCTAGCCATGAGTTTCCTTTTTAAGTGGAGTGCAAATCTATGCATTGAAGTTTATCAACTATTGTGGATTTAAAATTTGAATAATCTAATATAATATTAATAGATAATTTAAAGTGTCACCTATCAACAGCTATTAAAAATTAAAATTAACAACAAAAGAAAAGAGCATTAAGCAATGTTCCAAATTCAATATGATATCTTTTAATATTGATGGCCTATATCTTCGAACCCCTCTAAGTTTTAGGTCTTTGCTTATTTGTAGAGTGTCAGGCTTTCCCAATGGTTGGGATCAATTTCATGGGCCACAGATAAAGCAATTTTTCATGGATGAGTTTCATGTCATGTAAAATTTCAATTTTCTTGGGCTGCGTTTGGATGGAGGGTAATTTTTATAGGGGTTATCCCTAAGTAGGGGTTACCCTTGAGTAGGGGTCACCCTTGAACTGGGATTACCCTTATCTTGTTTGGTAATTGCAGTAGTACAGTAAAACCTTACCCTAAGAGTAAAAAATCTTATTTGGTAACTATAAGAAAGGGTAACCTGATATATTAATATTTTTTTATATTTTTTATAAAATATAATTATTAAATAATATTCATGAAGTAAATTCTAATAATATAACTTATAATAATATTATCTAATTTTTATAAATTATTTTTTATAATTATAATTTAAAATGAACACTTGCATTCTAATATTAAAAAAATAAATAAAGATTTTTTTTTTTGATATTACTATTTTAAATCCCAATAAATAAATAAAAAATATCAACATATCTCTTCATAAAAATTAGAATTATTACTTTTTATATTATATGAATTTAATAAAAATATTAATTCTCATAAAATTGTTAATATGTCAGTTTACCCCTATTCAAGGGTAACCTCTATAAAAATTTACCCCTCATCCAAATGCATCACTTTGAAAATATTACAGAAATTTTATTTTTATATTATATAGATTTAATAAAATTATTAATTCTCATAAAATTGTTAATATGTCAGTTTACCCCTACGTACAATTACCCCATTCAAGGGTAACCTCTGTAAAAATTTACCCCTCACTAAAATGCATCACGTTGAAAATGTTGTAGAAATTTTATTTTTATATTATATAGATGTAATAAAATTATTAATTCTCATAAAATTGTTAATATGTCAGTTTAACCCTACTTACAATTATCTCATCTCAAGGGCAACCCCTGTAAAAATTTACCCCTCACCCAAATGCATCACATTGAAAATGTTGTAGAAATTTTATTTTTATATTATATAGATTTAATAAAATTATTAATTCTCATAAAATTGTTAATATGTCAGTTTACCCCTGCTTACAATTACCCCTGCTCAAGGGTAACCCCTGTAAAAAATTACCCCTCACCCAAATGCATCACGTTGAAAATGTTGCAGAAATTTTATTTTTATATTATATAGATTTAATAAAATTATTAATTCTCATAAAGTTGTTAATATGTCAGTTTATCCATACGTACAATTACCCTACTCAAGGGTAACCCCTGTAAAAATTTACCCCTCACTAAAATGCATCACGTTGAAAATATTGCAGAAATTTTATTTTTATATTATATAGTTTTAATAAAATTATTAATTCTTATAAAATTGTTAATATGTCAGTTTACTCCTACTTACAATTACCCCTACTCAAGGGTAACCCCTGTAAAAATTTACCCCTCACCCAAATGCATCACGTTGAAAATGTTACAGAAATTTTATTTTTATATTATATAAATTTAATAAAATTATTAATTCTCATAAAATTGTTAATATGTCAGTTTACCCCTACTCAAGGGTAACCCCTATAAAAATTTACCCCTCACCCAAATGCATCACGTTGAAAATGTTGACACATTTTTAAACTAATCTTCTAACAGAATAAATTGTTAATTACCCTGAAAGAGATTATCATGAATCTCAAAATTTTTAGAGTTTTGAGACCCTATCGAAATTTCGACAGAATCACCCCTTAAAAATAGAACATTTTGACAAATACGTTTCAGAAAATTATATAATATATAATTGAAAAATAGAGGAAGGCACGGGATAAATAGGAGAAAGGTTTCCTTAAAAAATAAAAAATAAATAAAAAATCACTATTATTATTTTAAATTTCAATAAATGAATAAAAAAATTCTTTATATCTCTTCATAAAAAGATATAATTTGTTGTTTGGTGATATGAAATTTATCAAATGGAAATAATGGAGTGCTTTTAAAAAAAATAAAAGCCAAGTACTCACCAAAATAAATAAATAAATAAAATATATAAAAAAAAAATTCTCATGAGCAAAAGGGAGGGTAAGGAGGGGTATTCATTCTTGAATACCCTTGCCCCATGGGGGTATTCAAAAGGGAGACAAGAGGGGTAAAAATTTGAATTTTTACCCTTACCTTTATTACCAAACGGGGGTAACAAGGGGTAACGGGGGGTTACCCCCTCTTACCCCCCATCCAAATGCAACCTTGGAGGACAACATGTAATGCAAGTGCAAGAAGGAGGGCAATATGCCAAGTTTACCTTGTCTAAGGGGGTTTAGAAAATAAATAAATTTAAAATAGGGATGTTGCTCGAGTGGAATTGCCCGGTGGTTCAATTAATTTTATAGCTTTTATTTAATTTAATTTATTTTTCGAATTTAGATTTTAGCATCTTCAAATGGTTATGAATGTTGGATCTTATCTACAATCCTATGGAAACTAGAAATTGAACTGATTTAAATATTTCATTTGATCCTCTAATGTCTCGTTGAATTATATACTGACAGAAAAAAATTTCTATAAATTCTATAAATACTTTAGAAATCAAATTAGAGAATTATATAAATACTTATGAAATTAAATTAGAGAAAACGATAAGTACAGTAGACTAGACAACCCATTAGAGGTTCTATTAACTTAAAAGCAATAGTACCATTACAAGTAGTCACGTGAAATCAAGAAATTAAAATCCATGGCTTAACTTTGGTGTGGATTCACCTATGAGGTTTTCCGTTAGGTATCATGCAATTTCCACAAAAAAAAAAAAAGAGGAAATTGAAATTGTTAGTGCCCTGGCTTTGCCGAGTCCCTGTTTGTCAATTCCATGACTCGAGAAGAAGCACTTGCTAGAAGCTTGAAAACTCAAAGATGATCAAGAATGAAGACCATGCTCCACTAGGTTCAAAGATTATCATTATGGCAATCACAAAACTGTATTATGGCCATAGATGACTTTAGGTGGTACCCACACCTTTGAGAGAACCATTCCTAGGCTTAGTTGAACAAATGGTAAATTCATAAAGAAGCCTAAGAGAGGAAGCTGGACAGTGAATTAGAAGTAAACTTGGAAATATGAATTAAATTCACTGTCAGCTCGACCAGTCGTACTCATCGGTGGAGACAGGATCAACCCATCATAGTCAAGGACTGGTGGCCAGATTGACAGAAGTTCTGGATCAGAACTGTCATTCTAGGTAAGCCTCTTACCGAGAGTCTCGTATGCACTGATCCCTCGGTAATGAACTTAAACGACCCCTCGTGGTCGAAAACTCATCGGAAAAGGACTTGTGAGTTCTAGACTGTGAACTCAAGAAGGCTCTCGAACAAACAGACATATCGGTATATCAAGACCGATCGAGAGTACCAGGATCGACCCATCGGTAAAAGGTGACATATCGTTCTGGGTAAGACATGTTTCTGACTTGAAACTACTGTCAGCATGGTGTTGCCCCAGATCGAGATACTCGTATGGACTGACCTCTCGGTGTCATAACTGTCGACCAATCGGCGACACTGACCTGTTGACTAGGTAGAAATAAAGTCATTGGGAGTGCACTTAATGCGCAACGGTCGAGTGGTTGAATGGTAATAAATATGAACACGATCCATCGGTGCCACCGACCTGTCAATACTGAACAGTCCAAAAAACTTTTAAGACTCATGGAAGGCTAAAATGAGCAGTTTCTTTGTTTCCATGGATTCATCAGTATGGGATATTTTAAAGACTGGATGGCAGGAACCCATGGAAGAAAAGATGATAGGAACCACATCAACCGTGTTGATGACATCCAAACTTTATACTTCTTGGTCCCTTATTAAGAAAGCTGCTCAGACAGCTGATGGCAAAGTCATGAATGCCTTAATTGTGCAGTTTTTGATATTGAGTACAGGCGGATTATGACCTTTAAAACTGCAAAGGATGCATGTGAAGTTCTTGAGAGAACCCATGAGGGCACCTCAATAGTCAAGAGGTCCAAACTTCAGATTCTCCTGAATTAGTTTGATACTCTTAAAATGAGGAAGGATGAAGTCTTCTTGGATTTTTATTCCAATGTAAGCGACATTGTAAATCAAATGTACGTTTTAGGTGAAGGGATACACGAGGATAAGGTATGCACAAAATTGTCCGGAATATTGCTGAAAGATTTAAACCCAAGGTTGTGGCTATGGAGGACAACAGAGATGTATCCTTAATGAATATTGTTGATTTGGTTGGTTCATTACAAACCTATGAACTACATTTTGAACAACCAAATTATAAATCCATTGCCTTAAAATCTTCCCTAAAACAGAAGAATATTAAAGAAAATTCATCTGATGATGAATTCTCAAGTGATGAAATGGCAATGTTTGCCAAGAAGTTTTACAAAAAAATTGTAAAAAGAAACAACTTGAGAAGAACGGGTAAGAGTGAAACAAGTAAAAATTACCCAAGAAAACAGAGGAAAAGGGAAGGAGAGAGAAGTCACCAAGGAACAAACTTGTTTTAATTGTGGGGGGAGAGGAGACTTTATGAATGAATGTCCCTTAGATAAAATAAAGAAGGCTATGAACGTGGTGTGACCCATGTGGAAACCTCTAAATCAGAGAATGATTCAGATGAAGAGACCCAACGAAAAGTTGATGTATCAAAAGGTCTTAGTGTGTGCAACATCACAGCCCGATCCCTATCTCCCTAACATGCCAATACAAAATCAACTCATTCAAACATGCATATTAGTCTATTTAACAAAAACCATGTTAAACATAAACAAGAGATAGAAGACATTCAACACAGCAATACATACATCAAATCATAGCAAACCATATCGTATCATTGATAATCAAAATGTGCAGTACATATGGTTTTGGAGGGGGGCATCATGAATGCTTAGACAAAATATCAAAAAATATAGTTTTTCAAAATTCAAGCAAAATGGGAAAAACTATCCTAAGCAAAACTATCCTAAGGAGGTGATGCTGGGAGGGAAGGGGACTTTCATCAGGGACTCTCTTTGAGTTTTTCCATGAATGTGGAGAGACTTTATTGATTCATTCATGACGGTTGCTAAGACACCAATCTTTTTTTCTAACTTCCGACACTTTTGTAGGAAGAAATAGAGTTGTCTTATAAGAGCTTTGTCAGACTCGGCTTTTGTATATTTCACCTGTTCTTTTCCTTTCTCCTCTTTTACCTTAATCCTTTTACTTTCAGCATGCCTTTTTTTTTCTTCACCACTCGAGACCCCTAGAGAGGTTGTGACCTGAACTCGTTTTCCTTTTCTTCCACTTTCTTTGACTGGCACCTTAGGAGGAGAGGTAGGTTCTCTAATGGTAATACCAAGTTGCCTTCGAGGTATGGGTGGTGGTGAGTTCTTCTTGTGAGATCTCCTCGAGAGGGTCTTGACTCGACGACCTATAGTATTTAGGAGAGACGAAAATTCTCTTTCATACCACTGAGGTTTGAGTTTCTTAGACTAGGTGGCATGATCATTCTTAGAATCAGAGGACACAATGATGACTGCGGGACTTGCTCCTTGTCATTTTCCATTATGCTTTTATTTAATTCACAAGGAACAAAACCACAAAAAAATGCAAATAGCTTACCCAACCAATGGTAATCACAAAATCCGTGATTTTCAAGCTACCAAAGGCGGGAGAACCAGAAACCCTCTGATTTTCCGGCGAGAAATCGCTCCGGGAGGTCCTATTGATTGGTTTAGGGCACGGGAGGCGAAAAGAAGATCATCAGACCTTCGCGGGAAAGGGGACGACAAATTCGAATGAATTGTCATTTTCGTAGAAATGGTCCCTTTTAATTTAAACATTCTGTCTCACCAACATATCGTTTCTATCGACATGTAGCACCCCACCCAAGTCCCACATCGGTTGTGGAGTTGGGTGGAGGGGGTTATATATGAGGAGGCAAAGTCCCTCTCCATCACAAGGCCTTTGGGCCTGGCCATGTGGGCCAGGGCCCAGAACAAAGCCATGAGGGCCCACGTAGGGCCCAAAGCGGACAATATTGTGATGGGTAAGGTCGGGTCGTTACAAGTGGTATCAGAGCACGGTTCAACACTCGGACTGTGTGGACTCCACTTGCGTGACATTGCCTGCCTGTGTGTGTGGACCCCCTATCAGTGTGACGTGACAGAGCTGGGTACGACTCTTGTCTTAAGGGGGCTGGATTGTAGCAGCCCACCCAAGTCCAACATTGGTTGTGGAGTTGGGTGGAGGGGACTATATATGAGGAGGCAAAGCCCCTCTCCATTTCAAGGCCTGGCCATGTGGGCCAGGGCCTAGAAAAAAGCTGTGAGGGCTGACGTGGGGCCCAAAGCGGACAATATTGTAATGGGTAGGGTCTGGGCGTTACACGACAGGTCGACCCTTTCGAAAATTCTCGTCATTTTCAACATTGCTCAATTTAGCACAGTGCCGACATATTTGTCACACCGATTAATCTATTCACCGACATGTCGACTATACCGAGATGTTTAGATAGTAGAGAAATCATCCCTGATTTGTGCAACTAGATGAAATCCTATTATAAGCATGCCATACACAGATTTATTCGAATATGATAAAACACAGATATACCAAAAATAATTGATCAAATCATTAAAACATGCACAAGATCAAAATTTACATTCCAAACACATAAGGTTTAAAATACTTTGAATGGAATGTATGGCTTTCCCAGTAGAATATGTACTATAGCCAGGAAGAGTACATTTTAGACTTGTAGTTAACCAATTTTTCTCTCCTCATGTCGCAACACTTTTCTGCTATGTGAACTTACATGGTCTCTTGTGAGTCCATTTGTAGTAGTCTAAGATATGGAAGTCAATCTTAAACCAAAACAAAACATGAATTGTAGTCTATCTCTTGGGTACAAAGATTGTGGCATTTGATGTTGCATACACACCCTATGATCGTACCTTTGATGACCAAACTTGGGATCTTTCAACTCTTTTTAAACATGATTCAGCTGTCTTAACAAAGAGTCTTGCATTGTGTCACCTTCCTTGGGTCTCTTTTAAGGTTAGGTGTTTGTGGATGTCTTTTAGGCATAGGCTTTACTGGATTGTGCCTTTTAACTTGTGCTTGCCTTTCCAAGTGTCTCTTCAAATGGTAGCAATTTCTTTTGAAATGCCCAACTTTGTGACAAGATATAACACTTTCTCGTTGAAGGGTGAGAGACACTTGTTTTTCGAAACATCCCATGGTTCATAGGTTCTTTGGTGGATGAGGCACTGATGCAGGCTTGGTAGGATAAGAGACCTACCCAATTGCTAAAGCGGAAGCACTAACACAATCAACGTGATTTAACACAACCCGTTGATCTTAAGCAGTGAAACCCAACTCCTTAAGTGATGGAATTAATTCTGATGTAGGCTAGGTAGGATTAAGAATACCCAACCTTGGATTATAGTGGAAACAATAACTCAAGCAAATAATTTTGGTTATGGAGGTTGAAAATAAATCAAACAAACTTATTGCAATCCGAGGACTTAAGATAACACAACCCGTGAAAGCCAAGGAATGCAGCAACCTCACAAGAATTAAATGGGCCTGATCTGCAAAGATCTGAATGGCCCTTCACTGTATGCACACAAACAGATCTGAAAGATCTGTGGGTTTGTTTGGCCAATAGCTCTTCACTGGAGAGTGGAGACACAATTAACCTACGAACACATCCTCTGATAATCAACGGATAATGGACCCAAACAGTCACTAAACTGATCTGAATGAAGATACCACAGGGCCTACTTAACAAGGCCCGAGTCGCTGAAAATCTGTAGCTACCGTACCTGATCTAAGCAAGGAAATTCTGCTGTGTTTTGCAGCGGTAATCTTCCAACAAGGTCTGCAATGTTTTGCAGCAACAAACACACAGCAAGAGTCTTCTCACGAAACTTGCTAGCAATTGCAATATGTAATTTTACAAACAATCCGTCGTCTACAAAAGGAAGAAAATAAACTTTTATTAATCCATCAAAAAACTCCCCTCTAAAGGGCTTATTACAAAGTTTATATAAGAAAATCATTACCGACTCATAAGCAGAAAAGGAAAACTGTATGGAGCCAACCCTCCCCATCCTAATTGAAAACAACTACTAAACATTAAAACTAAAAATAATGCTAAAGCTAGTAGTATTCCTAAAACAATTGCTAATTAAGTCCTAAGCTGATTAGGATTGTCTTTTAACCCACCGAACAGCTGGTCCTCTTTGGTAATTGCATTCAGCCCACATAAAGGCTTGATGCATCGACTCGGAACCCACACTATTAAATTGCTCATGGACCCGTCGGGATCGAAAATAAAATTTTGATCTTTTGACTCGGGATCTGAACTTGCTAATTTGATAATGTACCCACCCGGGTCAAAATTAAAATTTTGATTATGTTCATATATGCCCGCATCATGCACCAAGACCAAACCTATCACCATATTGTTTACCCGAACCTAGGAGTCTTTTAAGTCTTTCATCTCCTTGGGTAAATCTTAGGATTTTTTTATGAATTTTTAATTCCTTAACTTTCAAAGATAATTTTTTAATATCTTCTTCAAGAAGGTTATTGTGGTGCCATAAATTCTCGACATCCTTGTAGTGAATATTTATCTCTTCTTGAAGGTTTTTATTATTCTCTTTTAGTTTTGAGTTTTCATTGTGAGAGAGTTCCAACTTAGAGGTTAGGAGGGATTTTTTAGTTTTTAAATCCTCCACTTGATTAGGGATGTTCAGGTTTTCATCTTTAACCTTGTCTAATTTCTTTGTCAACCTCTCACTTTCAAGAAACATGGAACTGTAAGAAGCTTGAAGATTTTCATCATCTTCACTTTCATCATCATCCGTTACAACTGTGGTATTTTCTTGATCACCAATGATCGAGGTTATGAGACTTTTTGTTACATCAACTTTTCTTTGAGTCTTTTTATCATAATCACTCTCTAATTCAGAGGTTTCCACATGGGTCACACCCACATTCATAGCCTTCTTAATTTTATCTGAGGGACATTCGTTCATGAAGTGTCCTCTCTCCCCTACAATTATAACAAGTTTTTTCTTAACAACTTTTTTCTCCTTCCCTTTCCCTCTATTTTCTTCTTGTTTTTTAGGGTATCTTTTACTTGATTCACCCTTTCCTATTCTTCTCAAGTTGTTTCTTTTAACAAAGTTTTTATAAAACTTTTTGACAAACATTGCCATTTCATCACTTGGGAATTCATCTTCTAAAAAATCGTCTTTTTCTTTTGTTTTCTTTTGTTTTACGGAAGATTTCAAGGCAATGGATTTGTCCTTTCGTTGTTCAAAGTGTAGTTTATAGGTTTGTAGTGAAGCAACCAAATCATCGATGTTCATTAGAGACACATCTCTGTTATCTTCCATAGTCACATCATTGGGCTTCAATCTTTCAGGAAGATTTCGGACAATTTTGGTACATACCTTGTCCTCGGGTATCTCTTCACTTAGAGTGTACATTTGATTCACAATGTCGCTTATCTTGGAATAGCAATCCATGAAGACTTCATCCTCCCTCATTTTAATAGTATCAAATTGATTTTAGAGAATCTGAAGTTTTGATCTCTTAACTATTGAGGTACCTTCATGAGAGTTCTTTCAAGAACTTCACATGCCTCCTTTGCAGTTCCACAGGTCATAATTCGCCTGTACTCGTTATCGGATACTGCACAGTTAAGGGCATTCATGGCTTTGCCATCAGCTGTCTGAGCAGCTTTTTCACCAGGGATCCAAGAGGCAAAAGGTTTGGGTGACATAAACATGCTTGAGGTGGATGCTATCATCTTCTCTTCCATAGGTTCCTACCATCCAGTCTTTACAATATCCCATACCGATGAATCTATGGAAACAAAGAAACTTCTCATTTTGGCTTTCCACTAGGCATAGTTTGTTCCATCGAAGTAAGGGGGTTTGGATATTGCATGACTGTCTCCCACGGTGTTCTAGCTTGGATCAATTCAGATGGTTAAATCCTTGTAAAGAGTACTAGGCTCTGATACCAATTGAAAGTTCTCCCTATGGTGCTAGAACACGATTGACCCTAGAGGTGGGTGGGGGTGGGGAGGGAGGGTGAATAGGTCAATCTAAAAATCGTTGGTCCTTTTAAAAATTACTTGATTAATTAATTATGTGCAGCGGATATAACAATCAAGTGTGTGTGTGTGTGTGTGTGTGTGTGTGTGTTAGCAAATGTGATTAAGCAATCAACACAAGGAATTAGCTCTAAAACTACAAGCACAATGATATATATATTATATATAGTGGTTCAGTTAGCCAACTTACATCCACTGTTAGGACTAACTCAACATTGAGGTATCTACAAATTTACTAAATGGGGGCTTACACCCTCACAATTAGAGTAGGAATCCCACCTAACTCAATCGGTTGAGAATTTCGCCCACCATATGTAAAATATGAATTCCACCTATTTGATTTTGGCTGGGACTTCCACCCACCACGTGTTCCAGAGACTACACTCCTAGATTTTTTAAAGTGGTTACAGAGCCAAGCTTCCTTAATCCACTTTCACACTTACCTTGTAGCTCTTTCTCGAAGATGTGTCATTCTCAAAGATCAACCCAATGTGTGCTCAAGTTAATCCCAACGCTCCGCATTGTAGCCATCGTTGAGCAATCCCAATTTCAGGGTGACTAGGAAATTGGTTCTACCAACATCTTTAGAAGTTTGTATCTTTTTTTTTTCTCCTCTCTTTCTCTCTTTCACTAACTCAATCAATAGATTGGTTGTATTTGATTCTCAGGTATAGGCACAAGAGAGTTGATCGTTCCTTAGAGTGTGTGACTTTTCTCAGTTCAAGAAAGATAATTAAATGATCACAACTCTCATATTTATAGAGGAGTTAACACAATTTTTTAAACTGTCCAGTACCGACAGGTCGGGGGCACCGATGGATCAATGCTCATATTTATTACCGTTCAACCACCCGATAATTGCACATTAAATGCACTCCCAACGACATAATTAATTCCCGGTCAATAGGTCTACACTAATGGCACTGAGAGGTGGGTCCATACGAGGGTCTCGATCTGAGGCAACACCATGCAGACAGAGTTTCATGTCCCGAAACTTGTCTTCCCAGAACGACCTGTCGCCATTTACCGAGGGGTCGGTCCTGTTACTCTTGATCGCTCTTAAATTACCGAGATATATGTTTTCTCGAGAGTCCACTTGAGTTCTAAGTTCCAAAACTCATAAGTTATGATCGACGAATCGTTGACCGCGAGGGGTCGTTAAGTTCATCACTGAGGGATCGGTGCATACGAGACTCTCGATCAGAGGCATACTGAGAATGACAGTTCAATGTTCCATAACTTTTGTCAATCTTGACGACCAGTCTTTGACCACGATGTGTCGATCCTGTCTCCACCGAGGGGTCGGTGAGAATGACTTGTTGAGTTGACAGTGAACTTAATTCATATTTCCAAGTTCGCTTTCAATTCACTGTCAAACTTCTTGTTTTGAATGGTCCTCCAAATGCGTGGGTTCCACCTAAAGTCATGTATAGCCAAATAATTGTTTTGTGATTGCCATAACGATGAGATTTAATCCGGTAGAGTATGATCTTCAATCTTGATCACCTTGAGTCTTCAAGCTTCAAGCAAGTACTTCTTCCCGGGTCATAAAATTGACAAACTTAGGGACTCGGCAAAACCGGGCCACTAACAATTGGAAACCAATTGTCCATGTGTCATGAGATCTATTAATCTCCTTTGAAGCTTCTTCTCTCCTTAGATTTTATAAATAGAAGATGGTTTCTTTTGAGAACGGATTCGGAATGTTGGTATTTTAGGACATTTGTAAAGGAGAACTCATTGTAATTATGAATTTGGAGTTTCAGACTTGTTGGGATTTAATTTATGTAAAGGGCTATGAGATTTAATTTATGTAAAGGTCTATGACTAATGGTGTTATGTGTCTTATTTTGACTAAGTAGTTAGTATGTAGAAATTTGCTATAAGTAAGTGGGTTTGTCAATATGCTAATGTTTAAGAAGTGGATGGTTTGTTTAGGAAGTGAGTAGTTCAGATTGTGTTTTCATTTTGAGTCTCTTATGTAAGTACGGTTGTTGTATGGAATGAACTGAAATATATTCTTTGTTTAGTGTTAGCTTGTTTAACTTGGAGGTCATCAGTTTCCCTAGAAACGAACTAAAACTCTTTCTTCTTCTCTCTTAAAATAGTTCTTTGTATCTTCGCCCAGCATAGGTGGATGTAGTGTGCACTCCATACTATAGGGATCTTATCCATGCTTTGAATTGGGCCTCTTCTTATTGGATGTCCTGCACCATACATGCTGCCTCTTGCAAGCTCCTCTCTAGGCTGAATTGCAACATCAAATCATTATCCATTTTACCAGAAGCATTCTTTGTAGATGTTCAAAGTGGCATTTACCGCTGTGGATTCCTTTTCTATTGGCATGCTTACTGCAAGTGTTGCTACTTAGTGTTTTTGCCCGTTTTGGCCTGTGTTGGGTCTGTTCAGATTTTGCCTCTTCTTGGCTTTACGGTTTAGTGTGGCCCTACTACTTGGGGCATTGTCTCTCACTTCCCCCCCTCTTTGCCCAGCCCGGGCTTGTCTTCCTATTCCTATTTTTGGGCTTGTGATGCGTCTCCTTAAGTGAATAATATTCTTATCTTTCATTCAAAAAATAAATAAATATAGGTGGACGTAAGAAGAAATCTATTTCAAACAACTGTCCATTGTTTGTTTATCGACCTGATACACGATGACTTACATCAGCACATAATAAAGGGTGAGACAGTGAAAAGTTGCATGAAAAAAAGGTTGAGAGTTTATCTTATATACTTATTTGGGATCTTGTAATATTCTCAATCCTCTTTTTAATTTTTGTGTGATGGATAAAATTTGGCTTTTCTTACTTATTGTTTGCTTGTTTATTGACTATATATTTAAATATTGTAGCTCATGCATCAAATAGATGATGGAAGATAGCAATTTTACAATGTACTCAAGGAAAAATAAGGTATATACAAAAGCCTAGGCATTTAGTAGCTAAGCCATCTACTAATGGTCGGACCCATCAATCTTTATTCCTTCGTTCTTTCTTCTTCCTTTTCTTCCCATTTGCTCTTCACTCATGTATTTCTTTATTGCATTTTTTCCCTCTTTCTATTTCCCCTTCATTAAGATTCTCATTTTCTTGTTTCACCATACCTTGCATCGAGCCTTTTTTTTATTCTATCCACTTACCTTTTATCTCAAGGTGGCCTGTCACTATTCACCTCTATAGTGTTGGGGAGGTCAAAAGGAAATATGAGTCTCAGTACTAGTCAAACTAGGCTCCAAATCGAGCAACACCCAACAATCTCCACCTTGACGAGATTTGCAAACAGATCACTTCTGATAGCTCAACCTTCGCAAGAAATCAGATGACAACAAAATGAACGAAACAAACCATGTCGAATGTTTCCACTAAATGCACCAGTAGGCGCCATACACTAAAAAATCCCAATTTTTTTCTTCAACTTCCTCACAATCTCAACCTTTGTTTGGGATTGTCGTCTCCCTCCTCTATTTCTCCTTGCTGGAGAGTAGCAAATCAAGACGGTGGCAGGAAACTGCTCTTGTTCCAAAGCCAGAGAAGACGAATGTAAGGGGTTTCTACTCCAAAACATCACCTGAGAGAGACATAGGGACAAATGTGGTGTAGGCTACTGCAATGCCTCCTCTTCACGATGATGAATGATCCAACTTTTTCCAGATCGAAATCTTGAGCAGACAAGGTCGATCCCTTCTCCTGATTTTTTTCTTTCCAAACAGAGAACAAATTCCAAATTCTTGCTCAATCAGACAGAGGACCCAAATCGAATCAGGTTTTTGTTCTCTGAAAACAATCCTGAATCTGGAACATGGCTTTGATACCACTTGTTGGGGACTTCTTTGCCTCTGAATCAGGGGAAACAAACCAAACAATCACACAAACACACGAATTTACATGGTTCGGCCGAAGCCTACGTCCACGGGCAATAACCGAAGAAGTTCCACTGTATCAAAGGTACAAATACAAAACTCTAACTCAAATTTGTCCCCCTCTCTCTCACTAATTTTCTCTATTCTCTCTCACAAAGAAGCAACTCTCAGTGGTGCCCAAGAGGGCCACACACCCCACTTGAAGGAGGCCCTCTCTATTTTTATAAACCGTAATTAGATTCCTAATACATAGAGGTCTTCTAATTCAAAATAGGTTTTCCAACCGAGAGTCCTATCCCAAAAACGAAAATAGAAGTAGAGACAAAGTAGAAGAGAAATCCTAATCCAAATCCTAATCAAATTAGGTGTGGCTCGATTTGGAGTTAGATTTGATTAGGATTAGGATTCCTAGTTCTCTCTTACTTTGTCTCTACTTCTATTTTCATTTTTGAGATAAGACTCTCGGTTGGAAAACCTATTTTGATTAGGAAAGCTCTCTGTATTAGGAAACCAATTATAAAAACAGAGAGGATCTCCTTCTTGTGGAGTGTGTGGCCCTCTTGGGCACCACCGAGAGTTGTTTCTTTGTGAGAGAGAAGAGAGAAAATCCGTATGAGACAGAGGGACGAATTTGAGTGAGAGATTTGTATTTATACCTTTGATACAGTAGAACTTCTACGATTGTTGCATGTGGATGTAGGCTTCGGCCGAACCACGTAAATTTTTATATGTTTGTGTGATTGTTTGGTTTGCTTCCGCTGATTCGAAGAGGAAAAATCCCCAACAGATTGCTCATTCCTTTTACTATATAGCTTGATTACACTAGAGCTGAGTTTGGATGGGGGTAAGAGAGAGAGAGATTTGGGGTTGGGGGGGCGCTCTACTTACCTTTTTGAAAGCCCCTTGGACCATGGGGGTTTTTAGGAAAACTTTTTCCCTGTTTACTCATTTTTATCTCTTTTTACCCCTCTTTGCACCACCTATGAAGCAAAAATATTTTAAAATATTTTTTAATTGATGAATATTATTCAATAATTATGTTTCTTAAAATTTTATTTTTATTTTTTATATATATAGATTTAATAAGAATATTAATTCTTATAAATTTTTTAATATATTAGGTTATCTCTGTTTATAATTACCAAACAAGATCTTTTATCTTCAAAGTAACTTCTTAATTTACCACTGCAATTACCAAACAAGATAAGTGTAACCCCTGTTTAAGGGTGACCCCTACTCAAGGGTATACTCAAGGGTAGTCCCTATAAATTTATCCCTCATCCAAACGCAGCTTAAGATAACTTTTATTCAATTTAATTCACTTTCAAATGTAGATTTTTTTATTGTGAAATGATATGATTTTCGGACCTTGTCTAAAAACACTAAGGAAACTGCGATTATGTGATTAAAATATCCTATTTGGTAAAAACATCTGGTTGAATAAAATATGTAAAGAATAACTACTCTATTAGCTATAAAGAATGTATGAAATCAAATCTAGAGAAAAAACAAACTAAAAGTATAATAGACCTGCTAACCTAATAGTGATTATGCCAATTTACAAGCATTAGCAACTTGGAGATAGAGAAAAATGAAGTTCTTTTCTCAGAAATAGTATTTATATAACAGTGAAGTGTTTGAGACAGTACCTGTTCGCATCCTGCAGAAGAGGACATGATAGGTATCCGTTCCACCCATACTCGTATCTATGTATGCTGCAAAAGTATATCTGAACATGATAGGTATGCATCAGGTACTACCTAATCAGTCTTTTAAAATTGGTAGGTGGGTTTTTCGATCCGACGCGACGTAATTGGCCTACAGTGGGTCTCCACCAAGTGATGTTGAAGATCTGCTAGGTCATACTGTCAAGGAAACGATAAAAGGATCTGTTCTTATTCACAGTGCATAGATGAATGGGTGGCGGGCCAAACCAAACAGTTGCCGGGATGCATTATAAGCTGATGCCTTAGCTTCGCCTTCATATAATACTTCACCTGCTCGTTATTCTCGACAAGGTGGTAGCTATGGCAGACTTGAAGCATTTGGTTCTGGTGAAGTTCAAGGAGGGTGTAGCGGTGGATGATATACTCAAGGGAATGGAAAAGCTGGCTTCTGAGGTTGAGATTGTCAAGTCCTTCGAATGGTATTTCTCATTTTTATTTCTTTGTTTCTTCCACCATCATATTCTCTGCTAAATAATCAAGAAATTTGTTATATCTTTTCCTAAATCTAATGGACGTGACTAGAGATCATTATATCCAAGATATTGAATCATTGACACTCTCACGAGTTTAAATTTATTTAATTAGATAATCAAATCAATTTCAAGAACTATCCAGTGATAATATTGTTAAATACATGAGTAGAATTCATCCTTAAAAACTGGTTTAAAATTATAAATCAAGATCCAATGATCCACTAGCGATGTGGGACTTTTGATGACACTCTCCTTACTGCAGGGCTCGAGATACTTGGTTCTCCCCCTCTATACAGGGCTGGAGTTATGAACTATACCTATTCCCTCTGGTACCTCTACTTTGATACTATATTAAACACATAAGTAAGAACTCATCTTTAAAAATCCACTTTAAAAGAAAAAGATGCCCATGTGCTTAAAAACTTCAAGATCCAAACATGTTACTGGAGATATGAAACTTTTGATAATAAAGATATCAATAAACTCTCAAAGAGTAAAGTGCATGCAGCATAATGAAAGAAAATGACACGATTCACGTTATGCAGTTGTTGTAACTGAAAAGGTGCAACCAGAAGCAGAGGTTGGTAATGTATATGACCGAAGAAGAGCAGATATGATACAACCAAATATAAGAAGGAGAAATAAGAGTTGATCTATCAACGCAAGATCGATGATGTTTTATGATACAACAATGGTGTCATAGAAGAAAACATTATTATTATAAATCTTCTTACATTTATGAAACAAATATATTTTATTCCCAATACTCTAGCTTCAGAGGTAAGTCTTAATATGATTGCAATATTGTTAGTCAATATTGGTGTTGGTGCAGCAAATGAGTCCTATATTGGAAATGTAGAGAAAAATTTAGAGATTTATATAGGATTTGGATCACTCTATCTAATGGGTGAGTGTTTTGGGATAGATACTTAATCCTAACAATTGATGCATGATTTTTAAATATTGTATTGAGAAACGATCACATACAGGAAGTCTGCATTTACACAGTTCATTTTAGAAAATTTTATATTTTAAAATTCCAAAATTCATAAAAACGAATGACAAAAGATGAAGAGCTAAAGCTGCTTTCATTTAGAAGATGAAACTCTATTCCATTAATTCCTCACTTGCACTTCGTAACCAGACCATCATTGAGCTGCACTAACATATGCCGCTTATAGGCTTGGATGAAAAATTATACTTCTTCCGTTTCATTTTAGTTGTCTTATTTGAAAGATTTGCATTTTTTAAGGAACTCTCTATATTAGGTTAGCACTCCATGTGATCTCATCCATTTTTAACACACTTTATACTATTCCAATATAAATGAGATAATTATTTTGTGACAATTCTAAAATCCATATAAGACAACTAATTTGGGACAGAGGGAGTATTAGATAGGAATGTGACTGGGCCGGCTTATGCCTATTCTTTAGTTTGCTCGACTTTCTAGGCTTTCAGTAAAATGAGTCAAATTCCATCCTTTAGATGTGAATGGGCCGGGTTTTGTGTAACCTCGGTTGAACGGGCAAAATCCCAATCCCTCCTAGTAGGTCCAAAGTAAAAACAGGGGAGGTAGGAGGCGCCCATTGGCCACATAAATCAAGGGATTTCACCATCGAATCCAGGAAATGTTAAACGGCCCAATTAATTTGATGGGCTTAGTTCTAATCACAACACCATAGCCATCTTTTAATGAAGTGTATCATTTCCTTCCTTTTACAGGGGACACGACTCTGGAAACGAGGAGATGCTTAGACAAGGGTTCACCCATGTCTTCTTGTTCACATTCAAGGACGCAGAGGACTTCATTGCCTTTTCGGCCCATCCCACTCATGTTGAATTTTCTGCTACTTTCGCTGCAGCCATTGATAAGATCTTAGTGTTTAATTACCCTGCAGTTCTAGTCAAGCCTCTCCCTTGAGGAGCTCGTTCCGTCTGTTAAGGCCCTACCCATATGAATTCATGGCCATCAAAGGCATCTGAACTGTTTCACTCAAAAACTATATTTGGTCATGCAGTGTGCTGATAATAATGTTGAGCTTGTTATATTACTATTATCTCTAGTTTCTCTATTGTTTGATCTGTTTTGAATTGGATAGTTGTGAACTTGATGAGAAGTTTTTGTAGTGTCTACGATTACACTTTTGGTACTTTCACATTTGTTATCATTTCTTGAATTTATCTTTATTCAATTTAAGCTCGTTTTTACCAATACTTACCTTGGGTTAGGCATGAATCCTACCAACAGAGAAAGCTTTTCAACAAATTTACCTTTTTAGTTTGAGACAGGGAAAAAATAAACTCACTAAGTTGGAAACAAATCAAGCCTCGATGGAGGGATCTTTCATTCTAATTGTTGATTCGAGTCCAATCATATTTTGAAAAAAAAATTGCCAACTCCAAATTCATATAGTGGACTAGACGGGTTCAAATTTTGAGTCAAGCATCCAAAATCGCTTATTGTATTCATATTTCCAAGTAGAAGATCAAAGCTTTCACTAGATCAGCCTATTCTTCTTCCCTTTCTCAATGTGCATGAGATTGTAGATCGCAAACTCTCAAGGCATACAATTTGTCGAGGATATTTTGACTTTTTGGGAAAATGAGATTTCCCCTATTTGCTCAAACTTTTGAATTCTCATAGTCTAATTTTCTCAGGCAAATGACTATATGAGTTTTCTCATCAAGATCTATGGAGAAGTATTTTCTCAACAAAATTTATAGTGCATGTCTTCACAGACTTACAAAATAAATCTTAAACTCATTAATATTATTCATACTCAGTTCAACACATTTATTAAATGAATTGATCTAAATAGGTTAAAATTAAATGATTTGATTCAAATTAGGTCATGATAAATGAACCCTACTTGTACCTAAGTCAATGTATTCATTAAATGATTTGTGCAATTTAGACCTGATCCATTTATTAAATGAGTTGATCAAATGACATAATAAAAGGAGTACTCATTTAATGAAGATGTTGATCTAATCAATCTTAAGTAGATTAATTCAATCCATGTGTGACCCAACTCATTTATCATGACATAAATGAAATATTTATTATTATGATAATATATTCATTCCCCAAAAGACTTGCATGTATTTTGTTTGCAGGTTATGGACAACTTTAGAAGTCCAAAAGGAATTTATTTGGTGTACGTTGTTTTTAGATTATAAGGCCAATGAGGAAAATCGATTAGATTGAAAATGACAAGTAAGACATTTTACTTCCTATTTTAGTTGTCTGATTTGAAACATGCTTGGCCATGTAGATACCGCACTTTCCTGTTAGCAGACACCAATTTTCGTTTTTAGGTGTGAAATTACCATTTTGTCTTTCAATTTTTAATCGTCCGAACGAACAACCAGTTCATTTTTTTCATTCGTTCGGACGATGAGACTGTCCGAACGAAAATTTTAGTATAAAATGCGTTCGTTCGGACGATCTTCAGGGATTTTCAAACTAGGTCGTTTCTTGACCGATTCTAGAAACAAGGTATCAAAATTCATCTACTTTGATTTTTATGAAATCCGGTACTGATTTTAGGTGAAAAGAGTATAGTTTGGACTTAAAAAATCGTACTAGTTTTGAAGTCCAAAACAATACCATTTTTACTTAAAATCAGTCCCGGAGTTCATAAAATTCAGACTAGATGAATTTTGATGCCTTATTTGTAGAAATCAGTTGAAAAACTGTCTCCTTGCCAATTGTTCATCTAGTTTGAATTTTATTAACTCCGGGACTGATTTTAAGTGAAAATGGTATAGTTTTCGACTTAAAAAATCGTACCCAAAGAATTAAGAGGGAAGTCATTTTTTCTTAATTATTTGGGTACGATTTTGGAGTACAAAACTATACCATGTTCATTTAAATCAGTCTCGGAATTCATAAAATTCAGAGTAGATGAATTTTGATATCTTGTTTGTAGAAATCGGTCGAGAAACCGCTTCCCTGCCAACGGTAAGCTTTGCGTGTTTGGCTCGGGTTTTCAAACGAGGCAGTTTCTCAACCAATTTCTACAAAGAAAGGTATCAAAATTCATCTACTCTGAATTTTATGAACTCCGGGACTGATTTTAAATGAAAATGGTATAGTTTTGGACTTCAAAAATCGTACTCAAATAATTAAGAGGGAAAGTCATTTTTCTTTAATTATTTGAGTACGATTTTTGAAGTTCAAAGTTATACCATTTCACTTAAAATCAGTACAAGAGTTCATAAAATTCAGAATAGATGAATCTTGATATCTTATTTGTAGAAATTGGTCGAAAAACGGCATACTTTGAAAATCCCTCTCCACAACCCACTGAGAGAAGATTGTCCGAATGAACGCATTTTACACTGAAATTTTTGTTCGGACAGTCTCATCGTCCGAACGAACGAAAAAATGAACTAGATGTTTATTTGGAAGATTGAACGGAAGGGCAAAATGATAATTTCACCCATACAAACGAAAACGGGTGTCGGCTAGCATGAAAGCGTGGTGTCTACTTGGTCAGCTTTGAAACATTTGTATTTTTTTAAGGAACTCTCTATATAAGACTAGTACTCTATGTGATTTCATCCATTTTCAACACACGTTATGCTACTCCAATATGAATAGAACAACTATTTTGGGACAGTTCCAAAATCCATATTAGACAACTAAATTGGGACAAAGAGAGTATTCATGTGCAATTGTAGAAAAAAAATGGAAGGACTACTTTGGATCTGTTTAAAAGAAAGAGTGCAGAGAACATGATTTCAATAGGGTTTAATCGAAAAAAAAGGTAAAATTAGAAAAGATGATTATAGATAAATAGAAAATTACTTTAGTAATGATGATGAACTAACAAGGTTTTCTAACTCAACCTGCCTATATCTTCTCAAATGTTTTGCTTATATCTTCTAAAGAGCTCATGAATATCGAAATTAAAAAGTTTTCCACCCTTTTCCTATATGTTTATTATTTCAGAGTGTTATTTCACAATTTTAATAACTTATTTATCATTATTATCATTCTCAGTGCCATTTGTCTATCTATTTGAGATTATTGTTGTGTGTTTTACATCCACTTTTCCTAGTGAAAAACTATAACCTCCGCAACTTCAGAGTTTATCATACCTTTGCTTTTCCATGTTTTTGAGTCATCTGCTTCTTGTACTGTCTAGTCATAAACCCTCAATTCTCCTAGTGAAGTTTTCGTCGATCTTTAACATTTGTGCTAAAACCACCTTAAGCGGTTTTCTCTAATTTTCTCATCTTGGAATTTAAAAATTTAGCTGGTGTTATTCCATAGAGTCAACATGAGATACACATTTTAGTTACTATGACCATATCTGTATGTTCCTTCATCATGGTCCAATACTTAGATCGATAAAGGATTTGATATTACAATGAAAATTCTATGAAATTGCACTTTTAGTCTACGTGGGTTAAATATTATTTAGTAAAAGGCAAATTGCATCGAATGTAACATTAGTGAAACTAAATATTTAGAGAGTGATTCAATTTAAAGTGATATAATTTGGTGTTATGTTGCAGTAAGTTTAGATACTTAGCCTCAATAATAGAATCTAATAGAAAATTCAATCCATATATAATCAATAAGTGAGTAAATTGTAGATAACTTAGTGATATATTACGTGATTATCGTTTCTTTAGCAATTATAAAAGTCTCACATCATTTATAAGGAATTCTTTATAAAACAAACATCAAACTTGCAATACTTCATGGAGTGGAGTTTTAGACAATGAGGAAGTGACCAATAAACAAAATCACGGTAATGGAGAATACACATTCTATAATAGATGAGTATAATAATCTTAAAAAAATAGAATTTTACACATTCTATAATAGATAAGTATAATAACCTTAAAAAAAATAGAATTAAAAATGACCACGATCAAAGATTTTTAAAACAGCCCCAAACAATGATAAAATAATAGAAACCCATTTAAAATGATTTAGTCATTTTAATAGCTGACCATGGATGACTCGGGAAAACCTTTCTATTTTTTCCTTTGCAACCAAGGTCTGTGATAACTTTCTTCCTTAGATTAGGAGTCCTTATTGCTAGGTATTTTAGTTTAATTACACGTTTCCAATCTTGTTGTCTTGGTCGTGAAGTAATTTTTTTTATGTAACTTAATTTTGCATAAATATGTACAGTGCTTTTAATACAAGAAAGTAACGTGAATTGCTTTCTTTATTTAAATAAAATGGAAAGGTCTAAGAAAGTCACTTACCTAACCTTACTTGCAAGACTTCATATGTAAAATTGAGATGTTAAAAATGGAAGGTATAAAGAGGAAAATAGATCACTGATTATGGAGAAAGATAAAGAAAGACATTAATTGTAAAGAATGACCAACGTTAAGTGTAAGTAAAATGCAAATACAGTAAAACACATATAAATGGGATAACTGACAACTCGTGATGATGATGATGATCGTCCAATCAATATAATACTCTTTGTTTCATAGGATGACGTTAGCTTGGATATGCTTTAGATGCCCTACTGTCATTTTATCCAATCGAGATCTCTCTTTTGGTTGAACTATTGCATGCGAATATCTAAATTTACCAAGGCATCGTAAGACTTTTTCATTTCTACTATATGTTTCAATCAAATACTACAGAAGCAATCAAACGTATACACAAGATTTAATGTGGTTCAACTGAAGCTTATGTCCACATGCAGTCGGATAAATTCCATTAATTTCAAAGAGGTTACAAAATATAAATTCAACTCAATCTCTCCCTCCCTCTCTCAGATTTTCTTCTCTCACAAATCCACAACTCTCAATGGTGCTTAAAAGGGCCACCCACCACCCATGAAGGAGACTTTCTCTGTTTTATATACCGCAACAAGAGAAGGTTTCCTAATACAAATAGGTTTCCTATCTGACATTCCTGGTCGGTTTTACAAGACAAATCAAAAACGAAAATAAAATCCAAATCTAACTAGGAGAAGTAGGAGAAGAGAGAAACATTAGGAGGACACCTAAATAAATCTGGCTCAAAACAGAGCCACACTTAACAAACTCCACCTTCTGAGATTTGTAGACAGACCACCTCTAATAACTCCACCGTGGCATGAGATCTCACGCCAGCCGAATGAAGTGAACAAACCATGCCGAATGCTACCACCAAATGCACTTGTAGGTGCCATACACTCGAAGATGTCCAAAAATACACTCGAAGATGTCCAAATATGTAGAATGTTGACGAAATCCAAATGGTACTTGAAACCTATGAATTCAAATGTACCCAAATAAGATGAGATTGTCTTTCAAATTCAGTAGACACTGAATATCCAACACTCTGACTGAAAGTTCTCCCTTGGATGCTAGAACACGATTGACCCTAGAAGGGGGGTGAATAGGTCAATCTTAAAAACATTGGTCCTTTTAAAATTCCTTAATTGATTAATTAGAGTGCAGCGAATTACCTCAATTAAGTGTGTGTGAGTTAGCAAATGTGATTATGCAATCGACACAAGAAATTAGCTTTAACACCACAAGCATAAGGACACAAGATATATAGTAGTTCGGTTTGCTAACCTACATCCACTGTTACAACTAGTTCAACCTAGGGCTATCTCCAAATTCATTAAGTGGGGACTTACACTCTCACAATTAGAGTAGGAATTCCACCTCACTCAATTGGCTGGGAATTTCATCCACCACGTGTAAAATAAGAATTCCACCTATTTGAATTGGCTGGGAATTCCACCCACCACATGTGCCAGGACAAAGGTTTTAAAAACAAAATTAAAACCAAGAAGCACTTGCCTTATAGCTCTTTCTCGAAGATGTGTGATCCGCAAAGATCCACCCAATGTGTGCCGACGGTCTGCCTTATAGCCGTCGTAGAGTAATCACAATTTCAGGGTAACTAGGAAACTGGTTTTACCAAAATCTTTCCTAGTTGGTATATTTTCTTTCCTCCTCTCTTTCTCTCTTCCACTAACTCAATTAATAGATTGGTTGTATATGATTCTCAGGTGTAAGCACAAGAGAGTTGATCGTCCCTTTAAGTGTGTGACTTTTCTCAGTTCAAGGAAGATGATTAAATGATCACACAACACTCATATTTATAGAGGATTCTTAACAGTTTTTCAAACTATACAGTACCGACAGGTCGGTGTTCATATTTATTGCCGTTCAACAACCCAACCGTTGCTCATTAAATGCACTCCCAACGGTATAATTACTTCCCGGTCGACGGGTAGTGTCGCTGATGGGTCGACAGTCATGGCACCCAGAGGTCGGTCCATACGAGGGTCACGATCTGGGGCAACACCATGCAGATAGAGTTTCATGTCCCGAAACTTGTCCTGCCCAGAACGACCACCGCCCTTTACTGAGGGGTCGGTCTTGGTACTCTCGATCGGTCTTGAATTACCGACATGTTTGTTTTCTCAAGAGTCCACTTGAGTTCTAAGTTTCAGAACTCACATCGAGTGGTCGGTACATATGAGACTCTCAATTAGACGCTTACCCAGAATGATAGTTCTATGATCTAAAACCTTTGTCAATCTGGCCAACCAGTCTTTGACCACGATGGGTCGATCCTGTCTCCACCGAGGGGTCGGTGAGAACGACTGGTTGAGCTGATAGTGAACGTAGTTCATGTAACACCCCAATTTCTCAATGATATGAATATTTACGAAAATGCCACTAGAATAGTAAATTTAATAGATGTGATTGTAAATGAGAAAATGGTCGGGCCCATTGCTCAAATTAAGACCCTATGAACATATTATAAGGATTAAATTTAAGTAAATGGGTAATGTACATCAAATTGGGTCAAAGGACCCAATTGGGACCCAATGGGTCATGGTGGACTTATTTGACCATTGGGTAAGCTCAATTTTATTATGGTTAAGCTGAATTGATTGGAAATGGGGTGAATGATAAATGGGTAGGCTTCATACAAGTGTGTAAACCACACGCAAAGGGTTAAACCATCCATAATTGGGTCATGGCTTCAATTGGGTCAATAAGCTAAATGGGGACCCAATGGGTCGTGTTGACCATGTGGACCATGGTTGACCGTGTGGACCCTCAAGTGAGCTCAAATATGAGTTAAATCAGGTTGAGTTGGGACTGAAATGAGTTGGATTTGAATTAAGAAATGGAGTTGACTCAAGTGCATTAAATGAATGGCATTAAATGTGGTGAGTTGGGCTAATGAGTTGGGTGAGTTAAAATGGAAACCAAAGGGACCTTGAACTCAAAGTGAGTCAAATGGGATGTGAAGAGTTTCTTTGATCTCAAACATCACCAAGAAAGCAAGTCCCACACGTTGGTGGGTTGGAATTAATGGTTGATGCATGAAAACCAATGGAATGGCATGGGAATTGGGAGGGTTTCCATCTCATGATGGAAACCCAAAGCTCCAACGTTGGGAGTGCCAAGGGGTGCCTTGGTTGGCACCAAATGTCTCCTTGGTTTGATCAAGGATTGATGAGGATTAATGAAGGGTCCAAGGGCTGTTTAACGAAAACAAAACACCACACCCCTTGGCCGATTGTCACTCAATGAAATAATAGAATTCTTATCTCTCCCTCTCTCTCAAGAACATACCCTCTTGGCCGAATTACCCTTTGGTGTTTTCACCATTGTTCAAGCTTCTAATCAGCAAAGAATTAAGGAAGCAAGAAGGAAGAAAGCAAGGATCAAAGGCAAGAAGAGAGGCTTAGAGAATTGGTAAGTACTCCATAGAATTTTGATTAATAAAGTTGGTTAAATGAAACATGATTTGGCCATGGGATGGCCGAATCTACCAAGGGTTTAGAGTATGAATAATGATGTTCAAAAAGATAGAAAACATGGACCTTAGGGTTCGGCCACTTTGGATGGCCGAACCCCATAAAATAATATGGTTATGTTGATGGTTTTTATAAGTTAAAAACCATGCAAAATGATGGACAGTTTTAGATGTTTTAATTAGACCTAAGATGCAAGTTGAAAGGGTTTTATATCATGGATTTGAATGTCATGATTTGGCCATGGAATGGCCGAATTCATCAAGGGTTTAAACCTTGGGTAAAGGTGGTTTAAAATGATAAAAATGGACCATTGGGTTCGGCCATTTTGGATGGCCGAACCCCATGAAGTTATTTGGGTATTTGATGGTTTTTGAAGGCTAAAAACCATGCAATACTATGGAGTTTTATATGTTTTTAATGAGACACAAATTATATGTTAAAAAGGTTTAAATTATAGGCCATAGGGTTCGGCCAATGGGGATGGCCGAACCCCATGAAATGATATGATAATTATATGGTAATTTGTACTGTGTTTTGAGAGATAAAAACCATACAATATTATGGGGTTTTTATGCAATTTAAATGGAGATAAGGTTACTGTTTTGGATCGGCCATGGGATGGCTGAACCATATGGTTATTATAGCTAAAAGTATTGAGCCTAAATTATGTACATATGATGGAATCATTGAAGCAAGGGAACCATAGGGTTCGGTCATGTGTATGGCCGAACCCCATGGACAATTGAATGGGTATTTGGATTCAAGTATATGGGTAGAAATTATTGTTGGTTTTGTAATATTTTCAAAAGGTCTAAAAATATGATTAAATGGTGAAGTATGAGGAATGGATAAAAGAACCAAGGATGATCTATTGGGTTCGGCCATGAGTATGGCCGAACCCCATAGAAAGAGGTATATGTCATGATTGGGGGTTTGAAAGATTGAAATGAGACCTAATTTGGATTGGTGAGGTTCGGCCAAGTAATATGGGCGAACCCCACTAAGGTGGTTTTTATGGAACTTGGTTTTAATATGGTTTAAGTCTAGTGGCAAAACTGTAAATACAAGTAATAATGCAAAAATGAATAGAGAAGGATTAAAGGACTTGAAAGAGGGGTCAAACCAAAGTGGTATGGTTCGGCCATGTTGTATGGCTGAACCCTACCAAGGTATGTTTGTAATATGAACTGTTTTAATGAGGATTAAATAAAAAGAGAGATCAAATTAAAGTGGGTGAGGTTCGGCCATGGGTATGGCCGAACCCCACAAGATGGTTTATGGGATCTAGACTTGATTAGAAATCAAGAAGATATGTTATTAACTTGCTGTTGTATAAACAAGGTAACGGGATTTGAATGGCACGCGAATTGTGATCGGTTGAAGCTTAAAAGGAACGGACACTTAAGCGAAGTTTCCGTAGGTTTCCTACCTATTTGTAACCACTTTTATAATTGGTTTTATCATGGTTTTTATGAGTTATATTGTTATTGTATTATGTTTCAAATGGGTTTTGAATGATGAGATATATTTCAAATGACATATATATATACATTGACATCTCATGCATGGCATGGGGTGATGATTATGAAACAACTTAATGATGAGAGTCCTATACAGAGGAAATGTGGACTACTCTGGATTATCTTGACATAAGAGTTCTATACAGAGGAAATGTGGAGTACTCTGGCTTACCTTGACATGAGAGTTCTATTCAGAGGAAATGTGGAGTACTCTGGATTACCTTGACGTGAGAATCCCGTCAAGTGATAGCTATGTATACTTATTATGGGTGGGACTCATTACATTTGTACTTACATACATAGCATTGATTTCAGATGTTTTGTTGATCATATACTGTGATATATGCATGTTTTATTTACTAACCATGTGGTAGCCTTGATTGGAAAACCTACTGGGCGCGTTGATCTAATGCCCTAATTCTATCCTTAGAGGATAATGCAGGAAAAGGAAAAGGGAAAGAGAAGGTCGAGGACCAAGAGGGGAGCCAAGCTTAAGAGTTTGAGCGTTGGAATGAACTTCTATTTTACTGTCATTTGAATTACATTTTATGGACATGTAATAACTAGTAACTTTGCTATGGTTTGTTTATAGTTTGATAATGGATGCCTGGTTTAAGCAGTTTATTAGGAGATTTGTACTTGCTATCTGTTCAGTTTAATTCCGCAGTTAGTCTAGTTTTATTCCGCATGATTTGATTAGTTCCATGTGTGGATTGTCTTTCATGGTTTAGTCCATGCATACATGGGTGGCCAGTTAAGGGTCGGACTTTGGAAGTCCGAACTTAACTCGCGTCGTGACGCCTCCCACTCTCTTCCACTTGATTATTTATAAAAAAAAAAATAGACTCTGATTTTTGGAAGGTTGGAAAAGGGCGGGGCGTTACAATTCCTATTTCCAAGTTCTCCTCCAATTCACTGTCAAGCTTCCTCTCCAGCCTTGTTATGTCCATTACCAACAAATGCAACTAAGCTTAGGGATGGTCCTCTCTAAGATGTGGGTTCCACCTAAATTCATCTATGGCCAAATACTTGTTTTGTAATTGCCATAACGATGAGCTTTGAACTTGGTGGAGTTGATCTTTACTCTTGATCACTTTGAGTGTTCAAGCTTCTAGCTGGTGCTTATTCCCGAGTCATGGAAATTGACAAACGTAGGGACTCGACAAAGTCGGGGCACTAACAATCTCCCCCTTTGTCAATTTTATGACAAAAATCTAGAAGCTAACCCAATTACAAGCCCACCCTTATTACATCACATTTGAATACAAAATATTACATCAATTACATGTACATATTCAAATGGAAAAACAAGACTATGATCTTCTCATATTCTTGTTCAGCTTGCTTCATTATATGTTTTCCTGTTCAAGCACATAAGTAAGTTACACTAGAAAATCATTAGAGGGGTTAGTCCAAAACATAAATGTGCATCCATGGACTAAACTGGATTTGTATTCATGCTCCATCATACACTATGATTTCATAGAAACCAACACTACCCATAGCATATCCAAGCTTTCAGTGTTGAGAAGATTTTCGCCCCCAATCTTCTTTAGTTCGATCTCCCAAACTCCAAGTTTAGACATTCTCCTATGTCTATTGGTTTCTTCATATTTCTCCCTCTATGGCTCTCTCTTTCTAGAGGCCCGAGCACTTCGGCTTCACCAATTACTCCCCATAATTGGTTTGATGTCATATAGCTCCTACTAATTTCTCCCCTATTTTGTCATACAATAGGCAAAGGTTTAGTTGGCAGACATCGATTTTCCTTTCATTTTGAAGGAGTTTGATTTCAAGCACTCCACCATGCTTCTTGCATCTAGTGCTTCCATGAGTTCACTTCCAACTCATTAAATCTTTCTATTTATCAATGCGTGCTTCTTATGCATTCAAGCATTGATCTCATCTACAGTACAATGCAAATTGGCATTGCATTACTGTTTTTCTTCTTCTTCCCCTTTAAGAATTATGTTGTCTCAATGGTGTTCTCCCAATGGGGTCAAGCTAACTTATCTAGCTTCCCTTTTGGAGTCTTCTCCCCCATTCTCCAGCTATCTTCTCTAGCTTCTTCGACTCATCTCCCCCTTTGAGTAAGCTATATTTTCTAGCTCCTCCTGATTGTTTCTCCATAAACTTACCTGCCTCTAAGTTTATTTTTCTCCAAGCTTTCTTTCAAGCTTGCACCATCTTTCCTCCTTCCACTGTCATGACCAGTGACATGTGCTAATCAACATATATTTTGTGCTCCCCCAAACTTCAAGGATGTTTGTATCATCACAACCCGATCCCTATCTCCCTAACATGCCAATACAAAACCAACTCATTCAAAACTGCATATTAGTATATTTAACAAAAACCATGTTAACCATAGACAAGAGATAAAAGGCATTCAAATACAGCAATACACACATCACACCAAACCAAATCATATCATTTCATTGATAAACATAATGTACATTGAGTACATATGGTTTAAGAGGGGGACCATCAGGGATGCTTAGACAAAATATCAAAAACTTATAGTTTTTCAAAATAGAGGCACGAAACATGAAAAACTATCCTAAGCAGATCCATCCTGAGGAGGTGTTGGAGGAGAAAGGGATCGAGAGTCTTGAATTGTGCTATTAGATCTGCCAGATGAGGAGATAATAGAGACTACTTCCTGGACAGACAACTTGATGTCATCTAGACTTCTTTCAAGATAGTCCATTCTCATTTCAAGTGTGAAGACCCTTCTGCCCAGCCTAACATTCTCTTGAGAGGGATATTGGTATTCTTCTTTTTCCTTAGTGTCTCTCCAAAATCCTCAGAACGATGACCTTCTTCCTCACTGCTGTCATCAGGGATAGTGATATGGTCTTCGTTACTGGTTCTAAGACCATACTCCTCTTCTGCATCTTCTCTCCTTCCCTCACGATGTTCTTCGACGAAGATGACATCTTTGTCAATGATGGGGTCTTCTTCATCCTTTGGTTGGGTTTTCTGGTGAGCCTGAACAGATGCTGGATTTTCAGAGCTAGGGCCAAGGCAAGACTGAGAAGCTGATCTTTTGGTTCTTTTGCCCCATTGACTGGTTTCTCCTCTTTCTACAGAGGTATGAGGGTGCGTCTGGGCTGCCATCTTTCTAGGCATGGTTTTTCCTAGAGGAGATCCTCAAATAGTAGCTTGGAGGTGGATGAGGTGAAGACTGAACCTAACCTGATCTAGGAGAATCATAAAAACTGTGATTTTCAGGCTTCTAAAGACGGGAGGAACAAAAACCCTATGATTTTCCGGTGAGAAATCACTCTGAGAGGTCCTATCAACTGGTCTAGGTCACGGGAGCCAAAGGAGAAATCGCTAGGGTTTTTACGATAGGGAGAATGACGAATTCGAATGAATTGTCGCTTTCGCAAGGGTCCCTTTTAATTTAAACATTATTTCTTACCGACATGTTGTTTCCATCGACAAGTCGGACCTGTCGACAATTTTTTGCCCTTTTCAACAGTGCTCGATTTAGCACAATACCGACATGTCTGTCACACCGACCAGTCTATTCATCGACATGTTGACTATACTGAGAGGTTTTAGATAGCAAAGCCATCACCCCTGATTTGTGCAACTTGATGAAATCTTATTCTAAGCATGGCATACATAGATCTATTCCAGTACGATCAAACACAGACATGCCAAAAATAATTCATCAAATCATTAACACATGCACAAAATAAAAATTCACATTCCAAAACACACAAAGTTCAAAATATTTGAATGGAATGCATGGATTTCCAAGTAGAATATGTACTATAGCCAGGGAGCAGTACATTCTAGACTTGTAGTTACCCAATTTTCTCTCCTCGTGTCACAACACTTTTCTGCTATATGAACTCACATGGTCTCTTGTGAGTCCATTTGTAGTGGTCTAAGATATGGAAGTGAATCTTAAACCAAAACAAAACATGAATGGTGGTCTATCTCCTAGGTACAAAGATTGTGGCATTTGGTGTTGCATACACACCCCTATGATCGTACCTTTGATGACCAAACATGGGATCCATCAACTCTTTTAAGACATGATTCATCTGTCTCAACAAAGAGTCTTGCTTTGTGTCCACCTTCCTTGGTTTCTTTTAAGGTTAGGTGTTAGTGGATGTCTTTTAGGCATAGGCTTTAGTGGATTGTGCTTTTTAGCTTGTGCTTGCATTTCCAAGTGTCTCTTCCAATGGTAGCAATTTCTTTTGAAATGCTCAACCTTGTGACAGAAATAACACTTTCCCGTTGAAGGGTGAGAGACACTTGTTCTTTCAAATACCTCATTGTTCATAGGTTCTTTGGTGGATGAGGCACAAAGACCAAACCTATCACCATATTGTTTACCTGAACCTAGGAGTTTTTTAAGTCTTTCATCTCCTTGGGTAAACTTATCTTGGAATTTTTCTTTATGAAATTTCAGTCCTTTTAATTCCAAAGGCAATTTTTTGACATTGTTAGTGCCTTGGCTTGGCCAAGACCCTATGTTTGTCAATTCCATGACTCGGAAAGAAGCACTTGCCAGAAGCATGAAGGCCCAAGATGATCAAGAGTAAAGATCATGCTCCATCGGATTAAAAGCTCATCGTTATGGTAATCACAAAACATGTATGTTGGACATAGATGACCTTAAGTGGTATCCACACCTTAGAGAGGACTATCCCTAGGCTTAGAAGAACCAATGATTAAATCATAAAAAATTTAGTGAGAAAGCTTAACAGTGAAATGGAATCAAACTTGGAAATATGAATTATGTTCACTGTCAGCTAGACCAGTCTTATCTCACCGACCCGTCGGTAAAGCAGGATCGGCCCATTGTGGTGAAAGACTGGTCGGCCCGAATGACATAGGCTGTCGAACGTTGAACTGTCATTCTGGGTATGCCTCTGATCGAGAATCTCGTATGCACCGGCCCCTTGGGGAAAAGTTAAAACGACCCCTCGTGGTCTACGACTCCTTGATCAAGATTTATGAATTCTTGACTTAGAACTCAGGTGGACTCTCGAGAAAACAGATATATCGGTAGTTCAAGACCGATCGAAAGTAGCTAGGACCGACCCCTCGTGTAATACCCCAACCCAAATTAGGAGTTAATTTTCATTGATTAGGATTAATTAAATAATTTTAGCTGTGGATTGTGACTTTTGTCCCTTCAATCGTGAAGATTACAGAATGAGGCTTCCAACGGAACTGAGTTTGATCGGATCCGAGTCCGATAGCTCTTTTAATTAAGTTTTAAAGGTATGAGAGTAATTTACGAATATAGTAATATTATTTTGGACTTAAAACTTGACTGCTCTGGAAACTTAGTCATTTGACCTAGTTTCAACCCCAAATTAAAGATTATGCAATATTTTTAAATTCCAGACTTAACGGAATGCCAATCTCAACATAATTTTGCGTATTTTTATTTCCTATATTTTCTTAGGTGGCAAAGCTCTAATTTTATAGGGAAGACAAAGTCCTAAAAATATACGGAGAGAATCATTACTCGATCTGTATCATAACAAACCTTCTTGCATTTTTATATTTCCAAAAATATCAAGTTTTGACATTTAATTTACAACGAGAAATCTGGACCGTCGTTTTAACTAAAAATTTTCTTTCACTTGGAAAGGGTGGTTTTTCACCTTAAAACGCTTTGAACCTTTAGAATGTTTTTATCAAATTAATTTACTCTACCTAACTATAATGTTGGATCATTTCAAAGAGATTCTTTAAAATTATGAAATTTTGACAAAACAATGATTTTTGGCTAAAATACTGAGTTTTGGACTGTGATTTCTCACCAAATTTTAATACCATATCCAATTTTTAATACCCAACCCAATGGACTGATTAGATCAGTATAAAGGGATCCTGAAATGCTTAGAACTAATGAAGGATATAAGTGGAATTATTAAAAAGGAAAATTAAAAAAATTAAAAAAAAAAATGTAAGATAAGTTTCAAAGCTACGGTTGTAGCTAGTAGGTGTGCTAGACGGTTACAACACCATCAAATGCCTATGGCAGTGTTGTGATGGGGAGAAAATGTAACACCTCGGATTTTCAATTTATGATTTTATATGAAAATTATCCATTAATTTGTGAATTTTACATATGGATTTTAATTGGACAAAGAGTTGGGTCATTGGCCCAAATAGGACCCAACGGTTTAGGATTTGTTTTCAATAGAAATTAAATGGAGATGAATTTAATTAGTAATGCTAAATTAAATAGATAATTGATCATGGCTGAATTATTAGATTGGATATCTATGATTATGCGTATGGCATATTTTATTTAGGACTATCCAAAGTGGGAAGGCAAGGTCGGCAATGGCTAAAATAAATAAGGGGTGCATGGCACCTTCTATTATGGGACTAATTGGAGGGTTTAAATTAGAAAGAAGGAGGGGCTCACGGCATTACTAATCTAAGGTAAGGGGTACACGGCAATTACTAATGTATCAAGGAGGAAAGATTATCTTAAGCACTTTCTAACTTGGGACTAAGAAGGAGTAATAAAAGGAGAGGAGGACAAGGGCACACGGTTTTACACCCTTCATAGCCGAATTTTGTTGAACTCTCTCCCTCTCTCAAGTCCTCATTCATGGCAAGAGCAAGGAGAAGAAGAAGTGGAAATAGGCTAAGGAAGAGAAAGATTGGAAGAGCAAGAAATCAAACGGAAAAGGTTAGTAGTCTTATTTGATAAATTTGTTTTGAAATAAAGAACCATAGGGTTCGGCCATGGTGTATGGCCGAACCCCATGGAAGGAAATTGGATAGCCATTGTGTTTAATTTTAATAGAAAATAAGGGGTGAGGTTCAGCCAAGGTGTATGGCCGAACCCCACCAAATATTTTTACATATTTGAGGTTTCTTAGACATGTTTTAATTCATGGGTTTGAGGATTAAAAACCATGAAGGATGTTGTTTATTTTAATGGAGGAACTTTGGGTTATTTATATGGATTAGAAACCATGGAAAGATATGGTTTAATGAATGGTTGAATGGAAGGTGTTGGATATTTTTTTAAATGAAGTTTGAAGGGAATAAATGGAATAAGAAGAACCATAGGGTTCGGCCAAGGTGTATGGCCGAACCCCATGGAAGGTGTTTGGTTAATTGTTAAATAAGTGGTTGATGTTAATGATATGTGATTTTGAAGGGATTAAATGGAAGATCATTGATTAGTTTTCAAAAGAGAGGACCTTGAACCATAGGGTTCGGCCATGGTGTATGGCCGAACCCCATGGAGATGATTATTAAATTAGAAACTATCTAATTATGGACCTTAGATTAAAATGGAAGGAGGAGTTTAATTATGGAAACCTTCTAATAATGGAAGGTGGATTTTATTTTTGGAAACTTCTAATAATGGAAGGTGGAGTTTATTTATGGGAACCTTCTATTAATGGAAGGTGGAGATTATTTACGGAAACCTTTTAATTATGGAAATGGTATAATAAATTTAGAAAGTTTCTAAACTTAGAAACCTTCTAATTATGAAAGGAGATTGCCAAATTAAAAGTATTTAATTATGGAAGTTGGTTTATTTGGGAAGTTTCTATTTTTGGAAAGTGAAGACTAAATTAGAAAGTTTTAATTTAGGAACCTTATAATTATGGAATGATATTTTGGAAACCTTCTAAAGATAGAAGGTGGAGATAATTGGAAACAAGGACATCATGGGTTCGGCCAAGTGTATGACCGAGCCCCATGAATCAAACTTATGGGTTATATAAAGTGAAGGATACAAATATGTGTTATGGATTATTGATGAAGGTAATGGCAAAATTGTAATTACATGCCAAAGTGGAGGATCATGGGTTCGGCCATGGTGTATGGCCAAACCCCATGAGTTGTATTTTATGGACTTAATTTGGTTAAGGAATTCTTATAGGGTTTAGTTATGGTAGATTTAAATGAATGAAGGAATCAATGGCAATTTTGTAATTATATGAGAATTAATGGACCTATGTTTTGGAACCTAAAACTTAGGTGCTGAGAGTAATGGCAATTACGTAAATAGGTGAATTAATGGACCTAGGGTTACGTATGTTGGATTAAAATGAAAAGAATATTAATTAAGGTTAGACCAATGGCATTTTGGTAATTAATGGAATAAATGAACAAAAAGGGTGAGGCTCGGCCATAGTTTATGGCCGAACCCCACAAGTTTGGTTAATGGACTTTAAATGTTGTAAATCAAGTGGGACTTGGTTTTGATTTATTATTATATTATAAGGTAATGGGATCTCACAAGGCATTTACGATTGTGAGCGATTACCGGACGAAAGACTCAAGCACACGTTAGCGGTCTTTGGTAGGATTCCACCTTTTTGAAACCATGGTTTATGTACTTTGTGTTTATCTTATTTTTGATGAGATTATGTTTTAAAGGACCTGTTTTATATTGATTTTAAATGCTATGTTTATTTGTATAAATAGCATGTGTTGGATATGTTTCAAAGGTGATTTTAAATGCTATGTTTATGTTATAAAATAACATATATTTCATTGGCATCTCATACAAAGCATGGGGTGGAGGATTTGTAACCGGAGGGGTCACACTTCTTCGGGGCGTCCGAAAAACCTACGTGCAGTACCTGGATGTGATTTCCATCAAGAAGATTCCGGAGGGTCCACACTCCATCGGGGCATCTGAAAGACCTATGTGGTGGGTACTTTTATGTACAAGTGATGGGTGGGACTCATTGCATTTGTCATCATTGCATGGCATGGTTTTACATGGTTTTGGATATTATGTTATAATATATGTTTTGCACTAACCATGTGTTAGCCGTAACTGGAATACCTACTGGGCCCGTTGTTCTAACGCCCTACTTCTACCCTAGTTGATGATACAGGAAAATAGGGGAACGATGAACGCAAGACAGGCCAGGCATAGGAGCTTGGAAGACTGATTTTATATGTTTTGAATAAAGTTACTCATGAACTTGTATTCGAGTATCTAGGTTTCGGAATGTAATAACTTAGATGGTTGGATGATTTATTGGATAATTATGATGTTTTAATTATGGATAAGGACTTGACGTACTTTGCTATCTGAATGGAATAGAACTTGGTTCTATTATGATTCAGCAAATTGATGTTATAATTCCTCAGGTTATGATTTTTATTCCGCAAGTTGATATTGTTATGTGTAAACCATTTTCGTGAACTTGGTCCATACACACATAGGGTTGGCCAGCTAAGGTTGGACTTTGGAAGTTCGGACTTAGCTCGCTTAGTGACGTCCCGCGCTCTATCACTCTACTCTGTTATAAAAAAAAATAGACTTTGTATTTATGGGAAAAAATGAGTGAAAAAGGGCGGGGTGTTACAGAAAATAATTGTAATAATAATAATTATAATATATATAATAGTAAATGCATGGTTATTTAAATCCTATGAATCTAATGAATAACCTAGGCAACGTGTATGGTTAAAAAACCATACGGTTGCATATAAATGGGAGAGGAAGCAGGAAGGCAGGGAAAAATAAAGGACTCAAGGTCTTCCTGCCGTATTCTCTCTTTCTTCTTTTGTTTCTTTCCCTTCTTCTTTTCATCGTCTTCGTTCAAAAACATTAGAAAACGATTGTGAGAGAAAGAAAAAAAAAGTTTCGGCTCTCTATCTCTTAGTTGTTTCCTTCTCTTCTTTTTTCTTTACTGTTTCATATTCCCTTTCCTCTTCTTTCGTTCGACCAGTAGCAGAGACATCGGGTTTTCCCGCGTATCCCTTCGGGTTTTCAAACTAAGTCTATTCTTAGGAAAATTTTGCACGTAAGGTATTGAAATGATCCTTTTCTCGTTTATATTAATTACAGTGCAAGTTAGGAGTAGAAAGGAGTAGTTATGGGCTTCAAAATTGAGTTTTTTCAAAATAGAGGGAAAAAATAGACTTCCTCTTAAATTTTAAATTATATCCTTTAAAATCAGTTTTATTTTACATTTAAAATTCAGTTTTTCGATCCTAAGTAAAATCGTGGAAAAGATTAACCCTAGTTGACTATTGTGTATTTATTTTCCCGCATTGTGTGTTTAAATTTCAGTACTGTAACCTCTGGGCCACACTATCATCCGTAGTGGAGCTAGTCGCTCGATAATATCATTTGAGGTGGCGCTTAGTCACCAGGTGGATCATCATGAGTGGCACTTAGTCGCTCGATGATACCATCTGAGGAGGCGCTTAGTCACCCGATAGTCTTGAAGTGGGGCACTGAGTACTTTATTTACATTTCTCGCACTGTACCCTCTGGGCTGAAATCCCCCATCAGTAGCACAGTGGAAATGCCGCTCGATGGTAAAAGAGGTTGGGTACTGAGTATTTTATTTACTTTACTATCTCTGTACCCTCTGGGCACCGTCTCAATACGTCTCTTTAACTGGAAAGCAATACGAGATGGGGTACTGAGTACGTTACATTTTTATTTTATTGTAGTGTTTTGGATGGCTAACAGCTAACTCTCTGACATAATTTAAAGAAGTAGAAAGAGTTACACTTATCACGTTTTATTGGAAAATGCATGGGATTGGGTAGATAATCCGTGAATGTTTTGAAATTTATATTATTATTTTATTCTTACAAATTTCTGCGATGATCACTGCGGGTAAAGGTGAGGACACTCGAACTGAATTGGTATTGTATTGTACGGTATTTAAACCCAGTAACACCAGATTGAAATGGGACCCATGGTCACTTAAAGACGGAAAAGGTTATATAGGTTTAGAATGCGAGACCTAACACCGCCTACATGTAAGGGATGCAAATGTTCTAACTGTGTAGAACATAGGAGTAAAATGGTGTCGGGAAGCCGAGGACTTGTAGCCTCTAACGCAGTATGGACCCATGGAGTGTCTGGGAATTGTTGGGTAAAAACTGGGTGAAGGCATTCGTGTTATTAAATCCAGTTTATATGTTTGTGTGAATATTGTTTCTTTATTGATCATTGTATATTGGTGTTGGGTGCACCAAATGGTAAGGCTGAAATATGGTGGTTCTCTTAGAATAAGTCCTTGTGTAAGGAGGGCACTAGAAATCATGCATTATCATGCTTTTGACATTTGCATGTGAAAATTATGATTATAAGTTAAATATGTGAAAGATAATAACTTTGTAAAATCTGATATTGGCCGTTGGCCTATAATTGCTGAGATTAGCCGAACACCATTTGCGAACCGTTGGGTTGGACATGTTAGTAGGCTGTGGTAGACCGCCATCAACCGTTGGTGTTGGATGGGCTAATAGACCGGGTCGTGGAGACCTTGTGATGTTAGGTCAAACGCCGTTTGCGAACCGTTGGGTTGGACGTGTTAGTAGGCTGTGGTCGACCGCCATCAACCGTTGGTGTTGGATGGGCTAGTAGACCGGGTCGTGGAGACCTTATGCAATTGCAAGTTGCTGTATTATTTCTAGTGGATGGATTTAATACTACCGAAGCTTAGTGGTGATCTTTGGTGAGGTTCAGCTTAGGACCTCAATACGTGGTATATAGCTTGGTGGGAGATCCCCGTATGAACAATGAGATGTATCTTAGTGATTTCTCATTGGTTACTGGGATATGACTAGGTGAATGATTACCCCAGTGGATAAATGGGATATGACTAGGTGAATGATTATCATAGTGAAAAAAAAAAAGGATTTGACTTAGTGAATGATTATCCGAGTGGAAAATGGGATTTGACTTAGTGAATGATTATCCCAGTGGAAAAAAAAAGTATTTGACTTAGTGAATGATTATCCAAATGGAAAATGGGATTTGACTTAATGAATGATTATCCCAGTGGAAAAATGGGATTTGATTTCGTGAATGATTATCTCTAGTTGATTAGCAAAGTATGACTTGGTGAATAATTCTTTTAATTGTTTATAATATGATGGTTAATGCATGCATGGCATAATGAGATAGGACTTGGTAGTAAATATTGATATAGGAATATAAGGGTAAACAGAGTCCTATAAGAATGATCCTAAGGTAAAAATGGATCATATGTTGGTAAGTTACATGTTCATTTGCATTGATATATGCATACCACGGTTTCTAATTTATTTGAGTTCTCTTCACTAGGCTAGTAGCTCACGTCCCTTACAATGCAGGGTATGAGCTGGAAGATGGAGTGGAGGAACCAATGGTGCCTCGTTAGGAGTCGAAACTTGGGAATTGTCGGTGGTTTCCCGCACGTGGAAACTAAGCGTACTTTTGGCTATTTTGTGTGTCTTTATTATATATATGCCTCATGTGGCATAGGAAACTTATGTCTGTAAGTTTTAATGTTGTATACATTATATTGGTGTGTTGGTATAAGTAATATATGGTTTTTACATATTTTGAGGATTAAGGGATAATGATGGTTGTTGAAAAAAAATTAGTCGCGTTCCGGGCCCACCTCTGGGTTCGGGGCGTGACACCTCGGTAATGGGTGATAGGTCATTCTAGGTAATAGGTTTCTAAGTTGAAACTACTGTCAATCATGCTTTGTACCAAACCGAGTCTCTCGTATGGACCGACCCCCTCGGTACCATAAGTGTCGACCCATCGGCGACAACGATATGTCGAACGAGAAAGAATATTACCGTTGGGAGTGCAGTTAATGCACAACATTCGGAATTGTAACAGTAACACTTCTAGTCACTGACCCGTCGGTGCGACCGACCTATCAACACATTACTACTACCATTGGTTGCCTTCGCTATATAAACCAACCTTTATGCAACCAATTGGTATCCTTCAGACGGATCAGTTGGACCCTCATCTTTACTAGTCATCTTAAACAAGTGCCAACAGAAGGATCACTCTCTCTCTCGTACTTACACTAGGGGAATCAAATACAAGCAATCAAATGGATTGAGTTGTGAGAGAGAGAGGAAGGATGATGAAAAATCTCATAAACAACTAATTTGGGGATTGAGTTTAAAAGTGAGATTTAGAGAACCATAAACTAGGAAACCTTTGGTAGAGCTAGTTTCCTTGTCACCCTGGACTGTGATTGCTAAACGACGGCTAAGGGGCAGAGCGTCGGCAAGTGCTTCTTGGTTTTAATTTTTTTTTTAAACCTTTGTTCCAGAGTGGATTAAGGGGAGGTACCCCGGAACCACTATAAAATGGATGATGGATGATTAAATGGATGATGGATATCAATGCATGATTAAATAGATGTATGATTAAATGGATGATGGATATCAATGCATGATAAAATGGATGACTAAAATGAATTCTAAATGAGATAGGTTGGGGTATATCGTCATTGGATTAGGGTTTTGGATAGTGGAATTCGGCCATGGGTAATTGGGTTGAGGTATATGGACATTGGGTTATGGATTATGGGCTTTGCAAAATTCGAATATGAACATGGAGCATGGGATCTTAAATTGGGCGTGGACTTGACAAGAGTATGTGGACTTGAGCTTGCTGGACTTGAACTCACTTAGGCCTGGCTCACATTGGAGAATTTGCAAGGAGTGCTTGGCCTAACCCAGTATCTGACATTTGGAGCAAAGCTTGGCCCATTTGCGGTGGATCTCTGGCCCATGGATCTTGATTTCAAACTCTTGGACTCTTTAATTACAGAATCTCTTGTATTGGAATTAAATAATTAATTAACCATTAAAATCTAAATTATTAACTTAATCCAGACTCTCATAAACAGATGCAGATTAATCAATTTACATTTGAAACCCTAAAAGTGGCCTGAATTAATTATAAAATTTCAAATCTTCCATTTTAAGCTCTTTTTTTGCATTTATCCACTGCTTTATGATGATTTCTTGTATTTCCCTGAATTTTTCTATAAAACTATAATTAACCATTAAATACATCTTATATACATAAAACCAAAGCTAACTGACCCAAATATCAGGGGTAAGTGCTCAACACTAAGACTCGCATCTGGATAATCATAACAAGCTTAGTGAGTGCTTGACAAACCAATAAAATGAATTGGAACCCAACTTGAGAATATAAACACGCTGTCAGGGATGACACATAGTGTCGGTGATCTTTCACTAATGACAGTAGACGACTAATCGTGATCTTACGACCAATCGTCTGTTATACAAAGGGTTCTAGAAGGAATGAACTGTCAAAGACGTCTGATCTCAAGACGATGCATTCGTGATAGAAATGAATTGCTGGGACAAGGTCGATCCAATCGTGTATACGATCAATCGCCCTGGGCTTTGACAAATCTGGACTTTCATTCACATTCATGCCTCGGACATCCGATTGTGTAGACGATCCTTTGTATGGGAATCGTGGCGACCAATTGCCCACATGATCAATCACCTAGAGCCTGGGTTAGATACCTACTGAAAAATACAGTTAGGCTCAGGACGAGCCTTTCGTCTAGCAGCAACCCTTCGTGTGGTACAGCACGACTAGTCGGTTGCACGAACTATCGCCAGGACAGGACAGAAACACATTGGGCACACGACCCATCGCCCTGGGTTTAGTTAGGTCTGTTTGACAACATTGTCAAAACATGATAGTTTTAGACCGATTGGATCGCCACCCCAGGATCAATCGCCTATGGACTCGCACGACCAATCTTGTAGGACAATCAATCGTCCGTGTCCAGGATGTTACCGTTAGAGCCCAACGGTCATATTACAACGGCTATATCTGACGCACAACCGGTCGCCACCTCACGACCGATCGTCCGTTTATTGTCCGGATTTTCTTGTTTGCCTATTTAAACACCAAGCCTTATTGTGTTTTGGTTGGACACTCTGGTGAGAAAAATCAAAGGCATTTCCTGAGACCTCCCTCCTCTCTATGCACTTTACTTAGGAAAACCATTTGAAATCCAATTATCATGATTGTAATTAGAGAGAGAAAAAAATAGATCTAAAATGATTATTGGCAAATCTTAGATCCTAGAGACCTTACCTAAGGATTGTGATTGAGCATACACAAGGCACATCTTCGACATCGTTGACATCACATTGGGAAGGACATCTTCAAGAAGCACACATATACAAGTTTGAGCTATCAAATTGCAAGTGCTTCTTAATGTTTGATTTTATTTTTAAATCATCATCTTGTGAAGTGGATTAAAGTAAGGGGCTTGAACCACTATAAAAAATAGAGGGATAGGAGTTGGGTGAAATTCTCAACCAATTGGTTAGGTGGAAGTCTTAATCTATTAGTGCGAGTGTAATTCCCCATTTAGTGAATTTGGGATAGCCCAAGGTTATATGAGTCTAACAGTGGATGTAGGTTAGTTAACCAAACCACTATAAATTGGTCTTATGGTGTTAGAGCTTATTGTGCGATTGTTATTTATTGGCACACTTCTTATCACACACTTGACTAATCTAAATTGTCTGCTGCAAATCAGTTGATTAATCAAGAAATTTTTAAAGATCATTAAAATTGGTGATTTCCCTATTCACGCCCCCCGTCTAGGGTCAATCTAGCATCGTGTTCTAGCACGTCCGGGAACTTACAAATTCCTTCAGGATTTGAAACAAAACAGTCTTGAATCACCAACAAATTAATAAAGCAGCTTCAAAGCTCACAAAACTAATGGACCAAACATTGTCACCAAAGGCACTCCAGTCGATTTCAAAAATTTCTATTTTTTTTTTTTTTTTGTGCTGAAGGAGTACTTGAACCTGTTGTCCTTTGAGGAGCACGGAAACTTGGGATCTTGCGGATCACCGAATGTAGAGAGTTCTGTAGACCTCTAAGAGTACACAAAACTTAAGTCCATCGAGACTACCAGAAAGCATAGTTCTGCAGACCACCAAAACAAAAAGTATTGGAGTCCTGCGAGTTACCGGAAAGTGTAGGTCTTCGAGACTACACCAAATTGTAGTCCTCAAACCACCAAATGTGAGGAGAGTGAGCCAAATATCCCAAAAGTGATGAATTCCACCTACCCTCTTTCCAACCCCCATTTCCAAATCCTTTTGATTTTTTTCTTCTTTCCGCAATGATGAGAGGATGTTGATGTCGGAACGGCGAACATGGTGACAGCAAAGGCTACATCGAACGATAAGGCATCGACGACAAGTTTAATGACCCATTATGTTTTTCTCGATTTTTGGGGAGGTTTACGGATCTCCATGCATTTTTAGCGTTTTGGTAGCAATGCGGAGAGTGTGGCCTCCATGGTGGGCCTTGGTTTGCCTGATTTAGAGCTCGGGAGTTCGAAAGGCATTTTAGTAAATTTTCACTTATTAAGTAATTTATCATGAAAAAGGTATGAAAATCGCATATTTTGATTGTTTGTGAAAAATTATTTGTTTTTCTCTTATTTTCTTCAAAAAATCTGATTTTAGAACTTCAAGTTTACCTTGGTTCGTTTTTGGCTCATTTTGGGCCGGGGTTCACAACTCCCATTATTGTGAACCCAAACCCTAGGTCACCCCGATTTAATCCTGTCCTTCCTCTCTTCTCTCCCATTTTGCAAACCCGAATTATCTCTTGCAACTGTGCAGCCGCATATTGATGTGCAAATTTTATATTTATATCGCAAGCGCATGGACCCACAAGGAACAACAAAATATGTAAAAACAGATATATGATTTTGAATTTTTATGTTTTTTAGAGAATATTGATCTTAAACTAGTCTAATCCCGAAAAATCAATTCTATTCTCATGAATATCCCCCTAAGCTAATAAAACTTAGTTTTAATGAATAGATCTAGAAATTAATATATTAATTAAATTCAATTAAGATAATGGCTTAATATAGAGTTTATAAGTAATCTCACATCCTAGTTTAAGAAAGAAAAATTAACTAGATTAATTCTTAAACTAGTTAAACATCTTTGAGAGGGTAGTTGGAATATAAGAAATAAAATATATGATAAATAAAATACAAAAACACGCAAAGAAAAATAAACAATCGAAATAAAGTGAACAACAAATATACAACATAACAAAATAAAGTAACCAATGGAAATAAATTGACAATTGAAGTAAACGAATTAACAAAACATTGCATAGTTTAAAGGTGGTTTTGGAAAGATCAATCATCACCCAAAATAAATAAACAAATATAAAATCCAGATCTGAAATTCGAGTAAAAATCTATTTTTCAATTCATGTTCATTATATAGATTAAAATTCATAAACTTTAATTTTATTAACCGAACCTTAGTAGCTTAGATTCAACACTTACAACTTAAGTTCTAACTATTTCATGTCCAATTAAATAAACAAAGATTATATACTTTAAAATTAAATCAAAACAATCATAAAAGAAATCTGAAAATTGGATGTTTCAGGATTCTAAATGAATATCTTATATTTATTTCATAGAAGAATTAAAGTACAAGATTTTTTGCGAAAATAAATACAAGAAAGACAATTAAAAATAAAAATTACAATATGATTTCTCAAGGTAAAAATCGTGTAGGCTCTTTGTGTTCTTGCTTTCCCTCCAATCTTTGGTCCTCTTGAGCTCTTGATCAATTTTGATATTTGCATTGGATTAATGGGGTATTTATAGGACTTGGGATTGGAATGAAGGGTGGAGATTAAATCTTGGTTTATGTTAATGCATGGATGGCTTGGATTAAATTTAACTTAATGTGAATGGATGGGATTTAAGATGAGAAATTAGGGCTACGAGGCATGAACGAATTTTGTATCTTGGGTACGAAGTTGGCTTGGAGGTTAAGAAAAGAATGAAAAAATCATGGAATTGGGTTGCTATGGTCGAATTTTACCTATTGGGGTAGGGTTATGTGTGTGCAATGCAATGAATGGATGAGATGAGAACTAAATCTAAATGGATGGTTAAGATGAGAGGTGATGATGTGGAGGGTTTCCTATGTAGAAACTTTGAATGAGGTGTAAGAGGATATGACAAAATCGTGTGAGTGGAGAAATGATAGGTGATGAGGTGTGTATGATGTGTAAAATTCAAATGGATAGGAGTTTGGGTTGGAGAAAATCGTGCATGGATATGGGATTGGCTTGGGATGCAAGTTAATCTAGATCTAGGGTTTTATAAATGAATAGTTATGATTAAATGGGTTAAAATCTAATGGTTTACTAATGGATGAATGAGATGAATGGGATGAATGATGAAAATGATGAGATGATGCATGAATGGTTAAAAAGGTTAATCTAAATGATAGATGGAGGGGATGACCTAGATCTAAGATTATGAATGTATGGATTGGATTTGGTAGGTGGCTCTAGGGTTTTCTTAATTTTATGCATGCAATGGATGGTCTGGACTAAAGGGTGGCAGATGAATGGTATGGATGATAGGTGTATGGATAAGGCTTTGGGCATGTGGATTTAGGGTTTACAATGTAAAATTCGAATATGGATCATAGAGCAATTGGATTTGGACTTGGACTTCTTGGACTTTGAATGGAGCATTGGGCTTGCTAGACTTGGATTTTACATTGGCCTGGCTCACTTTGTAATATGCGCATGGACTTGCATAGCGTGACCCAATGTTTGGCATTTGAAACATAGCTTGGCCCATTTAAAGTGGATCTCTGGCCCATGGACTTGAAATTCAAACTCTTGTTCTCTTCTGACTCTTTAACTGCAAATTCTCATTTTTAGAATTAAATAATTAACCATCCACTCAAAATCTAAAATATTGAATTAATCTAGACTCTTATAAATGGATCTAGATTAACCAATTTACAATGAAAATCCTAAAAGTGGTATGAATTAATTATTAAATTCTAGATCTTCCAAATTAAGCTCAATTCTTGCAATAATCCACTGATTTATGAAAGCTTCCTGTAGTTTTGAAATTTTATGTACAAAACTAGAAAATTGCATTAACTGCATCTTTTATTTACAAAATAAAGGCTAACTAATCTAAAATGGAGGGGCCAAAAATGTCATTTTTCTAGACTCGACAAATACCCCCAAACTTAGATTTTGCTAGTCCTTGAGCAAACTAACCTAAAAACTCTAAAAATAAAGATAAAAATCCTAATATAATTCTAATCTAAACCTAATCTAATCCTAAACTGCACCACTTTCGCTGGTTCTCTCGATTGCATTTAGCATATGCATCAAGCATTTAAACCTCTAGGTTACCCCTAGTGGTTGAGTTATATTCTTTTGAGGGCTTGCAGTGATGATACCTACAAACATCCAAATTGTCTAGTCTTAGTTTCAGTTTCGGCAAAAACGTGTCCATAAAAATCTAAACATTATATGATTCTAGAATTTCTTTTACAAAACTTATATCTGGAGTGTAGTGTGTGCTTAGCCAATATTAAAATAGTTTTCTTTGTCCAAATAAACACAAGTTTTTGTAACCACTTTTGGAAAAGGCGCATTAACTTCAAACTTCACCAGATATATCTCTCAGAAAGACTAACGCTCAAAGGTTTGGGTTATTTTCTCTCCAAGGTATATGTGAGAACAATTTATGTATCAAATCAAATTTGTTTACATATGTATTAGAAAATACACTACAGATCAAAGAAAATAAAAGATCTCATGAATGAATATCATTTTCCTAAGAACGTTGAGTCAAACACTATAATTTTTCTTCTTTTATTCTCTACTTGAAATACCCTATTAGACTTAAGATCAATAGGACTTTCTATAGGACGAAACGTGGCTTAGGATCGGGTCATATCAAAGAAGGATAAAAGAGTCTAAAAATAAATATTTTAAACATAGAAGTTAGAGGTCTTCATAATGTAAAACGGGATATTTCTTCCTCTAATTTCTTTTTCTTTTTAGTACTTTCCAAAATATTCTCTTTTCTTTTTCAATTTTTTTAACATCCTTCTTTTGATGTCTGGATGTTCCCTTTTTTTATTTTCATAATTCTTTTATTTTTTTTAAGTGCCTATTTTTTAAGAGTACCATCCCAATATTTATTTCATCTCTAACCTCTTCTAATCTCTTAGAATAGGTCACAAATATTTCAAATGAGGATCAAACTCCATAGCCAAAGTTGGGTACAACAAACATGGCTAAACAATAAAACATGCTAATTTTCAATAAGGCTCAACTGGAAATTATCAGAATAAATGGCCAAAATAGGTAACTAGGAAGGCTCAACTGATCACAATGGCTTAAATCATATCCTAAGCTTCATAAAGTAATTTCCTTGCTTCAAATAAATTTAGAAAATTTTAGGTACAATCTCAAATTTGATGGTGTTCTCAGTAATATGACTAAAATTGAAGAATAATGAGATCACAACAACTTGATGCACTTATAAAAAAAAAAATTGGAAATTACTTAATACCCTCAGAAAAATTGAAAGACACTTAAGCTCATTGGGTTTAAGTTTCCACTTGTATTCCTCCGTTGATTACTAGATTCGTGAAATATTTTTCTGTTTCCAACTTATTTTAAAATGGCTGTGTAAAAATTGCTCTGAATATAAATCCTATGAAAATCTTATTAAAAATGTATGATATAATTTTTTTATCTACCCATTAATGCTGAAAAATCATTTAGACTCAACAAATCGCTTTTTTTTTTTTTACGCAAGGGGTAGTCTAAGTCTTCATTTACTCTTCCCTTGATAAATATTTTTTCTTTAGACTAAAAAACATTTAATAAACACAAAACTTTTTTTTGGCAAGGGTAGTCTCAGTTTTTGTTTATGAACTTACTCTTCCCTTGAATTTTTTTATAGGGGCCTCAGTTCTTTTGAACTTACTTTTCCCTAAATTTTTTGGACAAAACAAATGATTGGACTTAATCAGTGTAACCCCTTGATACCCCCAAACTTAAATTAGACATTGTCCTCAATGTTCCTTAATCTACAATGATTAGGTGCCAATCAGAAATATTTTTTTTTTGGAACAATGTTGAATTTGGGTTAAGACATACCTAAGAGAGTTCACTCACAACGGACCTAATACAAAAATCCTAAACTAAACGGACTCAATAAAAATCCTAGACTGACCCTAAACTAACTCAACCTAAAAGAAACCTACAAAGGATGCGTACTCAATTATTTTTTTACAAATTTCACATCCTCGACCTTCTTGAATGAGTTCCATTCGATTCGGTTGATGGTGGTGGTGAATGTACTCCAATGAGTATATAGTGTCATGGGCATAATATCTCTGTTCCCAAGCATTATCACCCATTGGTATGATGAAAGCCCATGGATCATTCAAATCAAACGGGATACAGTCTGGTGCTGGTTGTTCCTTGATATTAGGCTTTTCATTATTGATAGGCTCTTCCTTAACTTCAGGATTTTCTTCAATTTTAACTTTGACGTTCAAATTATTACCTGCCCTAGTTAGACTTTCCTCACCTCGGGTGCAACTATCGGGATTTGATGAAGATGCTAGTGTTGAAACTGATATGACCTCAAAGACCCTACTGTTATCCAAAATGGATTGATGACTAACTTGGGGTTCACCAATTGGGGACCCAACTCTAACTAAACGCTTAGTTGAATCACGCCTCGAAGTATTCATTGTTACTCAAACAAGACCAAATAAAATTCAAAATAAATGACCTAAAACTAAAAATTCCTAAAACTAATCCTAAGACTCTAGATAGCTCCTAATCTTTTCTCCAAAAACTTTAAATCTCCAATAGGAGTTTAACCTCAATAGCGGCCAAGTAAGTTCCCAGGTAAGTGGGGGAGCGCAGACAACATCTCGTCCCAACTTATCATTAGACATGCTCAACCTCACGTCTTGGTGATAGAACTAGCCTAGACACTGTTATTGAGGAAAAACTAGGATTGATTATCTAATAAGCATTAAAGACCCTAAAACTAACTAATGGTTGCTACTTTGATTTTACTTTAAATGCATGAACCATTTTTATTTACTAATCTTTTTTTTTTTCCTATTTTTGTGAATGCAATGTTAATTTTAGCAATCCAAGATACACAAACAAATATGCAAACAATTAATCAAACAATCTACACTAATGCAATCCAAGATACACAAACAAATATGCAAACAATTAATCAAACAATCTACACTAATGCATGAGACTAGCAACCTAAATGCATGATCAAAGCAAATATACAATATTTTTTTTATGCAAATAATAAATGAGAGCACCCTAAGATAAAATTCTGTATGTATGCATGAGAAAGATAAAAACAAAATAAAGTAGTTAGGTACTTATCTTAGCCTATGCATGTAGTTTCGAGCAATCTCAACTCGCAATTTTAAAACTCCTAAAAAGCACAACACATGAACCTAAGTGAAGATTCTAACTCAAGAATGCATGAACTAACTAAATGTAAAGTCCTAAACTACAACTAGAAAGAGTTTAAAATAATTGAATTCTAATTAAGTTTCTTAATCTAGTGTGAGATTATAAATAAATGTCTAGATTAATCCCATTACTTAATTCAAATTTAAATGATGATCTAAATTTAGAAACTTTCCAAAAATAGAGATTTTCCAGAATTAGACGTCTCCATATTCGGGCAATTTTTAAAATGTTTCCAAAATTAAATAATTTTAAAACTTTCCATAGACAGAAGTTCTAAACCTTCCAAAAATAGATTTATTTCCAAATTTAAAATATTCCTAAAATAGATTATATTTATAAGATTAGAAAGAGGCTAAAAGAAGAAACTAATTGAATTTATTGGATTTCCAAAGATAGAAATTTTCTACAAAATTGAAACTTCTAAATTCAACAACTATCTAAGTTTAACAAAATTTCCAAACTTAGAAAATTCTAAGATCTCTTCTATTTAAAAGAAAATTATAATTTTAGGTAACCTTCCAAAATTAGATTTTCTAAAAATAGAATTTTCAATTTTAAAAAGTTGCCTAAGTTAAAAGATTTAAAAAAATAGAAGTATTTTCTGAAACCATAAAATTCAAAACATATAATTTGAATTTTCTCCAACAACGGTGCCAAAAACTTGTTGATGTGCAAATTTTATATTTATAAATATCGTAAGCACACGAACCATTTATAGTACAGCGTTATGAGTGCGAGGTCGATCCCACAAGAAACAACAAAATATATAAAAACAAATATGTGATTTTAAATTTTTATGTTTTTTAGAGAATATAGATCTTAAACTAGTTTAATCCGAAAATTCAATTCTATTCTCATGAATATACCTCTAAGTTAACAAAACTTAGTTTTAATGATTAAATCTAGAAATTAAAACATTAATTAAATCTAGGGGTCCAAATATCGTCCGATATTCACAATATTGGCCGATATCAGCCTTTTTTTAAAAAAACATGGAGGAGAGAGAAAAATATTGGCCGATAACGAATTTTGGACCCCAGATTAATTCAATTATGATAATGGCTTAATATAGAGTTTATAAATAATCTCACATCCTAGTTTAAGAAAGAAAAATTAAAGTTCAACTAGATTAAATCTTAAACTAGTTAACACATCTTTGAGAGGGTAGCTGGAATACAAGAAATAAAATACATAAATAAGCAAAGAAAAGTAAACAATGGAAATAAATTGAACAACCAATAAACAACAAACAAATAACATAACAAAATAAAGTAACCAATGGAAATAAATTGACAATTAAAGTAAACGAAATAACAAAACAGTGCATAATTCATTGGTGGTTGTTGGAATATATCATTCATTACCCAAAATAAATAAACAAATATAAAATCTAGCTCTGAAATTCATGTAGAAATCCATTTTTCAATTCATTCTCATTATCAAGATTAAAATTCATAAACTTTAATTTAATTAACCGAACCTTAGTAACTTAGATTCAACACTTACATCCTAAGTTCTAACTATTTCATTTCCAATTAAATAAAGAAATAGGCTACCCATACAGACACCCCCATTTCCTGTCAGTAGACACCACATTTCGAATTCTTAGTGGAAATTATATTCCTGCCCTTCCGCGTGGAATCTTGAAATTGAACAGACAGTTCATTTTCACTTCGATCGATCGATCTTAGGCGCATACAATCGTGCGATTGATTCCAGGGATCGTTCGATTGATTTCAGGGATCGTACGATTGATTCGAGGGATCGTGCGATCGATTCCAGGAATCGTCCAATTGAACCTCCAAATGGAGTGGAGAGGGATTTTCAAAAGAGGTCATTTCTCGACCGATTTTTACAAACAAGGTATCAAAATTCATCTAGTCTGAATTTTATGGACTTCGGGACTGATTTTAACTGAAAATGGTAAAGTTTTGGACTTCAAAAATTGTACCCAAAGAACTAAGGAAAAATGATCTTCCCTTTTAATTCTTTGGATATAATTTTTTTAAGCCCAAAACTATACTATTTTCACTTAAAATTAATCCCAGAGTTCATAAAATTCAGAGTAGATGAATTTTGATACCTTGTTTATAAAAATCGGTCGAGAAATGACTTCTTTTGAAAATCCCTCTCCACTCCATTTGGAGGTTCGATTGGACGATTCCTGGAATCGATTGTATGATCCCTGGAATCGATTGCACGATCCCTGGAATCAATCGCACGATTGTATACGCCTAAGATCGATCAATCGAAATGAAAATGAACTATCTGTTCAATCGCACGATTCCATGTGGAAGGACAGAAACATAATTTCCACTAAGAATTTGAAATACGGTGTCTGCTGGCAGGAAATGGGGGTGTCTGTATGGGCAGCCAAGAAAGATTATAGACTTTAAACTTAAATCAATACAATCATAAAAGAAATCTGAAAATTGGATGTTTTAGTATTCTAAAGGCAGTATTCTAAAGGAATATCTTATACTTATTTCGTGGAAGAATTAAAGTACAAGATTTTTTGGGAAAATAAATACAAGAAAGATAATTAAAAATAAAAATTACAATATGATTGCTCACATGTAAAAATTGTGTAGGCTCTTTGTCTTCTTGCTTTCCCTCCAATCTTTGGTCCACTTAAGCTCATGATCAATTTTGAGTTTTGCATTGAGTTAATGGGGTATTTATAGGACTTGGGATTATAATGAAGGGTGGAGATTAAATCTTGGTTTAAGTTAATGCATGGATGGCTTGGATTAAATCTAGCTTAATATGAATGGATGAGATTAAAAATGAGAAATTAGGGCTACAAGGAGGCATGGTCGAATTTTGTATCTTGGGTAAGAAGTTGGCTTAGAGGTTATGAAAAAAAAGAGAAAATCATGGGATTGGGTTGCTATGGTCGAGTTTTGCCTATTGGGTTATGGTTATGTGTGTGCAATGCAATGAATGGTTGAGATGAGAACTAAATCTAAATGGATGGTTAAGATGAAACGTGATGATGTGGAGGGTTTCCTATGTAGAAAATTCGAATGATGTGTAAGAGGATATGAGAAAATCGTGTGAGTGGAGAAAGGATAGGTGATGAGGTGTGTATGATGTGTAAAATTCAAATGGATAGGAGTTTGGGTTGGAGAAAATCGTGCATAGATATGGGATTGGCTTGGGATGCAAGCTAACCTAGATCTAGGGTTCTATAAATGAATGGCTATGATTAAATAGGTTAAAATCTAATGGTTTACTAATGGATGAATGAGATGAATGGTGAAAATGATGAGATGATGCATGAATGTTAATATTCTAAAGTTAATCTAAATGATTGATGGATTGGATGACCTAGATCTAAGATTATGAATGTATGGATTAGGTTTGGATGGTGGCACTAGGGTTTTCTTAATTTCATGCATGCAATGGTTGGTTTGGATTAAAGGATGGCTGATGAATGGTATGGATGGTAGGTGTATGGACAGGGCTTTGGGCGTGCGGACTTAGGGTTTACAATGTAAAATTCGAATATGGATCATAGAGCAATTGGATTTGGACTTTGGCTACTTGGACTTTGACTGGAGCATATGGACTTGGGCTTACTGGACTTGCATTTTACATTGGCCTGGCTCACTTTGTAATATGCAATGGACTTGTATAGCCTGGCCCAATGTCTAGCATTTGAAACATAGCTTGGCCCATTTGAAGTGGATCTCTGGCCCATGGACTAGAAATTCAAACTCTTGTTCTCTTTCGGCCTCTTTTATTACAGATTCTCTTTTCTAGAATTAAATAATTAACCATCTAATCAAAAACTAAAATATTGAATTAATCTAAACTCTCATAAATGGATCCAGATTAACCAATTTAGACTGAAAATCCTAAAAGTGGTATGAATTAACTATTAAATTCCAGATCTTCCAAATTAAGCTCAATTCTTGTAATAATCCACTGATTTATGACTGCGTCCTGTATTTTCCAAATTTTATCCACAAAACTAGAAGATTACATTAACTACATCTTTTATTTACAAAATAAAGCCTAACTAATCTAAAATTGAGGGGCAAAAAATATCATTTTCTGGACTCCACAACCACCCCCCCCACCCACCCACCCACCCACCCAACTTTGGTTATCCCCATTTTCGTTCCTCTCTTTCTCTCCTCTATTCTCTTCCCTCTCATCTCAAAACCCTAATATTCCATTCTCTCCTTTTCTCCTCTTCCTCACTTGAAACCCTAGCCCTCAAGTTTCTTGTCGCCGCCGCCTTTACCCTTGTCTTTCCCTCTTTTTCTCGATTTTCTCTCATTCTCAGTCCTCTTCTCCTTTCATCTTATCTCTTCTTTTTTCCAAGCCGAATGCTAAGCCCTTGTTTCCCTCACTCCCGGCAGCCGCCGTCTTCTTCCTTGGTTCTCTTCTTCTACTTTCTCTTCCTCTCCTCTCCTCTCTATAGAAACCCTAATCCCCAATCCTTGTTCGCCCCTTTCGTAGGCCTTGACCATAGACAACAGCTTGAGCCCAAGCTCCCAGAAAATCTCAGTTGAGCCCAATCGGACCAGGCCCAGCTCACCACCAGTCCAACTTTTTTGGCCCTGTTGTAACCCAGCCCACTCGAGTTCCTGAATCGAGTTCAGGCTCGGTGCAAACTCAGCCCAGTCCAAGCCCAATTCTGTTCGGCCCAGCCTCTGGCCTAGTGGACTAAGCCCAGTTCTTTCCAAGCCTAGTTCGCCCCAAGCCCAACTGAGATGAGTCAAACTCGTCTTCGGTCCAACTTGTTCGGCCCGGTTCACCTTTGGTCCAGTTCGACTCAGCCCAGTTCTAGGTTCACTCAAGGCCCGTTTCAGGCCCATTTCGGGATTGTTTCTTTCTCGTTCCTGGATCTTTCCCAACTCGTTTCCAGCTAGATTTTGCAGGATCGTCCCAGTTTTGCAGACCCCTCCCAGATTCTCAGGCATGGTAGCCCGTGTTTCGCTCCTTTCAAACATTCGACTTGTTTTTCTCTCTGGGATTTCGAAAAAGCACACAAGTGAGAGGATCTATCACTATTTTAGCATGAACTTGCATTTCACTTAACCTTTAACCCTGGACATGGAGTGATCTGAATGAGACCCTTAATTTATTAAGCCACTCGGTAAGGGAACAATTGAAATGAATATGTGGCAAGGGATCGATTCAGGTGCACTCATGTCAACTGTATGCGATTAGTGGAAAATTCAAATTGGACAAATAGATATTGAACATGATGTTTGGAGAATTGTTGAGAACATGTTGTGTATTTATTTATAACGTGTGAATGAAAGTATGATGAGAATGGAGATATGTGCTTAGATAACATGCTATATGTTTTTTTATTTACATGATGAACATGAATTGCTAATTATGTTTAATTATATCAAAATATGTTTAGATTGTAATGCATGGCCATGGCATCATGTGTAGATATAGGTGGCATGCATGGGAAGTGACCCGCAACGTACCGCTAGATTGTTGGGTGTGTACCGAGGGTCACACCGTGTATTAGGGTCTTTCTCCTCTGGTGGATTGGTTGAGATAGAGAGTTTATATATATATGTATATATTTATTTTGTGGTGTTGATTGGTTGTTGGGATGACTTCCCCACTACACTCCTTGTGGTCGAGACCCCCATGGTGGATGCGGGTTTCTCCATTGCGCCATGTGTGGTTGAGGTGCTTGCCCTAGAGTTTGACTTCCTCGGGCATGGACCGAGTGGTCGAGGTCCCTGTCTTAGCTCAGATTTCTCCGGCACGACTCGTGCGGTTGAGGTCGTTGTGTGTATTATTGTTTCCCGATTGCATTGGTAGGGAGACCAAAGTTTGTTATATGACTCGATTTGGTTTACTAAGGTGGTATTTCGGGTTGGTCAGTTGGACCTTGGGTTGGTAGTGTGGTTGGGTATTCCCGCATCTAGACATCCTTATTATCATGATATTCATACATTTATGTAAGTGATATTAGTTGTTGGCATGTGACATGTATTTATCCTCTCACTGAGCATGTTAGTTCACTCCCTTACCTTTCAGGCACTCCAACGGCGGAGGGGTCGAGCGAGCCCCTCGAGGAGGTAAGGGAGCAGAGCAGTAGATTTCAATAGTTTATTTTTATGCTTCAGTGTTGAAGGAACCATGTTATGTTTGAACTATATCACATGTTAAACTTTGGGATGACTATAATAACTATGTTGGATTGCTACTTCTCGTTTTATCTTTATATTTGTATGTTGAGATTTTTTTGTAAGTGTTAGTTGAGCAAGAGGTATTGCCCAATTTCAAAAGAAAAATTAGACTCGATTTCCGTTTTGGAAATTTTGGAGTGTTGTTTTAGAGTTAACGTGCCGGTAGCGAGACAGGGCAATATAGCAAGGATGTAGAGGCAGTAGAAGGTAGCACCGATAGGACAATCACATGCAGCACAAAGCAGATCTGCAGTACAAAACAGATTTGCAATGATTGTGGAACACGAAGGTCAGTGCTCTCTTTTGGTGTCCTTCCTCTGCTTCTTCTTCCCTTCTTAGTTCTCTGTATTTTCTCAACCAAACAGAGGACTTAAATCTCAAATCAGAACCCACGCCCATAATTGAAACCAAAGCTCTCGATACTAGTTGTTGGAATTTCATCCCCAATCCAACACAGGAGAAGAAATCAAGCACAAATATGAGATTTAATGTGGTTCGGACAAAGCCTATGTCCATGGACAGCCCAGACAAATTTCACTAATTTCAAAGAGGTTACAAAATACAAATCCAACCCAAATCTCTCTCTATCTTTGATTTTGTCTCTCTCATAGACCCACAACTCTCGGTGGTGTCCAAGAGGGCCACCCACACCCACAAAAGAGACCTTCTCTGTTTTATATTCCGTAATAAGAGAAGGTTTCCTAATACAAATAGGTTTCTCAGCCGATAGTCCTAGTCGATTTTACAAGACAAACCCAAAATGAAAATAGAGTCCAAATCTAACTAGGAGAAGAAATAGGAGAAGAAGTATGAGAAGAGAGAAACATTAGGAGGACATTGAAACATATCTGGCTCAAAATCGAGCCACACCTGACACTAGATACATCCATATTCTTTGGCATGGATATTGAATCTCTCTTTCCTTCCAATCGTGTACTATGTGTATCTTGAGCGCCAAGAACTTAAGTGCAAAAGATAGATAATAACATCTCCATTCTAGTTTTGTCTTTGTTTCAATATCTGTGACTACATAGATATAGATGAGTTAGCTTAGCATTTAATCATTTTTTTCATTCAAAACTAACAGTATGTATAATTCTATCAATAGGACCACAAAATAAGATTGACTACAAATGATAAACACCTGATTCAAAGTGTGATAGAAAGATTAGAATGATATGGACACTCAGGCCCATAAAGAAGAAAATTAAGAAATTGATGATAAGATTCTCCAAATTTTTAGATGGTGCAAAGAGGGGCATTTTGAGTAGCCTAAAGGGATGTAGAATGCTAAATTAGAAGGCCCATATCATAGACATATAGGTTAGGGCTCAATTGGAGGTATTTTGGGCTCACTTTGGAGGCCCATTTTCTTGATGCAACGGAGACAGACGAATTAATAAAAAAATGATAAACTTGTCACATCTTCAATAATCTTATCAAATTAAAACTATAATAGCAAAGGAATGCCTCTGAAAGTTCCCTTTTCCAATGTGCTAGAACATCATGATTGACCCTAGAAAGGGAGGGGGGGAGGGGGATGCATAGGTCAATCTCAATTTTAATAGTGTTTATAAATTTCTTGATTATTTAAAGTGCAGCGGAATATTCATCAAGAGATTTGAATAGTGTGATAATTTCATTAAGCGATCACACTAACATTATGACCCTTTATAAATAGTTTTATTATCGATGGTTATGTACAATGTGTAGAATGAGATAATCAATATATAAAGTGATGTGTGTTAAGAAGAGTACTTAAATACTAAATACAAACACACATAGATCAAACACTATAAGACCAATTTAAAGTGGTTCTGTTAGCCAACCTACATCCACTGTTAGGACTCGCTCAACCTTGAGCTACTCCAAAATCCACTAAGTGGGGACCTACACCCTCACAATTAGAGTAGAAATTCCACCTCACTCAAGCGGTTGGGAATTTCACCCACCACTGTCGAATAAGAATTCCACCTATCCATTTGGCTTGGAATTCCACCCATCACTGTGCCAGATATGACGCTCTAGAATTTTTTATAGTGGTTCCGAAGCAAATCACCCTTAATCCAGTTTCGTAACAAAGGTTTTAAAATAAACTTAAGACCAAGAAGCACTTGCCTTTGAAGCTTTGTCTCTTGATGTGTACTTCATCAAGATCCCACCCAATGTATGATGACGCTCCTCCTTATTGCCTCCGTATAGTAATCACAATCCAGGGTGTCCAGGAAACTGGTTTTACCAGTGGTTTCCTAGCTTATGGTTCTCTCATTCTCACTTTCAAGTTCAATCCTCAGATTGGTTGTTTATGAGTTTTTCATCATTCCCCTCTCTCTCACAACTCAATCTATCTGATTGGTTGTATTTGATTCCCTTAGTGTAAGCACAAGAGAAAGAGTGATCCTTCTGTTGTCCTCACTAGTGAAGATGAGGGTCCAACTGATCCTTCCGAAGGATACCAACTGGTTGTATAAAAATTGGTTTATATAGCCAAGGCAACCAATTGTAGTAACAATAATGTTCCGATAGGTCGGTCGTCGGTGACTAGAAATGTTACCATTACAGTCCTGACCGTTGTGCATTAAGTGCACTCCCAATGGTAATATTCTTTCTCGGTCGACATGTCATTGTCATCGATGGGTCGACACTTATGGTACCGAGAGGTCGGTCCATACGAGAAGCTCGTTCTGGTGCAAAACATGCTTAATAGTAGTTTCATCTCTAGAAACCTGTTACCCATAATGACCTATCGCCCTTTACTGAGGGGTCGATCTTAGTACTCTCGATCGGTCTTTGATTACCAATATGTCTGTTTCTTCGAGAGTCCACAAGAGTTCAAAGTTTCAGAACTCAAGATTTTGATCGAGGAGTAGTTGACCACGAGGGTCGTTTCTGCCTTTCACTGAGGGGTCGGTGAATACGAGACTTTCGATCAGAGGCATACCTAGAATGACAGTTCAATGTTCCAAAACCTATGTCATTCTGTCCGACTAGTCCTTGACCACAATGGGTCAGTCCTCACATCACCGAGGGGTTGGTGAGATACGACTGGTCGAGCCGATAATGAACTTAATTCATATTTCCAAGTTCATTTCCAATTCACTGTCAAACTTCCTCACTAAGCCTTTTATGATTTAATCATTTGTTTCTCTAAACCTAGGGATAGTCCTTTCTAAGGTGTGGGTACCACCTAAAGTGATCTATTGCCATAATACATGTTTTGTGATTGCCATAACGATGAACTTCAATTGAGTGGAGCATGATCTTTACTCTTGATCATCTTGTGTCTTCAAGCTTCGAGCAAGTGCTTCTTTCCGAGTCATGGAATTGACAAACTTAGGGACTTGGCCAAACCGAGGCACTAACAATCTCTCCCTTTGTCAATTTCATGACAAAACCTAGAAGCTAAGCCATTTACAAACCCACCATGTTCAAATGGAAACTAAGACTATGGTCTTCATATATTCTTGTTCAGTTTGCTTCATTTCATTTTTCCTGTTCAAGTACATAAGCAAGCAACACTAGAAAATCATTAGGTTAGTCTCAAAACATAAATATTCATTTATGGACTAAACAACATTTGTATTTAAGCTCTCCCATATTCCCTGATTTCCTAGTGACCAATACTACTCATAACTTATCCAAGCTATCAGTGTTGAGAATATTTCTCCCCCAATCTTCTTTGAGTTTGATCTCCCAAACTCCAACACAGACATTCTCCTTATGTCTATTGGCTTTGATGTCTTTTAGCTTTTACTAATTTCTCCCCCATTTTGTCATTCAATTGACAAAGATTAATAGGCAGATATCGAGATTTAAGCACTCCCCAATGCTTTCTGCATTTAGTGCTTCTATGAGTTTTTCTTCAAACTCATTTAACTTTTTCTTACAATTCAATGCATATCTCATGCATTACTATTTTTCTCCTTCATTCGCGAGGGCTCAAGCCATTTTTCCATCTTCCTTTTTTGGAGTTTTTATCCCCCAATCTCCAAGTTATATTCTATAGTTTTGTCGACCCAGCTCCCCCACAAACGTAGCTGCCTCTAAGTTTATTTTTCATCAAGCTTTTATTAAGCTTGTGTCAATCTTCCTCCTCACATTGTCATGACTAGTGACAGGGCTAATCAACACACACACTGAACCATGGGGGAAAACCATGAGTTGGAATAGACCTCAGTCAAGCACCAATGCAAGAAGCATGGGGGAGTGCTTGATCTTGATGCTTGCCTACGAATCCTTTGTCAATTGAATGACAAAATGGGGGAGAAAATAGAAGAAGTTATAAGACATAAAAACCAATTAGGAAAATAATTGGTGGAAAGAAGATCCAACTCAAGGAGATTGGGGGAGTCTAGCAATTCATTGGTGTATGGTGGAGAAAATCTTATTTAGACCATGGATGTTTATGGTTTGGACTAACCCATTTAATGATTGTCTAGTGTTGCTTGCTTTTGTGCTTAAATAGGAAAATGAAGAAAGCTGAGCAAGAATATGAAGATCACAGTATTGTTAATCCATTTGAATATACATGTAATTGATGTAATGATTTGTATTCAAATGTGTTGTAATAATGGGTGGGCTTATAAATGGGTTAGCTTCTAGGTTTTGTCATGTAATTGACAAAGGGGGGGATTGTTAATGCCCCGGCTTGACTGACTCCCTGTTTGTCAATTACATGACTCGGGTAGAAGCACTTGCCAAGAAGCTTCAAGACTCAAGATAATCACGGAAGAAGATCATGCTCCACCAAACTCAAAGATCGTTGTCATGGCAATCACAAGAACAAGTATATGGCCATAGATGACCCTAGGTGGAAACCACAACTGAGAGAGGACTACTAGGCTTAGTTACATATGTTGATAATAAACATGACATGCCTAGAGAGGTTGCTGAACAATGAATTAGAAGTGAACTTGGAAACATGAATTATGTTCACCGTCAGCACGACCAATCTATCTCACCGACCCCTCGGTGTAGTCAGGAACGACCCATCGTGGTCAAAGACTGGTCGGCCAGATTGACATTGGTTCTTGAAATTAGAATTGTCATTCTGGAAATACCTCTGAGCAAGAGTCTCGTATGCACTGACCCATCGGTGATGAACTCGAACGACCCCACGTGGTCAATGACTCGTTGGTATAAAACTTATAAGTTCTGGACTGGGAGCTTATAAGGGCTCTCGATAAAACAGACATATCAGCAAGCAAAGAAAGCTCGAGAGATAGAAGACCGGCCCCTCGGCAAAGGGTGACTGGTCGTTCTAGGTAACAGGTTTCCAAAGAGGACAACATTGTCAAACATGTTTTTACACTAGAACGAGCCTCTCGTATGGACCGACCCCTTGGTACCATAAGTGTCAACCCATCGGCGACAATGACATGTCGACCGGGAAGTAATAATGTTGTTGAGGGTGCATTTAATACGCAACGGTAGGGTGGTTGAACGGTAATAAATATGAACATCGACCCATTGGTACCACCGACCAGTCGGTCCTGGATAGGCAATATGACCGCTAAAACTCTTTTATAAATATGAGTATTGTGTGATCGTTTTACTATCTTCCTTGAGCTTAAAATAGTGATATACTCTAAGGAATGATCAACACTCTTGAGAGAAGGATCCTAAACAACCAATCTTCGGATTGTGTTTGCAAGTGAAAAAGAGAGGAGGAGAGAAAGATCATAAACAACCAATCTTCGGATTAACTTTATAAGTGAAAGCTATAAACTAGGAAATCTTTGGTTTAACAAAGTTTCTTTATCACCCATAGATTATGATTGCTACACGACGACTGGAAGAAGGAGCGTCGACACAACTCTGGTGTGATCTTCAAGAAACACCATCAGCGAGAAAGAGCTTTAA
>CM023532.1:77013697-77221057 GCA_013350335.1 Chimonanthus salicifolius | reverse complement strand
GAAGATTTCAAGGCAATGGATTTGTCCTTTCGTTGTTCAAAGTGTAGTTTATAGGTTTGTAGTGAAGCAACCAAATCATCGATGTTCATTAGAGACACATCTCTGTTATCTTCCATAGTCACATCATTGGGCTTCAATCTTTCAGGAAGATTTCGGACAATTTTGGTACACCTTGTCCTCGGGTATCTCTTCACTTAGAGTGTACATTTGATTCACAATGTCGCTTATCTTGGAATAGCAATCCATGAAGACTTCATCCTCCCTCATTTTAATAGTATCAAATTGATTTTAGAGAATCTGAAGTTTTGATCTCTTAACTATTGAGGTACCTTCATGAGAGTTCTTTCAAGAACTTCACATGCCTCCTTTGCAGTTCCACAGGTCATAATTCGCCTGTACTCGTTATCGGATACTGCACAGTTAAGGGCATTCATGGCTTTGCCATCAGCTGTCTGAGCAGCTTTTTCACCAGGGATCCAAGAGGCAAAAGGTTGGGTGACATAAACATGCTTGAGGTGGATGCTATCATCTTCTCTTCCATAGGTTCCTACCATCCAGTCTTTACAATATCCCATACCGATGAATCTATGGAAACAAAGAAACTTCTCATTTGGCTTTCCACTAGGCATAGTTTGTTCCATCGAAGTAAGGGGTTTGGATATTGCATGACTGTCTCCCACGGTGTTCTAGCTTGGATCAATTCAGATGGTTAAATCCTTGTAAAGAGTACTAGGCTCTGATACCAATTGAAAGTTCTCCCTATGGTGCTAGAACACGATTGACCCTAGAGGTGGGTGGGGGTGGGGAGGGAGGGTGAATAGGTCAATCTAAAAATCGTTGGTCCTTTTAAAAATTACTTGATTAATTAATTATGTGCAGCGGATATAACAATCAAGTGTGTGTGTGTGTGTGTGTGTGTGTGTTAGCAAATGTGATTAAGCAATCAACACAAGGAATTAGCTCTAAAACTACAAGCACAATGTATATATATTATATATAGTGGTTCAGTTAGCCAACTTACATCCACTGTTAGGACTAACTCAACATTGAGGTATCTACAAATTTACTAAATGGGGGCTTACACCCTCACAATTAGAGTAGGAATCCCACCTAACTCAATCGTTGAGAATTCGCCCACCATATGTAAAATATGAATTCCACCTATTTGATTTTGGCTGGGACTTCCACCCACCACGTGTTCCAGAGACTACACTCCTAGATTTTTTAAAGTGGTTACAGAGCCAAGCTTCCTTAATCCACTTTCACACTTACCTTGTAGCTCTTTCTCGAAGATGTGTCATTCTCAAAGATCAACCCAATGTGTGCTCAAGTTAATCCCAACGCTCCGCATTGTAGCCATCGTTGAGCAATCCCAATTTCAGGTGACTAGGAAATTGGTTCTACCAACATCTTTAGAAGTTTGTATCTTTTTTTTTCTCCTCTCTTTCTCTCTTTCACTAACTCAATCAATAGATTGGTTGTATTTGATTCTCAGGTATAGGCACAAGAGAGTTGATCGTTCCTTAGAGTGTGTGACTTTTCTCAGTTCAAGAAAGATAATTAAATGATCACAACTCTCATATTTATAGAGGAGTTAACACAATTTTTTAAACTGTCCAGTACCGACAGTCGGGGGCACCGATGGATCAATGCTCATATTTATTACCGTTCAACCACCCGATAATTGCACATTAAATGCACTCCCAACGACATAATTAATTCCCGGTCAATAGGTCTACACTAATGGCACTGAGAGGTGGGTCCATACGAGGGTCTCGATCTGAGGCAACACCATGCAGACAGAGTTTCATGTCCCGAAACTTGTCTTCCCGAACGACCTGTCGCCATTTACCGAGGGGTCGGTCCTGTTACTCTTGATCGCTCTTAAATTACCGAGATATATGTTTTCTCGAGAGTCCACTTGAGTTCTAAGTTCCAAAACTCATAAGTTATGATCGACGAATCGTTGACCGCGAGGGGTCGTTAAGTTCATCACTGAGGGATCGGTGCATACGAGACTCTCGATCAGAGGCATACTGAGAATGACAGTTCAATGTTCCATAACTTTTGTCAATCTTGACGACCAGTCTTTGACCACGATGTCGATCCTGTCTCCACCGAGGGGTCGGTGAGAATGACTTGTTGAGTTGACAGTGAACTTAATTCATATTTCCAAGTTCGCTTTCAATTCACTGTCAAACTTCTTGTTTTGAATGGTCCTCCAAATGCGTGGGTTCCACCTAAAGTCATGTATAGCCAAATAATTGTTTTGTGATTGCCATAACGATGAGATTTAATCCGGTAGAGTATGATCTTCAATCTTGATCACCTTGAGTCTTCAAGCTTCAAGCAAGTACTTCTTCCCGGGTCATAAAATTGACAAACTTAGGGACTCGGCAAAACCGGGCCACTAACAATTGGAAACCAATTGTCCATGTGTCATGAGATCTATTAATCTCCTTTGAAGCTTCTTCTCTCCTTAGATTTTATAAATAGAAGATGGTTTCTTTTGAGAACGGATTCGGAATGTTGGTATTTTAGGACATTTGTAAAGGAGAACTCATTGTAATATGAATTTGGAGTTTCAGACTTGTTGGGATTTAATTTTGTAAAGGGCTATGAGATTTAATTTTAGTAAAGGTCTATGACTAAGGTGTTATGTGTCTTATTTTGACTAAGTAGTTAGATGTAGAAATTTGCTAGTAAGTAAGTGGGTTTGTCAATATGCTAATGTTAAGAAGTGGAGGTTTGTTTAGGAAGTGAGTAGTGTCAGATTGTGTTTCATTTTGAGTCTCTTATGTAGTACGGTTGTGTGTGGAATGAACTGAAATATATTCTTTGTTTAGTGTTAGCTTGTTTAACTTGGAGGTCATCAGTTTCCTAGAAACGAACTAAACCTCTTTCTTCTTCTCTCTTAAAATAGTTCTTTGTATCTTCGCCCAGCATAGGTGGATGTAGTGTGCACTCCATACTATAGGGATCTTATCATGCTTTGAATTGGGCCTCTTCTTATTGGATGTCCTGCACCCATACATGCCTGCCTCTTGCAAGCTCCTCTCTAGGCTGAATTGCAACATCAAATCATTATCCATTTTACCAGAAGCATTCTTTGTAGATGTTCAAAGTGGCATTTACCGCTGTGGATTCCTTTTCTATTGGCATGCTTACTGCAAGTGTTGCTACTTAGTGTTTTTGCCCGTTTTGGCCTAGTGTTGGGTCTGTTCAGATTTTGCCCTCTTCTTGGCTTTACGGTTTAGTGTGGCCCTACTACTTGGGGCATTGTCTCTCACTTCCCCCCTCTTTGCCCAGCCCGGGCTTGTCTTCCTATTCCTATTTTGGGCTTGTGATGCGTCTCCTTAAGTGAATAATATTCTTATCTTTCATTCAAAAATAAATAAATATAGGTGGACGTAAGAAGAAATCTATTTCAAACAATGTCCATTGTTTGTTTATCGACCTGATACACGATGACTTACATCAGCACATAATAAAGGGTGAGACAGTGAAAAGTTGCATGAAAAAAAAGGTTGAGAGTTTATCTTATATACTTATTTGGGATCTTGTAATATTCTCAATCCTCTTTTTAATTTTTGTGTGATGGATAAAATTTGGCTTTTCTTACTTATTGTTTGCTTGTTTATTGACTATATATTTAAATATTGTAGCTCATGCATCAAATAGATGATGGAAGATAGCAATTTTACAATGTACTCAAGGAAAAATAAGGTATATACAAAAGCCTAGGCATTTAGTAGCTAAGCCATCTACTAATGGTCGGACCCATCAATCTTTATTCCTTCGTTCTTTCTTCTTCCTTTTCTTCCCATTTGCTCTTCACTCATGTATTTCTTTATTGCATTTTTTCCCTCTTTCTATTCCCCTTCATTAAGATTCTCATTTTCTTGTTTCACCATACCTTGCATCGAGCCTTTTTTTATTCTATCCACTTACCTTTTATCTCAAGGTGGCCTGTCACTATTCACCTCTATAGTGTTGGGGAGGTCAAAAGGAAATATGAGTCTCAGTACTAGTCAAACTAGGCTCCAAATCGAGCAACACCCAACAATCTCCACCTGACGGATTTGCAAACAGATCACTTCTGATAGCTCACCTTCGCAAGAAATCAGAATGACAACAAAATGAACGAAACAAACCATGTCGAATGTTTCCACTAAATGCACCAGTAGGCGCCATACACTAAAAAATCCCAATTTTTTTCTTCAACTTCCTCACAATCTCAACCTTTGTTTGGGATTGTCGTCTCCCTCCTCTATTTCTCCTTGCTGGAGAGTAGCAAATCAAGACGGTGGCAGGAAACTGCTCTTGTTCCAAAGCCAGAGAAGACGAATGTAAGGGGTTTCTACTCCAAAACATCACCTGAGAGAGAACATAGGGACAAATGTGGTGTAGGCTACTGCAATGCCTCCTCTTCACGATGATGAATGATCCAACTTTTCCAGATCGAAATCTTGAGCAGACAAGGTCGATCCCTTCTCCTGATTTTTTTCTTTCCAAACAGAGAAACAAATTCCAATTCTTGCTCAATCAGACAGAGGACCCAAATCGAATCAGGTTTTTGTTCTCTGAAAACAATCCTGAATCTGGAACATGGCTTTGATACCACTTGTTGGGGATTCTTTGCCTCTGAATCAGGGGAAACAAACCAAACAATCACACAAACACACGAATTTACATGGTTCGGCCGAAGCCTACGTCCACGGGCAATAACCGAAGAAGTTCCACTGTATCAAAGGTACAAATACAAAACTCTAACTCAAATTTGTCCCCCTCTCTCTCACTAATTTCTCTATTCTCTCTCACAAAGAAGCAACTCTCAGTGGTGCCCAAGAGGGCCACACACCCCACTTGAAGGAGGCCCTCTCTATTTTTATAAACCGTAATTAGATTCCTATACATAGAGGTTTTCTAATTCAAAATAGGTTTCCAACCGAGAGTCCTATCCCAAAAACGAAAATAGAAGTAGAGACAAAGTAGAAGAGAAATCCTAATCCAAATCCTAATCAAATTAGGTGTGGCTCGATTTGGAGTTAGATTTGATTAGGATTAGGATTCCTAGTTCTCATCTTACTTTGTCTCTACTTCTATTTTCAGTTTTGAGATAAGACTCTCGGTTGGAAAACCTATTTTGATTAGGAAAGCTCTCTGTATTAGGAAACCAATTATAAAAACAGAGAGGATCTCCTTCTTGTGGAGTGTGTGGCCCTCTTGGGCACCACCGAGAGTTGTTTCTTTGTGAGAGAGAAGAGAGAAAATCCGTATGAGACAGAGGGACGAATTTGAGTGAGAGATTTGTATTTATACCTTTGATACAGTAGAACTTCTACGATTGTTGCATGTGGATGTAGGCTTCGGCCGAACCACGTAAATTTTTATATGTTTGTGTGATTGTTTGGTTTGCTTCCGCTGATTCGAAGAGGAAAAATCCCCAACAGATTGCTCATTCCTTTTACTATATAGCTTGATTACACTAGAGCTGAGTTTGGATGGGGGTAAGAGAGAGAGAGATTTGGGGTTGGGGGGGCGCTCTACTTACCTTTTTGAAAGCCCCTTGGACCATGGGGGTTTTTAGGAAAACTTTTTCCCTGTTTACTCATTTTTATCGCTTTTTACCCCTCTTTGCACCACCTATGAAGCAAAAATATTTTAAAATATTTTTTAATTGATGAATATTATTCAATAATTATGTTTCTTAAAATTTTATTTTTATTTTTTATATAATATAGATTTAATAAAGAATATTAATTCTTATAAATTTTTTAATATATTAGGTTATCTCTGTTTATAATTACCAAACAAGATCTTTTATCTTCAAAGTAACTTCTTAATTTACCACTGCAATTACCAAACAAGATAAGTGTAACCCCTGTTTAAGGGTGACCCCTACTCAAGGGTGATACTCAAGGGTAGTCGCTATAAATTTATCCCTCATCCAAACGCAGCTTAAGATAACTTTTATTCAATTTAATTCACTTTCAAATGTAGATTTTTTTATTGTGAAATGATATGATTTTCGGACCTTGTCTAAAAACACTAAGGAAACTGCGATTATGTGATTAAAATATCCTATTTGGTTAAAAACATCTGGTTGAATAAAATATGTAAAGAATAACTACTCTATTAGCTATAAAGAATGTATGAAATCAAATCTAGAGAAAAAACAAACTAAAAGTATAATAGACCTGCTAACCTAATAGTGATTATGCCAATTTACAAGCATTAGCAACTTGGAGATAGAGAAAAATGAAGTTCTTTTCTCAGAAATAGTATTTATATAACAGTGAAGTGTTTGAGACAGTACCTGTTCGCATCCGCAGAAGAGGACATGATAGGTATCCGTTCCACCCATACTCGTATCTATGTATGCTGCAAAAGTATATCTGAACATGATAGGTATGCATCAGGTACTACCTAATCAGTCTTTTAAAATTGGTAGGTGGGTTTTTCGATCCGACGCGACGTAATTGGCCTACAGTGGGTCTCCACCAAGTGATGTTGAAGATCTGCTAGGTCATACTGTCAAGGAAACGATAAAAGGATCTGTTCTTATTCACAGTGCATAGATGAATGGGTGGCGGGCCAAACCAAACAGTTGCCGGGATGCATTATAAGCTGATGCCTTAGCTTCGCCTTCATATAATACTTCACCTGCTCGTTATTCTCGACAAGGTGGTAGCTATGGCAGACTTGAAGCATTTGGTTCTGGTGAAGTTCAAGGAGGGTGTAGCGGTGGATGATATACTCAAGGGAATGGAAAAGCTGGCTTCTGAGGTTGAGATTGTCAAGTCCTTCGAATGGTATTTCTCATTTTTATTTCTTTGTTTCTTCCACCATCATATTCTCTGCTAAATAATCAAGAAATTTGTTATATCTTTTCCTAAATCTAATGGACGTGACTAGAGATCATTATATCCAAGATATTGAATCATTGACACTCTCACGAGTTTAAATTTATTTAATTAGATAATCAAATCAATTTCAAGAACTATCCAGTGATAATATTGTTAAATACATGAGTAGAATTCATCCTTAAAAACTGGTTTAAAATTATAAATCAAGATCCAATGATCCACTAGCGATGTGGGACTTTTGATGACACTCTCCTTACTGCAGGGCTCGAGATACTTGGTTCTCCCCCTCTATACAGGGCTGGAGTTATGAACTATACCTATTCCTCTGGTACCTCTACTTTGATACTATATTAAACACATAAGTAAGAACTCATCTTTAAAAATCCACTTAAAAGAAAAAGATGCCCATGTGCTTAAAAACTTCAAGATCCAAATGTTTACTGGAGATATGAAACTTTTGATAATAAAGATATCAATAAACTCTCAAAGAGTAAAGTGCATGCAGCATAATGAAAGAAAATGACACGATTCACGTTATACAGTTGTTGTACTGAAAAGGTGCAACCAGAAGCAGAGGTTGGTAATGTATATGACCGAAGAAGAGCAGATATGATACAACCAAATATAAGAAGGAGAAATAAGAGTTGATCTATCAACGCAAGATCGATGATGTTTTATGATACAACAATGGTGTCATAGAAGAAAACATTATTATTATAAATCTTCTTACATTTATGAAACAAATATATTTTATTCCCAATACTCTAGCTTCAGAGGTAAGTCTTAATATGATTGCAATATTGTTAGTCAATATTGGTGTTGGTGCAGCAAATGAGTCCTATATTGGAAATGTAGAGAAAAATTTAGAGATTTATATAGGATTTGGGTCACTCTATCTAATGGGTGAGTGTTTTGGGATAGATACTTAATCCTAACAATTGATGCATGATTTTTAAATATTGTATTGAGAAACGATCACATACAGGAAGTCTGCATTTACACAGTTCATTTTAGAAAATTTTATATTTTAAAATTCCAAAATTCATAAAAACGAATGACAAAAGATGAAGAGCTAAAGCTGCTTTCATTTAGAAGATGAAACTCTATTCCATTAATTCCTCACTGCACTTCGTAACCAGACCATCATTGAGCTGCACTAACATATGCCGCTTATAGGCTTGGATGAAAAATTATACTTCTTCCGTCTCATTTTAGTTGTCTTATTTGAAAGATTTGCATTTTTTAAGGAACTCTCTATATTAGGTTAGCACTCCATGTGATCTCATCCATTTTTAACACACTTTATACTATTCCAATATAAATGAGATAATTATTTTGTGACAATTCTAAAATCCATATAAGACAACTAATTTGGGACAGAGGGAGTATTAGATAGGAATGTGACTGGGCCGGCTTATGCCTATTCTTTAGTTTGCTCGACTTTCTAGGCTTTCAGTAAAATGAGTCAAATTCCATCCTTTAGATGTGAATGGGCCGGGTTTTGTGTAACCTCGGTTGAACGGGCAAAATCCCAATCCCTCCTAGTAGGTCCAAAGTAAAAACAGGGGAGGTAGGAGGCGCCCATTGGCCACATAAATCAAGGGATTTCACCATCGAATCCAGGAAATGTTAAACGGCCCAATTAATTTGATGGGCTTAGTTCTAATCACAACACCATAGCCATCTTTTAATGAAGTGTATCATTTCCTTCCTTTTACAGGGGACACGACTCTGGAAACGAGGAGATGCTTAGACAAGGGTTCACCCATGTCTTCTTGTTCACATTCAAGGACGCAGAGGACTTCATTGCCTTTTCGGCCCATCCCACTCATGTTGAATTTTCTGCTACTTTCGCTGCAGCCATTGATAAGATCTTAGTGTTTAATTACCCTGCAGTTCTAGTCAAGCCTCTCCCTTGAGGAGCTCGTTCCGTCTGTTAAGGCCCTACCCATATGAATTCATGGCCATCAAAGGCATCTGAACTGTTTCACTCAAAAACTATATTTGGTCATGCAGTGTGCTGATAATAATGTTGAGCTTGTTATATTACTATTATCTCTAGTTTCTCTATTGTTTGATCTGTTTTGAATTGGATAGTTGTGAACTTGATGAGAAGTTTTTGTAGTGTCTGCGATTACACTTTTGGTACTTTCACATTTGTTATCATTTCTTGAATTTATCTTTATTCAATTTAAGCTCGTTTTTACCAACACTTACCTTGGGTTAGGCATGAATCCTACCAACAGAGAAAGCTTTTCAACAAATTTACCTTTTTAGTTTGAGACAGGGAAAAAATAAACTCACTAAGTTGGAAACAAATCAAGCCTCGATGGAGGGATCTTTCATTCTAATTGTTGATTCGAGTCCAATCATATTTTGAAAAAAAAATTGCCAACTCCAAATTCATATAGTGGACTAGACGGGTTCAAATTTTGAGTCAAGCATCCAAAATCGCTTATTGTATTCATATTTCCAAGTAGAAGATCAAAGCTTTCACTAGATGAGCCTATTCTTCTTCCCTTTCTCAATGTGCATGAGATTGTAGATCGCAAACTCTCAAGGCATACAATTTGTCGAGGATATTTTGACTTTTTGGGAAAATGAGATTTCCCCTATTTGCTCAAACTTTTGAATTCTCATAGTCTAATTTTCTCAGGCAAATGACTATATGAGTTTTCTCATCAAGATCTATGGAGAAGTATTTTCTCAACAAAATTTATAGTGCATGTCTTCACAGACTTACAAAATAAATCTTAAACTCATTAATATTATTCATACTCAGTTCAACCCATTTATTAAATAAATTGATCTAACTAGGTTAAAATTAAATGATTTGATTCAAATTAGGTCATGATAAATGAACCCTACTTGTACCTAAGTCAACGTATTCATTAAATGATTTGTGCAATTTAGACCTGATCCATTTATTAAATGAGTTGATCAAATGACATAATAAAAGGAGTACTCATTTAATGAAGATGTTGATCTAATCAATCTTAAGTAGATTAATTCAATCCATGTGTGACCCAACTCATTTATCATGACATAAATGAAATATTTATTATTATGATAATATATTCATTCCCCAAAAGACTTGCATGTATTTTGTTTGCAGGTTATGGACAACTTTAGAAGTCCAAAAGGAATTTATTTGGTGTACGTTGTTTTTAGATTATAAGGCCAATGAGGAAAATCGATTAGATTGAAAATGACAAGTAAGACATTTTACTTCCTATTTTAGTTGTCTGATTTGAAACATGCTTGGCCATGTAGATACCGCACTTTCCTGTTAGCAGACACCAATTTTCATTTTTAGGTGTGAAATTACCATTTTGTCTTTCAATTTTTAATCGTCCGAACGAACAACCAGTTCATTTTTTTCATTCGTTCGGACGATGAGACTGTCCGAACGAAAATTTTAGTATAAAATGCGTTCGTCCGGACGATCTTCAGGGATTTTCAAACTAGGTCGTTTCTTGACCGATTCTAGAAACAAGGTATCAAAATTCATCTACTTTGAATTTTATGAAATCCGGTACTGATTTTAGGTGAAAAGAGTATAGTTTGGACTTAAAAAATCGTACTAGTTTTGAAGTCCAAAACAATACCATTTTTACTTAAAATCAGTCCCGGAATTCATAAAATTCAGACTAGATGAATTTTGATGCCTTATTTGTAGAAATCAGTTGAGAAACTGCCTCGTTGCCAATTGTTCATCTAGTTTGAATTTTATTAACTCCGGGACTGATTTTAAGTGAAAATGGTATAGTTTTGGACTTAAAAAATCGTACCCAAAGAATTAAGAGGGAAGTCATTTTTTCTTAATTATTTGGGTACGATTTTGGAGTACAAAACTATACCATGTTCATTTAAATCAGTCTCGGAGTTCATAAAATTCAGAGTAGATGAATTTTGATATCTTGTTTGTAGAAATCGGTCGAGAAACCGCTTCCCTGCCAACGGTAAGCTTTGCGTGTTTGGCTCGGGTTTTCAAACGAGGCAGTTTCTCAACCAATTTCTACAAAGAAAGGTATCAAAATTCATCTACTCTGAATTTTATGAACTCCGGGACTGATTTTAAATGAAAATGGTATAGTTTTGGACTTCAAAAATCGTACTCAAATAATTAAGAGGGAAAGTCATTTTTCTTTAATTATTTGAGTACGATTTTTGAAGTTCAAAGTTATACCATTTCACTTAAAATCAGTACCAGAGTTCATAAAATTCAGAATAGATGAATCTTGATATCTTATTTGTAGAAATTGGTCGAAAAACGGCATACTTTGAAAATCCCTCTCCACAACCCACTGAGAGAAGATTGTTCGAATGAACGCATTTTACACTGAAATTTTTGTTCGGACAGTCTCATCGTCCGAACGAACGAAAAAATGAACTAGATGTTTCTTTGGAAGATTGAACGGAAGGGCAAAATGATAATTTCACCCATACAAACGAAAATGGGTGTCGGCTAGCATGAAAGCGCGGTGTCTACTTGGTCAGCTTTGAAACATTTGTATTTTTTTAAGGAACTCTCTATATAAGACTAGTACTCTATGTGATTTCATCCATTTTCAACACACGTTATGCTACTCCAATATGAATAAAACAACTATTTTGGGACAATTCCAAAATCCATATTAGACAACCAAATTGGGACAAAGAGAGTATTCATGTGCAATTATAGAAAAAAAATGGAAGGACTACTTTGGATCTGTTTAAAAGAAAGAGTGCAGAGAACATGATTTCAATAGGGTTTAATCGAAAAAAAAGGTAAAATTAGAAAAGATGATTATAGATAAATAGAAAATTACTTTAGTAATGATGATGAACTAACAAGGTTTTCTAACTCAACCTGCCTATATCTTCTCAAATGTTTTGCTTATATCTTCTAAAGAGCTCATGAATATCGAAATTAAAAAGTTTTCCACCCTTTTCCTATATGTTTATTATTTCAGAGTGTTATTTCACAATTTTAATAACTTATTTATCATTATTATCATTCTCAGTGCCATTTGTCTATCTATTTGAGATTATTGTTGTGTGTTTTACATCCACTTTTCCTAGTGAAAAACTATAACCTCCGCAACTTCAGAGTTTATCATACCTTTGCTTTTCCATGTTTTTGAGTCATCTGCTTCTTGTACTGTCTAGTCATAAACCCTCAATTCTCCTAGTGAAGTTTTCGTCGATCTTTAACATTTGTGCTAAAACCACCTTAAGTGGTTTTCTCTAATTTTCTCATCTTGGAATTTAAAAATTTAGCTGGTGTTATTCCATATAGTCAACATGAGATACACATTTTAGTTACTATGACCATATCTGTATGTTCCTTCATCATGGTCCAATACTTAGATCGATAAAGGATTTGATATTACAATGAAAATTCTATGAAATTGCACTTTTAGTCTACGTGGGTTAAATATTATTTAGTAAAAGGTAAATTGCATCGAATGTAACATTAGTGAAACTAAATATTTAGAGAGTGATTCAATTTAAAGTGAAATAATTTGGTGTTATGTTGTAGTAAGTTTAGATACTTAGCCTCAATAATAGAATCTAATAGAAAATTCAATCTATATATAATCAATAAGTGAGTAAATTGTAGATAACTTAGTGATATATTACGTGATTATCGTTTCTTTAGCAATTATAAAAGTCTCACATCATTTATAAGGAATTTTTTATAAAACAAACATCAAACTTGCAATACTTCATGGAGTGGAGTTTTAGACAATGAGGAAGTGACCAATAAACAAAATCACGGTAATGGAGAATACACATTCTATAATAGATGAGTATAATAATCTTAAAAAAATAGAATTTTACACATTCTATAATAGATAAGTATAATAACCTTAAAAAAATAGAATTAAAAATGACCACGATCAAAGATTTTTAAAACAGCCCCAAACAATGATAAAATAATAGAAACCCATTTAAAATGATTTAGTCATTTTAATAGCTGACCATGGATGACTCGAGAAAGCCTTTCTATTTTTTCCTTTGCAACCAAGGTCTGTGATAACTTTCTTCCTTAGATTAGGAGTCCTTATTGCTAGGTATTTTAGTTTAATTACACGTTTCCAATCTTGTTGTCTTGGTCGTGAAGTAATTTTTTTTATGTAACTTAATTTTGCATAAATATGTACAGTGCTTTTAATACAAGAAAGTAACGTGAATTGCTTTCTTTATTTAAATAAAATGGAAAGGTCTAAGAAAGTCACTTACCTAACCTTACTTGCAAGACTTCATATGTAAAATTGAGATGTTAAAAATGGAAGGTATAAAGAGGAAAATAGATCACTGATTATGGAGAAAGATAAAGAAAGACATTAATTGTAAAGAATGACCAACGTTAAGTGTAAGTAAAATGCAAATACAGTAAAACACATATAAATGGGATAACTGACAACTCGTGATGATGATGATGATCGTCCAATCAATATAATACTCTTTGTTTTATAGGATGACGTTAGCTTGGATATGCTTTAGATGCCCTACTCTCATTTTATCCAATCGAGATCTCTCTTTTGGTAGAGCTATTGCATGCGAATATCTAAATTTACCAAGGCATCGTAAGACTTTTTCATTTCTACTATATGTTTCAATCAAATACTACAGAAGCAATCAAACGTATACACAAGATTTAATGTGGTTCAACTGAAGCTTATGTCCACATGCAGTCGGATAAATTCCATTAATTTCAAAGAGGTTACAAAATATAAATTCAACTCAATCTCTCCCTCCCTCTCTCAGATTTTCTTCTCTCACAAATCCACAACTCTCAATGGTGCTTAAAAGGGCCACCCACCACCCATGAAGGAGACTTTCTCTGTTTTATATACCGCAACAAGAGAAGGTTTCCTAATACAAATAGGTTTCCTATCTGACATTCCTGGTCGGTTTTACTCAAGACAAATCAAAAACGAAAATAAAATCCAAATCTAACTAGGAGAAGTAGGAGAAGAGAGAAACATTAGGAGGACACCTAAATAAATCTGGCTCAAAACAGAGCCACACTTAACAATCTCCACCTTCTGAGATTTGTAGACAGACCACCTCTAATAACTCCACCGTGGCTTGAGATCTCACGCCAGCCGAATGAAGTGAACAAACCATGCCGAATGCTACCACCAAATGCACTTGTAGGTGCCATACACTCGAAGATGTCCAAACATACACTCGAAGATGTCCAAATATGTAGAATGTTGACAAAATCCAAATGGTACTTGAAACCTATGAATTCAAATGTACCCAAATAAGATGAGATTGTCTTTCAAATTCAGTAGACACTGAATATCCAACACTCTGACTGAAAGTTCTCCCTTGGATGCTAGAACACGATTGACCCTAGAAGGGGGATGAATAGGTCAATCTTAAAAACATTGGTCCTTTTAAAATTCCTTAATTGATTAATTAGAGTGCAGCGAATTACCTCAATTAAGTGTGTGTGTGAGTTAGCAAATGTGATTATGCAATCGACACAAGAAATTAGCTCTAACACCACAAGCATAAGGACACAAGATATATAGTAGTTCGGTTTGCCAACCTACATCCACTGTTACAACTAGTTCAACCTTGAGCTATCTCCAAATTCATTAAGTGGGGACTTACACTCTCACAATTAGAGTAGGAATTCCACCTCACTCAATTGGCTGGGAATTTCATCCACCACGTGTAAAATAAGAATTCCACCTATTTGAATTGGCTGGGAATTCCACCCACCACATGTGCCAGGACAAAGGTTTTAAAAACAAAATTAAAACCAAGAAGCACTTGCCTTATAGCTCTTCTCGAAGATGTGTGATCCGCAAAGATCCACCCAATGTGTGCCGACGGTCTGCCTTATAGCCGTCGTAGAGCAATCACAATTTCAGGGTAACTAGGAAACTGGTTTTACCAAAATCTTTCCTAGTTGGTATATTTTCTTTCCTCCTCTCTTTCTCTCTTCCACTAACTCAATTAATAGATTGGTTGTATATGATTCTCAGGTGTAAGCACAAGAGAGTTGATCGTCCCTTTGAGTGTGTGACTTTTCTCAGTTCAAGGAAGATGATTAAATGATCACACAACACTCATATTTATAGAGGATTCTTAACAGTTTTTCAAACTATACAGTACCGATAGGTCGGTGTTCATATTTATTGCCGTTCAACAACCCAACCGTTGCTCATTAAATGCACTCCCAACGGTATAATTACTTCCCGGTCGACGGGTAGTGTCGCTGATGGGTCGACAGTCATGGCACCCAGAGGTCGGTCCATACGAGGGTCACGATCTAGGGCAACACCATGCAGATAGAGTTTCATGTCCCGAAACTTGTCCTGCCCAGAACGACCACCGCCCTTTACTGAGGGGTCGGTCTTGGTACTCTTGATCGGTCTTGAATTACCGACATGTTTGTTTTCTCGAGAGTCCACTTGAGTTCTAAGTTTCAGAACTCACATCGAGTGGTCGGTACATATGAGACTCTCAATTAGATGCTTACCCAGAGTGATAGTTCTATGATCTAGAACCTTTGTCAATCTGGCCAACCAGTCTTTGACCACGATGGGTCGATCCTGTCTCCACCGAGGGGTCGGTGAGAACGACTGGTCGAGCTGATAGTGAACGTAGTTCATGTAACACCCCAATTTCTCAATGATATGAATATTTACGAAAATGCCACTAGAATGGTAAATTTAATAGATGTGATTGTAAATGAGAAAATGGTGGGGCCCATTGTTCAAATTAAGACCCTACGAACATATTATAAGGATTAAATTTAAGTAAATGGGTAATGTACATCAAATTGGGTCAAAGGACCCAATTGGGACCCAATGGGTCATGGTGGACTTATTTGACCATTGGGTAAGCTCAATTTTATTATGGTTAAGCTGAATTGATTGGAAATGGGGTGAATGATAAATGGGTAGGCTTCATACAAGTGTGTAAACCACATGCAAAGGGCTAAACCATCCATAATTGGGTCATGGCGTCAATTGGGTCAATAAGCTAAATGGGGACCCAATGGGTCGTGTTGACCATGTGGACCATGGTTGACCGTGTGGACCCTCAAGTGAGCTCAAATATGAGTTAAATCAGGTTGAGTTGGGACTGAAATGAGTTGGATTTGAATTAAGAAATGGAGTTGACTCAAGTGCATTAAATGAATGGCATTAAATGTGGTGAGTTGGGCTAATGAGTTGGGTGAGTTAAAATGGAAACCAAAGGGACCTTGAACTCAAAGTGAGTCAAATGGGATGTGAAGAGTTGCTTTGATCTCAAACATCACCAAGAAAGCAAGTCCCACACGTTGGTGGGTTGGAATTAATGGTTGATGCATGAAAACCAATGGAATGGCATGGGAATTGGGAGGGTTTCCATCTCATGATGGAAACCCAAAGCTCCAACGTTGGGAGTGCCAAGGGGTGCCTTGGTTGGCACCAAATGTCTCCTTGGTTTGATCAATGATTGATGAGGATTAATGAAGGGTCCAAGGGCTGTTTAACAAAAACAAAACACCACACCCCTTGGCCGATTGTCACTCAATGAAATCATAGAATTCTTATCTCTCCCTCTCTCTCAAGAACATACCCTCTCGGCCGAATTACCCTTTGGTGTTTTCACCATTGTTCAAGCTTCTAATCAGCAAAGAATTAAGGAAGCAAGAAGGAAGAAAGCAAGGATCAAAGGCAAGAAGAGAGGCTTAGAGAATTGGTAAGTACTCCATAGAATTTTGATTAATAAAGTTGGTTAAATGAAACATGATTTGGCCATGGGATGGCCGAATCTACCAAGGGTTTAGAGTATGAATAATGATGTTCAAAAAGATAGAAAACATGGACCTTAGGGTTCGGCCACTTTGGATGGCCGAACCCCATAAAATAATATGGTTATGTTGATGGTTTTTGTAAGTTAAAAACCATGCAAAATGATGGACAGTTTTAGATGTTTTAATTAGACCTAAGATGCAAGTTGAAAGGGTTTTAAATCATGGATTTGAATGTCATGATTTGGCCATGGAATGGCCGAATTCATCAAGGGTTTAAACCTTGGGTAAAGGTGGTTTAAAATGATAAAAATGGACCATTGGGTTCGGCCATTTTGGATGGCCGAACCCCATGAAGTTATTTGGGTATTTGATGGTTTTTGAAGGCTAAAAACCATGCAATACTATAGAGTTTTATATGTTTTTAATGAGACACAAATTATATGTTAAAAAGGTTTAAATTATAGGCCATAGGGTTCGGCCAATGGGGATGGCCGAACCCCATGAAATGATATGATAATTATATGGTAATTTGTACTGTGTTTTGAGAGATAAAAACCATACAATATTATGGGGTTTTTATGCAATTTAAATGGAGATAAGGTTACTGTTTTGGATCGGCCATGGGATGGCTGAACCATATGGTTATTATGGCTAAAAGTATTGAGCCTAAATTATGTACATATGATGGAATCATTGAAGCAAGGGAACCATAGGGTTCGGCCATGTGTATGGCCGAACCCCATGGACAATTGAATGGGTATTTGGATTCAAGTATATGGGTAGAAATTATTGTTGGTTTTGTAATATTTTCAAAAGGTCTAAAAAATATGATTAAATGGTGAAGTATGAGGAATGGATAAAAGAACCAAGGATGATCTATTGGGTTCGGCCATGAGTATGGCCGAACCCCATAGAAAGAGGTATATGTCATGATTGGGGGTTTGAAAGATTGAAATGAGACCTAATTTGGATTGGTGAGGTTCGGCCAAGTAATATGGGCGAACCCCACTAAGGTGGTTTTTATGGAACTTGGTTTTAATATGGTTTAAGTCTAGTGGCAAAACTGTAAATACAGGTAATAATGCAAAAATGAATAGAGAAGGATTAAAGGACTTGAAAGAGGGGTCAAACCAAAGTGGTATGGTTCGGCCATGTTGTATGGCTGAACCCTACCAAGGTATGTTTGTAATATGAACTGTTTTAATGAGGATTAAATAAAAAGAGAGATCAAATTAAAGTGGGTGAGGTTCGGCCATGGGTATGGCCGAACCCCACAAGATGGTTTATGGGATCTAGACTTGATTAGAAATCAAGAAGATATGTTATTAACTTGCTGTTGTATAAACAAGGTAACAGGATTTGAACGGCACGCGAATCGTGATTGGTTGAAGCTTAAAAGGAACGGACACTTAAGCGAAGTTTCCGTAGGTTTCCTACCTATTTGTAACCACTTTTATAATTGGTTTTATCATGGTTTTTATGAGTTATATTGTTATTGTATTATGTTTCAAATGGGTTTTGAATGATGAGATATATTTCAAATGACATATATATATACATTGACATCTCATGCATGGCATGGGGTGATGATTATGAAACAACTTAATGATGAGAGTCCTATACAGAGGAAATGTGGACTACTCTGGATTATCTTGACATAAGAGTTCTATACAGAGGAAATGTGGAGTACTCTGGCTTACCTTGTCATGAGAGTTCTATTCAGAGGAAATGTGGAGTACTCTGGATTACCTTGACGTGAGAATCCCGTCAAGTGATAGCTATGTATACTTATGATGGGTGGGACTCATTACATTTGTACTTACATACATAGCATTGATTTCACATGTTTTGTTGATCATATACTGTGATATATGCATGTTTTATTTACTAACCATGTGGTAGCCTTGATTGGAAAACCTATTGGGCGCGTTGATCTAATGCCCTAATTCTATCCTTAGAGGATAATGCAGGAAAAGGAAAAGGGAAAGAGAAGGTCGAGGACCAAGAGGGGAGCCAAGCTTAAGAGTTTGAGCGTTGGAATGAACTTCTATTTTACTGTCATTTGAATTACATTTTATGGACATGTAATAACTAGTAACTTTGCTATGGTTTGTTTATAGTTTGATAATAGATGCCTGGTTTAAGCAGTTTATTAGGAGATTTGTACTTGCTATCTATTCAGTTTAATTCCGCAGTTAGTCTAGTTTTATTCCGCATGATTTGATTAGTTCCATGTGTGGATTGTCTTTCATGGTTTAGTCCATGCATACATGGGTGGCCAGTTAAGGGTCGGACTTTGGAAGTCCGAACTTAACTCGCGTCGTGACGCCTCCCACTCTCTTCCACTTGATTATTTATAAAAAAAAAAATAGACTCTGATTTTTGGAAGGTTGGAAAAGGGCGGGGTGTTACAATTCCTATTTCCAAGTTCTCCTCCAATTCACTGTCAAGCTTCCTCTCCAGGCTTGTCATGTCCATTACCAACAAATGCAACTAAGCTTAGGGATGGTCCTCTCTAAGATGTGGGTTCCACCTAAATTCATCTATGGCCAAATACCTGTTTTGTAATTGCCATAACGATGAGCTTTGAACTTGGTGGAGTTGATCTTTACTCTTGATCACTTTGAGTGTTCAAGCTTCTAGCTGGTGCTTATTCCCGAGTCATGGAAATTGACAAACGTAGGGACTCGACAAAGTCGGGGCACTAACAATCTCCCCCTTTGTCAATTTCATGACAAAAATCTAGAAGCTAACCCAATTCCAAGCCCACCCTTATTACATCACATTTGAATACAAAATATTACATCAATTACATGTACATATTCAAATGGAAAAACAAGACTATGATCTTCTCATATTCTTGTTCAGCTTGCTTCATTATATGTTTTCCTGTTCAAGCACATAAGTAAGTTACACTAGAAAATCATTAGAGGGGTTAGTCCAAAACATAAATGTGCATCCATGGACTAAACTGGATTTGTATTCATGCTCCATCATACACTATGATTTCATAGAAACCAACACTACCCATAGCATATCCAAGCTTTCAGTGTTGAGAAGATTTTCGCCCCCAATTTTCTTTAGTTCGATCTCCCAAACTCCAAGTTTAGACATTCTCCTATGTCTATTGGCTTCTTCATATTTCTCCCTCTATGGCTCTCTCTTTCTAGAGGCCCGAGCACTTCGGCTTCACCAATTACTCCCCATAATTGGTTTGATGTCATATAGCTCCTACTAATTTCTCCCCTATTTTGTCATACAATAGGCAAAGGTTTAGTTGGCAGACATCGATTTTCCTTTCATTTTGAAGGAGTTTGATTTCAAGCACTCCACCATGCTTCTTGCATCTAGTGCTTCCATGAGTTTACTTCCAACTCATTAAATCTTTCTATTTATCAATGCATGCTTCTTATGCATTCAAGCATTGATCTCATCTACAGTACAATGCAAATTGCCATTGCATTACTGTTTTTCTTCTTCTTCCCCTTTAAGAATTGTGTTGTGTCAATGGTGTTCTCCCAATGGGGTCAAGCTAACTTATCTAGCTTCCCTTTTGGAGTCTTCTCCCCCATTCTCCAGCTATCTTCTCTAGCTTATTCGACTCATCTCCCCCTTTGAGTAAGCTATATTTTCTAGCTCCTCCTGATTGTTTCTCCATAAACTTACCTGCCTCTAAGTTTATTTTTCTCCAAGCTTTCTTTCAAGCTTGCACCATCTTTCCTCCTTCCACTGTCATGACCAGTGACATGTGTTAATCAACATATATTTTGTGCTCCCCCAAACTTCAAGGATGTTTGTATCATCACAGCCCGATCCCTATCTCCCTAACATGCCAATACAAAACCAACTCATTCAAAACTGCATATTAGTATATTTAACAAAAACCATGTTAACCATAGACAAGAGATAAAAGGCATTCAAATACAGCAATACACACATCACACCAAACCAAATCATATCATTTCATTAATAAACATAATGTACATTGAGTACATATGGTTTAAGAAGGGGACCATCATGGATGCTTAGACAAAATATCAAAAACTTATAGTTTTTCAAAATAGAGGCACGAAACATGAAAAACTATCCTAAGCAGATCCATCCTGAGGAGGTGTTGGAGGAGAAAGGGATCGAGAGTCTTGAATTGTGCTATTAGATCTGCCAGATGAGGAGATAATAGAGACTACTTCCTGGACAGACAACTTGATGTCATCTAGACTTCTTTCAAGATAGTCCATTCTCATTTCAAGTGTGAAGACCCTTCTGCCCAGCCTAACATTCTCTTGAGAGGGATATTGGTATTCTTCTTCTTCCTTAGTGTCTCTCCAAAATCCTCAGAACGATGACCTTCTTCCTCACTGCTGTCATCAGGGATAGTGATATGGTCTTCGTTACTGGTTCTAAGACCATACTCCTCTTCTGCATCTTCTCTCCTTCCCTCACGATGTTCTTCGACGAAGATGACATCTTTGTCAATGATGGGGTCTTCTTCATCCTTTGGTTGGGTTTTCTGGTGAGCCTGAACAGATGCTGGATATTCAGAGCTAGGGACAAGGCAAGACTGAGAAGCTGATCTTTTGGTTCTTTTGCCCCATTGACTGGTTTCTCCTCTTTCTACAGAGGTATGAGGGTGCGTCTGGGCTGCCATCTTTCTAGGCATGGTTTTTCCTAGAGGAGATCCTCAAATAGTAGCTTGGAGGTGGATGAGGTGAAGACTGAACCTAACCTGATCTAGGAGAATCATAAAAACTGTGATTTTCAGGCTTCTAAAGACGGGAGGAACAAAAACCCTATGATTTTCCAGTGAGAAATCACTCTGAGAGGTCCTATCAACTGGTCTAGGTCACGGGAGCCAAAGGAGAAATCGCTAGGGTTTTTACGAGAGAGAGAATGACGAATTCGAATGAATTGTCGCTTTCGCAAGGGTCCCTTTTAATTTAAACATTATTTCTTACCGACATGTTGTTTCCATCGACAAGTTGGACCTGTCGACAATTTTTTGCCCTTTTCAACAGTGCTCGATTTAGCACAATACCGACATGTTTGTCACACCGACCAGTCTATTCATCGACATGTTGACTATACCGAGAGGTTTTAGATAGCAAAGCCATCACCCTTGATTTGTGCAACTTGATGAAATCTTATTCTAAGCATGGCATACATAGATCTATTCCAGTACGATCAAACACAGACATGCCAAAAATAATTCATCAAATCATTAACACATGCACAAGATAAAAATTCACATTCCAAAACACACAAAGTTCAAAATATTTGAATGGAATGCATGGATTTCCAAGTAGAATATGTACTATAGCCAGGAAGAGCACATTCTAGACTTGTAGTTACCCAATTTTCTCTCCTCGTGTCACAACACTTTTCTGCTATATGAACTCACATGGTCTCTTGTGAGTCCATTTGTAGTGGTCTAAGATATGGAAGTGAATCTTAAACCAAAACAAAACATGAATGGTGGTCTATCTCCTAGGTACAAAGATTGTGGCATTTGGTGTTGCATACACACCCCTATGATCGTACCTTTGATGACCAAACATGGGATCCATCAACTCTTTTAAGACATGATTCATCTGTCTCAACAAAGAGTCTTGCTTTGTGTCCACCTTCCTTGGTTTCTTTTAAGGTTAGGTGTTGGTGGATGTCTTTTAGGCATAGGCTTTAGTGGATTGTGCTTTTTAGCTTGTGCTTGCATTTCCAAGTGTCTCTTCCAATGGTAGCAATTTCTTTTGAAATGCTCAACCTTGTGACAGAAATAACACTTTCCCGTTGAAGGGTGAGAGACACTTGTTCTTTCAAATACCTCATTGTTCATAGGTTCTTTGGTGGATGAGGCACAAAGACCAAACCTATCACCATATTGTTTACCTGAACCTAGGAGTTTTTTAAGTCTTTCATCTCCTTGGGTAAACTTATCTTGGAATTTTTCTTTATGAAATTTCAGTTCTTTTAATTCCAAAGACAATTTTTTGACATTGTTAGTGCCTTGGCTTGGCCAAGACCCTATGTTTGTCAATTCCATGACTCGGAAAGAAGCACTTGCCAGAAGCATGAAGGCCCAAGATGATCAAGAGTAAAGATCATGCTCCACCGGATTAAAAGCTCATCGTTATGGTAATCACAAAACATGTATGTTGGACATAGATGACCTTAAGTGGTATCCACACCTTAGAGAGGACTATCCCTAGGCTTAGAAGAACCAATGATTAAATCATAAAAAATTTAGTGAGAAAGCTTAACAGTGAAATGGAATCAAACTTGGAAATATGAATTATGTTCACTGTCAGCTAGACCATTCTTATCTCACCGACCCGTCGGTAAAGCAGGATCGGCCCATTGTGGTGAAAGACTGGTCGGCCCGAATGACATAGGCTGTCGAACGTTGAACTGTCATTCTGGGTATGCCTCTGATCGAGAATCTCGTATGCACCGGCCCCTTGGGGAAAAGTTAAAACGACCCCTCGTGGTCTACGACTCCTTGATCAAGATTTATGAATTCTTGACTTAGAACTCAGGTGGACTCTCGAGAAAACAGATATATCGGTAGTTCAAGACCGATCGAAAGTAGCCAGGACCGACCCCTCGTGTAATACCCCAGCCCAAATTAGGAGTTAATTTTCATTGATTAGGATTAATTAAATAATTTTAGCTGTGGATTGTGACTTTTGTCCCCTCAATCGTGAAGATTACAGATTGAGGCTTCCAACGGAACTGAGTTTGATCGGATCCGAGTCCGATAGCTCTTTTAATTAAGTTTTAAAGGTATGAGAGTAATTTACGAATATAGTAATATTATTTTGGACTTAAAACTTGACTGCTCTGGAAACTTAGTCATTTGACCTAGTTTCAACCCCAAATTAAAGATTATGCAATATTTTTAAATTCCAGACTTAACGGAATGCCAATCTCAACATAATTTTGCGTATTTTTATTTCCTATATTTTCTTAGGTGGCAAAGCTCTAATTTTATAGGGAAGACAAAGTCCTAAAAATATACGGAGAGAATCATTACTCGATCTGTATCATAACAAACCTTCTTGCATTTTTATATTTCCAAAAATATCAAGTTTTGACATTTAATTTACAACGAGAAATCTGGACTGTCGTTTTAACTAAAAATTTCTTTCACTTGGAAAGGGTGGTTTTTGACCTTAAAACGCTTTGAACCTTTAGAATGTTTTTATCAGATTAATTTACTCTACCTAACTATAATGTTGGATCATTTCAAAGAGATTCTTTAAAATTATGAAATTTTGACAAAACAATGATTTTTGGCTAAAATACTGAGTTTTGGACTGCGATTTCTCACCAAATTTTAATACCATATCCAATTTTTAATACCCAACCCAGTGGACTGATTAGATCAGTATAAAGGGATCCTGAAATGCTTAGAACTAATGAAGGATATAAGTGGAATTATTAAAAAGGAAAATTAATAAAATTAAAAAAAAAAAATGTAAGATAAGTTTCAAAGCTACGGTTGTAGCTAGTAGGTGTGCTAGACGGTTACAACACCATCAAATGCCTATGGCAGTGTTGTGATGGGGAGAAAATGTAACACCTCGGATTTTCAATTTATGATTTTATATGAAAATTATCCATTAATTTGTGAATTTTACATATGGATTTTAATTGGACAAAGAGTTGGGTCATTGGCCCAAATAGGACCCAACGGTTTAGGATTTGTTTTCAATAGAAATTAAATGGAGATGAATTTAATTAGTAATGCTAAATTAAATAGATAATTGACCATGGCCGAATTATTAGATTGGATATCTATGATTATGCGTATGGCATATTTTATTTAGGACTATCCAAAGTGGGAAGGCAAGGTCGGCAATGGCTAAAATAAATAAGGGGTGCATGGCACCTTCTATTATGGGACTAATTGGAGGGTTTAAATTAGAAAGAAAGAGGGGCTCACGGCATTACTAATCTAAGGTAAGGGGTACACGGCAATTACTAATGTATCAAGGAGGAAAGATTATCTTAAGCACTTTCTAACTTGGGACTAAGAAGGAGTAATAAAAGGAGAGGAGGACAAGGGCACACGGTTTTACACCCTTCATAGCCGAATTTTGTTGAACTCTCTCCCTCTCTCAAGTCCTCATTCACGGCAAGAGCAAGGAGAAGAAGAAGTGGAAATAGGCTGAGGAAGAGAAAGATTGGAAGAGCAAGAAATCAAACGGAAAAGGTTAGTAGTCTTATTTGATAAATTTGTTTTGAAATAAAGAACCATAGGGTTCGGCCATGGTGTATGGCCGAACCCCATGGAAGGAAATTGGATAGCCATTGTGTTTAATTTTAATAGAAAATAAAGGGTGAGGTTCAGCCAAGGTGTATGGCCGAACCCCACCAAATATTTTTACATATTTGAGGTTTCTTAGACATGTTTTAATTCATGGGTTTGAGGATTAAAAACCATGAAGGATGTTGTTTATTTTAATGGAGGAACTTTGGGTTATTTATATGGATTAGAAACCATGGAAAGATATGGTTTAATGAATGGTTGAATGGAAGGTGTTGGATATTTTTTTAAATGAAGTTTGAAGGGAATAAATGGAATAAGAAGAACCATAGGGTTCGGCCAAGGTGTATGGCCGAACCCCATGGAAGGTGTTTGGTTAATTGTTAAATAAGTGGTTGATGTTAATGATATGTGATTTTGAAGGGATTAAATGGAAGATCATTGATTAGTTTTCAAAAGAGAGGACCTTGAACCATAGGGTTCGGCCATGGTGTATGGCCGAACCCCATGGAGATGATTATTAAATTAGAAACTATCTAATTATGGACCTTAGATTAAAATGGAAGGAGGAGTTTAATTATGGAAACCTTCTAATAATGGAAGGTGGATTTTATTTTTGGAAACTTCTAATAATGGAAGGTGGAGTTTATTTATGGGAACCTTCTATTAATGGAAGGTGGAGATTATTTACGGAAACCTTTTAATTATGGAAATGGTATATTAAATTTAGAAAGTTTCTAAATTTAGAAACCTTCTAATTATGAAAGGAGATTGCCAAATTAAAAGTATTTAATTATGGAAGTTGGTTTATTTGGGAAGTTTCTATTTTTGGAAAGTGAAGACTAAATTAGAAAGTTTTAATTTAGGAACCTTATAATTATGGAATGATATTTTGGAAACCTTCTAAAGATAGAAGGTGGAGATAATTGGAAACAAGGACATCATGGGTTCGGCCAGGTGTATGACCGAGCCCCATGAATCAAACTTATGGGTTATATAAAGTGAAGGATACAAATATGTGTTATGGATTATTGATGAAGGTAATGGCAAAATTGTAATTACATGCCAAAGTGGAGGATCATGGGTTCGGCCATGGTGTATGGCCGAACCCCATGAGTTGTATTTTATGGACTTAATTTGGTTAAGGAATTCTTATAGGGTTTAGTTATGGTAGATTTAAATGAATGAAGGAATCAATGGCAATTTTGTAATTATATGAGAATTAATGGACCTATGTTTTGGAACCTAAAACTTAGGTGCTGAGAGTAATGGCAATTACGTAAATAGGTGAATTAATGGACCTAGGGTTACGTATGTTGGATTAAAATGAAAAGAATATTAATTAAGGTTAGACCAATGGCATTTTGGTAATTAATGGAATAAATGAACAAAAAGGGTGAGGCTCGGCCATAGTTTATGGCCGAACCCCACAAGTTTGGTTAATGGACTTTAAATGTTGTAAATCAAGTGGGACTTGGTTTTGATTTATTATTATATTATAAGGTAATGGGATCTCACAAGGCATTTACGATTGTGAACGATTACCGGACGAAAGACTCAAGCACACGTTAGCGGTCTTTGGTAGGATTCCACCTTTTTGAAACCATGGTTTATGTACTTTGTGTTTATCTTATTTTTGATGAGATTATGTTTTAAAGGACCTGTTTTATATTGATTTTAAATGCTATGTTTATTTGTATAAATAGCATGTGTTGGATATGTTTCAAAGGTGATTTTAAATGCTATGTTTATGTTATAAAATAACATATATTTCATTGGCATCTCATACAAAGCATGGGGTGGAGGATTTGTAACCGGAGGGGTCACACTCCGTCGGGGCGTCCGAAAAACCTACGTGCAGTACCTTGATGTGATTTCCATCAAGAAGATTCCGGAGGGTCCACACTCCATCGGGGCATCTGAAAGACCTATGTGGTGGGTACTTTTATGTACAAGTGATGGGTGGGACTCATTGCATTTGTCATCATTGCATGGCATGGTTTTACATGGTTTTGGATATTATGTTATAATATATGTTTTGTACTAACCATGTGTTAGCCGCAACTGGAATACCTACTGGGCCCGTTGTTCTAACGCCCTACTTCTATCCTAGTTGATGATACAGGAAAATAGGGAACGATGAACGCAAGACAGGCCAGGCATAGAAGCTTGGAAGACTGATTTTATATGTTTTGAATAAAGTTACTCATGAACTTGTATTCGAGTATCTAGGTTTCGGAATGTAATAACTTAGATGGTTGGATGATTTATTGGATAATTATGATGTTTTAATTATGGATAAGGACTTGACGTACTTTGCTATCTGAATGGAATAGAACTTGGTTCTATTATGATTCAGCAAATTGATGTTATAATTCCTCAGGTTATGATTTTTATTCCGCAAGTTGATATTGTTATGTGTAAACCATTTTCGTGAACTTGGTCCATACACACATAGGGTTGGCCAGCTAAGGTTGGACTTTGGAAGTTCGGACTTAGCTCGCTTCGTGACGTCCCGCGCTCTATCACTCTACTCTGTTATAAAAAAAAATAGACTCTGTATTTATGGGAAAAAATGAGTGAAAAAGGGCGGGGTGTTACAGAAAATAATTGTAATAATAATAATTATAATATATATAATAGTAAATGCATGGTTATTTAAATCCTATGAATCTAATGAATAACCTAGGCAACGTGTATGGTTAAAAAACCATACGGTTGCATATAAATGGGAGAGGAAGCAGGAAGGTAGGAAAAAAAAAAGGACTCAAGGTCTTCCTGCCGTATTCTCTCTTTCTTCTTCTGTTTCTTTCCCTTCTTCTTTTCATCGTCTTCGTTCAAAAACATTAGAAAACGATTGTGAGAGAAAGAAAAAAAAAGTTTCGGCTCTCTATCTCTTAGTTGTTTTCTTCTCTTCTTTTTTCTTTACTGTTTCTTTTTCCCTTTCCTCTTCTTTCGTCCAACCAGTAGCAGAGACATCGGGTTTTCCCGCGTATCCCTTCGGGTTTTCAAACTAAGTCTATTCTTAGGAAAATTTTGCACGTAAGGTATTGAAACGATCCTTTTCTCGTTTATATTAATTATAGTGCAAGTTAGGAGTAGAAAGGAGTAGTTATGGGCTTCAAAATTGAGTTTTTTCAAAATAGAGGGAAAAAAATAGACTTCCTCTTAAATTTTAAATTATATCCTTTAAAATCAGTTTTATTTTACATTTAAAATTCAGTTTTTCGATCCTAAGTAAAATCGTGGAAAAGATTAACCCTAGCTGACTATTGTGTATTTATTTTCCCTCATTGTGTGTTTAAATTTCAGTACTGTAACCTCTGGGCCACACTATCATCCGTAGTGGAGCTAGTCGCTCGATAATATCATTTGAGGTGGCGCTTAGTCACCAGGTGGATCATCATGAGTGGCACTTAGTCGCTCGATGATACCATCTGAGGAGGCACTTAGTCACCCGATAGTCTTGAAGTGGGGCACTGAGTACTTTATTTACATTTCTCGCACTGTACCCTCTGGGCTGAAATCCCCCATAAGTAGCACAGTGGAAATGCCGATCGATGGTAAAAGAGGTTGGGCACTGAGTATTTTATTTACTTTACTATCTCTGTACCCTCTGGGCACCGTCTCAATACGTCTCCTTAACTGGAAAGCAATACGAGATGGGGTACTGAGTACGTTACATTTTTATTTTATTGTAGTGTTTTGGATGGCTAACAACTAACTCTCTGACATAATTTAAAGAAGTAGAAAGAGTTAGGTGACTCATTACACTTATCACGTTTTTATTGGAAAATGCATGGGATTGGGTAGATAATCCGTGAATGTTTTGAAATTTATATTATTATTTTATTCTTACAAATTTCTGCGATGATCACTGCGGGTAAAGGTGAGGACACTCGAACTGAATTGGTATTGTATTGTACGGTATTTAAACCCAGTAACACCAGACTGAAATGGGACCCATGGTCACTTAAAGACGGAAAAGGTTATATAGGTTTAGAATGCGAGACCTAACACCGCCTACATGTAAGGGATGCAAATGTTCTAACTGTGTAGAACGTAGGAGTAAAATGGTGTCGGGAAGCCGAGGACTTGCAGCCTCTAACGCAGTATGGACCCATGGAGTGTCTGGGAATTGTTGGGTAAAAACTGGGTGAAGGCATTCGTGTTATTAAATCCAGTTTATATGTTTGTGTGAATATTGTTTCTTTATTGATCATTGTATATTGGTGTTGGGTGCACCAAATGGTAAGGCTGAAATATGGTGGTTCTCTTAGAATAAGTCCTTGTGTAAGGAGGGCATTAGAAATCATGCATTATCATGCTTTTGACATTTGTATGTGAAAATTATGATTATAAGTTAAATATGTGAAAGATAATAACTTTGTAAAATCTGATATTGGCCGTTGGCCTATAATTGCTGAGATTAGCCGAACACCATTTGCGAACCGTTGGGTTGGACATGTTAGTAGGCTGTGGTAGACCGCCATCAACCGTTGGTGTTGGATGGGCTAATAGACCGGGTCGTGGAGACCTTGTGATGTTAGGTCAAACGCCGTTTACGAACCATTGGGTTGGACGTGTTAGTAGGCTGTGGTCGACCGCCATCAACCGTTGCTGTTGGATGGGCAAGTAGACCGGGTCGTGGAGACCTTATGCAATTGCAAGTTGCTGTATTATTTCTAGTGGATGGATTTAATACTACCGAAGCTTAGTGGTGATCTTTGGTGAGGTTCAGCTTAGGACCTCAATACGTGGTATATAGCTTGGTGGGAGATCCCCGTATGAACAATGAGATGTATCTTAGTGATTTCTCATTGGTTACTGGGATATGACTAGGTGAATGATTACCCCAGTGGATAAATGGGATATGACTAGGTGAATGATTATCATAGTGAAAAAAAAAAAGGATTTGACTTAGTGAATGATTATCCGAGTGGAAAATGGGATTTGACTTAGTGAATGATTATCCCAGTGGAAAAAAAAAGGATTTGACTTAGTGAATGATTATCCAAATGGAAAATGGGATTTGACTTAATGAATGATTATCCCAGTGGAAAAATGGGATTTGATTTCGTGAATGATTATCTCTAGTTGATTAGCAAAGTATGACTTGGTGAATAATTCTTTTAATTGTTTATAATATGATGGTTAATGCATGCATGGCATAATGAGATAGGACTTGGTAGTAAATATTGATATAGGAATATAAGGGTAAACAGAGTCCTATAAGAATGATCCTAAGGTAAAAATGGATCATATGTTGGTAAGTTACATGTTCATTTGCATTGATATATGCATACCACGGTTTCTAATTTATTTGAGTTCTCTTCACTAGGCTAGTAGCTCACGTCCCTTACAATGCAGGGTATGAGCTGGAAGATGGAGTGGAGGAACCAATGGTGCCTCGTTAGGAGTCGAAACTTGGGAATTGTCGGTGGTTTCCCGCACGTGGAAACTAAGCGTACTTTTGGCTATTTTGTGTGTCTTTATTATATATATGCCTCATGTGGCATAGGAAACTTATGTCTGTAAGTTTTAATGTTGTATACATTATATTGGCGTGTTGGTATAAGTAATATATGGTTTTTACATATTTTGAGGATTAAGGGATAATGATGGTTGTTGAAAAAAAATTAGTCGCGTTCCGGGCCCACCTCTGGGTTCGGGGCGTGACACCTCGGTAATGGGTGACAGGTCATTCTAGGTAATAGGTTTCTAAGTTGAAACTACTGTCAATCATGCTTTGTACCAGAACGAGTCTCTCGTATGGACCGACCCCCTCGGTACCATAAGTGTCGACCCATCGGCGACAACGATATGTCGAACGAGAAAGAATATTACCGTTGGGAGTGCAGTTAATGCACAACATTCGGAATTGTAACAGTAACACTTCTAGTCACTGACCCGTCGGTGCGACCGACCTATCAACACATTACTACTACCATTGGTTGCCTTCGCTATATAAACCAACCTTTATGCAACCAATTGGTATCCTTCAAACGGATCAGTTGGACCCTCATCTTTACTAGTCATCTTAAACAAGTGCCAACAGAAGGATCACTCTCTCTCTCGTACTTACACTAGGGGAATCAAATACAAGCAATCAAATGGATTGAGTTGTGAGAGAGAGAGGAAGGATGATGAAAAATCTCATAAACAACTAATTTGGGGATTGAGTTTAAAAGTGAGATTTAGAGAACCATAAACTAGGAAACCTTTGGTAGAGCTAGTTTCCTTGTCACCCTGGACTGTGATTACTAAACGACGGCTAAGGGGCAGAGCGTCGGCAAGTGCTTCTTGGTTTTAATTTTTTTTTTAAACCTTTGTTCCAGAGTGGATTAAGGGGAGGTACCCCGGAACCACTATAAAATGGATGATGGATGATTAAATGGATGATGGATATCAATGCATGATTAAATAGATGTATGATTAAATGGATGATGGATATCAATGCATGATAAAATGGATGACTAAAATGAATTCTAAATGAGATAGGTTGGGGTATATCGTCATTGGATTAGGGTTTTGGATAGTGGAATTCGGCCATGGGTAATTGGGTTGAGGTATATGGACATTGGGTTATGGATTATGGGCTTTGCAAAATTCGAATATGAACATGGAGCATTGGATCTTGAATTGGGCGTGGACTTGACAAGAGTATGTGGACTTGAGCTTGCTGGACTTGAACTCACTTAGGCCTGGCTCACATTGGAGAATTCGCAAGGAGTGCTTGGCCTAACCCAGTATCTGACATTTGGAGCAAAGCTTGGCCCATTTGCGGTGGATCTCTGGCCCATGGAGCTTGATTTCAAACTCTTGGACTCTTTAATTACAGAATCTCTTGTATTGGAATTAAATAATTAATTAACCATTAAAATCTAAATTATTAACTTAATCCAGACTCTCATAAACGGATGCAGATTAATCAATTTACATTTGAGACCCTAAAAGTGGCCTGAATTAATTATAAAATTTCAAATCTTCCATTTTAAGCTCTTTTTTTGCATTTATCCACTGCTTTATGATGATTTCTTGTATTTCCCTGAATTTTTCTATAAAACTATAATTAACCATTAAATACATCTTATATACATAAAACCAAAGCTAACTGACCCAAATATCAGGGGTAAGTGCTCAACACTAAGACTCGCATCTGGATAATCATAACAAGCTTAGTGAGTGCTTGACAAACCAATAAAATGAATTGGAACCCAACTTGAGAATATAAACACGCTGTCAGGGATGACACATAGTGTCGGTGATCTTTCACTAATGACAGTAGACGACTAATCGTGATCTTACGACCAATCGTCTGTTATACAAAGGGTTCTAGAAGGAATGAACTGTCAAAGACGTCTGATCTCAAGACGATGCATTCGTGATAGAAATGCATTGCTTGGACAAGGTCGATCCAATCGTGTATACGATCAATCGCCCTGGGCTTTGACAAATCTGGACTTTCATTCACATTCATGCCTCGGACATCCGATTGTGTAGACGATCCTTTGTATGGGAATCGTGGCGACCAATTGCCCACATGATCAATCACCTAGAGCCTGGGTTAGATACCTACTGAAAAATACAGTTAGGCTCAGGACGAGCCTTTCGTCTAGCAGCAACCCTTCGTGTGGTACAGCACGACTAGTCAGTTGCACGAACTATCGCCAGGACATGACAGAAACACATTGGGCACACGACCCATCGCCCTGGGTTTAGTTAGGTCTGTTTGACAACATTGTCAAAACATGATAGTTTTAGACCGATTGGATCACCACCCCAGGATCAATCGCCTATGGACTCGCACGACCAATCTTGTAGGACAATCAATCGTCCGTGTCCAGGATGTTACCGTTAGAGCCCAACGGTCATATTACAACGGCTATATCTGACGCACAACCGGTCGCCACCTCACGACCGATCGTCCGTTTAATGTCCGGATTTTCTTGTTTGCCTATTTAAACACCAAGCCTTATTGTGTTTTGGTTGGACACTCTGGTGAGGAAAATCAAAGGCATTTCCTGAGACCTCCCTCCTCTCTATGCACCTTACTTAGGAAAACCATTTGAAATCCAATTATCATGATTGTGATTAGAGAGAGAAAAAAATAGATCTAAAATGATTATTGGCAAATCTTAGATCCTAGAGACCTTACCTAAGGATTGTGATTGAGCATACACAAGGCACATCTTCGACATCGTTGACATCACATTGGGAAGGACATCTTCAAGAAGCACACATATACAAGTTTGAGCTATCAAATTGCAAGTGCTTCTTAATGTTTGATTTTATTTTTAAATCATCATCTTGTGAAGTGGATTAAAGTAAGGGGCTTGAACCACTATAAAAAATAGAGGGATAGGAGTTGGGTGAAATTCTCAACCAATTGGTTAGGTGGAAGTCTTAATCTATTAGTGCGGGTGTAATTCCCCATTTAGTGAATTTGGGATAGCCCAAGGTTATATGAGTCTAACAGTGGATGTAGGTTAGTTAACCAAACCACTATAAATTGGTCTTATGGTGTTAGAGTTTATTGTGCGATTGTTATTTATTGGCACACTTCTTATCACACACTTGACTAATCTAAATTGTCTGCTGCAAATCAGTTGATTAATCAAGAAATTTTTAAAGATCATTAAAATTGGTGATTTCCCTATTCACGGCCCCCGTCTAGGGTCAATCTAGCATCGTGTTCTAGCACGTCCGGGAACTTACAAATTCCTTCAGGATTTGAAACAAAACAGTCTCGAATCACCAACAAATTAACAAAGCAGCTTCAAAGCTCACAAAACTAATGGACCAAACATTGTCACCAAAGCCACTCCAGTCGATTTCAAAAATTTCTATTTTTTTTTTTTTGTGCTGAAGGAGTACTTGAACCTGTTGTCCTTTGAGGAGCACAGAAACTTGGGATCTTGTGGATCACCGAATGTAGAGAGTTCTGTAGACCTCTAAGAGTACACAAAACTTAAGTCCATCGAGACTACCAGAAAGCATAGTTCTGCAGACCACCAAAACAAAAAGTATTGGAGTCCTGCGAGTCACCGGAAAGTGTAGGTCTTCGAGACTACACCAAATTGTAGTCCTCAAACCACCAAATGTGAGGAGAGTGAGCCAAATATCCCAAAAGTGATGAATTCCACCTACCCTCTTTCCAACCCCCATTTCCAAATCCTTTTGATTTTTTTCTTCTTTCCGCAATGATGAGAGGATGTTGATGTCGGAACGGCGAACATGGTGACAGCAAAGGCTACATCGAACGATAAGGCATCGACGACAAGTTTAATGACCCATTATGTTTTTCTCGATTTTTGGGGAGGTTTACGGATCTCCATGCATTTTTAGCGTTTTGGTAGCAATGCGGAGAGTGTGGCCTCCATGGTGGGCCTTGGTTTGCCTGATTTAGAGCTCGGGAGTTCGAAAGGCATTTTAGTAAATTTTCACTTATTAAGTAATTTATCATGAAAAAGGTATGAAAATCACATATTTTGATTGTTTGTGAAAAATTATTTGTTTTTTAGAACTTCAAGTTTACCTTGGTTCGTTTTTGGCTCATTTTGGGCCGGGGTTCACAACTCCCATTATTGTGAACCCAAACCCTAGGTCACCCCGATTTAATCCTGTCCTTCCTCTCTTCTCTCCCATTTTGCAAACCCGAATTATCTCTTGCAACTGTGCAGCCGCATATTGATGTGCAAATTTTATATTTATATCGCAAGCGCATGGACCCACAAGGAACAACAAAATATGTAAAAACAGATATATGATTTTGAATTTTTATGTTTTTTAGAGAATATTGATCTTAAACTAGTCTAATCCCGAAAAATCAATTCTATTCTCATGAATATCCCCCTAAGCTAATAAAACTTAGTTTTAATGAATAGATCTAGAAATTAATATATTAATTAAATTCAATTAAGATAATGGCTTAATATAGAGTTTATAAGTAATCTCACATCCTAGTTTAAGAAAGAAAAATTAAAGTTCAACTAGATTAATTCTTAAACTAGTTAAACATCTTTGAGAGGGTAGTTGGAATATAAGAAATAAAATATATGATAAATAAAATACAAAAACACGCAAAGAAAAATAAACAATCGAAATAAAGTGAACAACAAATATACAACATAACAAAATAAAGTAACCAATGGAAATAAATTGACAATTGAAGTAAACGAATTAACAAAACATTGCATAGTTTAAAGGTGGTTTTGGAAAGATCAATCATCACCCAAAATAAATAAACAAATATAAAATCTAGATCTGAAATTCGAGTAAAAATCTATTTTTCAATTCATGTTCATTATATAGATTAAAATTCATAAACTTTAATTTTATTAACCGAACCTTAGTAGCTTAGATTCAACACTTACAACTTAAGTTCTAACTATTTCATGTCCAATTAAATAAACAAAGATTATATACTTTAAAATTAAATCAAAACAATCATAAAAGAAATCTGAAAATTGGATGTTTCAGGATTCTAAATGAATATCTTATATTTATTTCATAGAAGAATTAAAGTACAAGATTTTTTGGGAAAATAAATACAAGAAAGACAATTAAAAATAAAAATTACAATATGATTTCTCAAGGTAAAAATCGTGTAGGCTCTTTGTGTTCTTGCTTTCCCTCCAATCTTTGGTCCTCTTGAGCTCTTGATCAATTTTGATATTTGCATTGGATTAATGGGGTATTTATAGGACTTGGGATTGGAATGAAGGGTGGAGATTAAATCTTGGTTTATGTTAATGCATGGATGGCTTGGATTAAATTTAACTTAATGTGAATGGATGGGATTTAAGATGAGAAATTAGGGCTACGAGGCATGAACGAATTTTGTATCTTGGGTACGAAGTTGGCTTGGAGGTTAAGAAAAGAATGAAAAAATCATGGAATTGGGTTGCTATGGTCGAATTTTACCTATTGGGGTAGGGTTATGTGTGTGCAATGCAATGAATGGATGAGATGAGAACTAAATCTAAATGGATGGTTAAGATGAGAGGTGATGATGTGGAGGGTTTCCTATGTAGAAACTTTGAATGAGGTGTAAGAGGATATGACAAAATCGTGTGAGTGGAGAAATGATAGGTGATGAGGTGTGTATGATGTGTAAAATTCAAATGGATAGGAGTTTGGGTTGGAGAAAATCGTGCATGGATATGGGATTGGCTTGGGATGCAAGTTAATCTAGATCTAGGGTTTTATAAATGAATAGTTATGATTAAATGGGTTAAAATCTAATGGTTTACTAATGGATGAATGAGATGAATGGGATGAATGATGAAAATGATGAGATGATGCATGAATGGTTAAAAAGGTTAATCTAAATGATAGATGGAGGGGATGACCTAGATCTAAGATTATGAATGTATGGATTGGATTTGGTAGGTGGCTCTAGGGTTTTCTTAATTTTATGCATGCAATGGATGGTCTGGACTAAAGGGTGGCTGATGAATGGTATGGATGATAGGTGTATGGATAAGGCTTTGGGCATGTGGACTTAGGGTTTACAATGTTAAATTCGAATATGGATCATAGAGCAATTGGATTTGGACTTGGACTTCTTGGACTTTGAATGGAGCATTGGGCTTGCTAGACTTGGATTTTACATTGGCCTGGCTCACTTTGTAATATGCGCATGGACTTGCATAGCGTGACCCAATGTTTGGCATTTGAAACATAGCTTGGCCCATTTAAAGTGGACCTCTGGCCCATGGACTTGAAATTCAAACTCTTGTTCTCTTCTGACTCTTTAACTGCAAATTCTCATTTTTAGAATTAAATAATTAACCATCCACTCAAAATCTAAAATATTGAATTAATCTAGACTCTTATAAATGGATCTAGATTAACCAATTTACAATGAAAATCCTAAAAGTGGTATGAATTAATTATTAAATTCTAGATCTTCCAAATTAAGCTCAATTCGCCAATATTAAAATAGTTTTCTTTGTCCAAATAAACACAAGTTTTTGTAACCACTTTTGGAAAAGGCGCATTAACTTCAAACTTCACCAGATATATCTCTCAGAAAGACTAACGCTCAAAGGTTTGGGTTATTTTCTCTCCAAGGTATATGTGAGAACAATTTATGTATCAAATCAAATTTGTTTACATATGTATTAGAAAATACAGTACAGATCAAAGAAAATAAAAGATCTCATGAATGAATATCATTTTCCTAAGAACGTTGAGTCAAACACTATAATTTTTCTTCTTTTACTCTCTGCTTGAAATACCCTATTAGACTTAAGATCAATAGGACTTTCTATAGGACGAAACGTGGCTTAGGATCGGGTCATATCAAAGAAGGATAAAAGAGTCTAAAAATAAATATTTTAAACATAGAAGTTAGAGGTCTTCATAATGTAAACGGGATATTTCTTCCTCTAATTTCTTTTTCTTTTTAGTACTTTCCAAAATATTCTCTTTTCTTTTTCAATTTTTTTAACATCCTTCTTTTGATGTCTGGATGTTCCCTTTTTTTATTTTCATAATTCTTTTATTTTTTTTTAAGTGCCTATTTTTTAAGAGTACCATCCCAATATTTATTTCATCTCTAACCTCTTCTAATCTCTTAGAATAGGTCACAAATATTTCAAATGAGGATCAAACTCCATAGCCAAAGTTGGGTACAACAAACATGGCTAAACAATAAAACATGCTAATTTTCAATAAGGCTCAACTGGAAATTATCAGAATAAATGGCCAAAATAGGTAACTAGGAAGGCTCAACTGATCACAATGGCTTAAATCATATCCTAAGCTTCATAAAGTAATTTCCTTGCTTCAAATAAATTTAGAAAATTTTAGGTGCAATATCAAATTTGATGGTGTTCTCAGTAATATGACTAAAATTGAAGAATAATGAGATCACAACAACTTGATGCACTTATAAAAAAAAAAATTGGAAATTACTTAATACCCTCAGAAAAATTGAAAGACACTTAAGCTCATTGGGTTTAAGTTTCCACTTGTATTCCTCCGTTGATTACTAGATTCGTGAAATATTTTTCTGTTTCCAACTTATTTTAAAATGGCTGTGTAAAAATTGTTCTGAATATAAATCCTATGAAAATCTTATTAAAAATGTATGATATAATTTTTTTATCTACCCATTAATGCTGAAAAATCATTTAGACTCAACAAATCGCTTTTTTTTTTTTACGCAAGGGGTAGTCTAAGTCTTCATTTACTCTTCCCTTGATAAATATTTTTTCTTTAGACTAAAAAACATTTAATAAACACAAAACTTTTTTTTTGGCAAGGGTAGTCTCAGTTTTTGTTTATGAACTTACTCTTCCCTTGAATTTTTTTATAGGGGTCTCAGTTCTTTTGAACTTACTTTTCCCTAAATTTTTTGGACAAAACAAATGATTGGACTTAATCAGTGTAACCCCTTGATACCCCCAAACTTAAATTAGACATTGTCCTCAATGTTCCTTAATCTACAATGATTAGGTGCCAATCAGAAATATTTTTTTTTTGGAACAATGTTGAATTTGGGTTAAGACATACCTAAGAGAGTTCACTCACAACGGACCTAATACAAAAATCCTAAACTAAACGGACTCAATAAAAATCCTAGACTGACCCTAAACTAACTCAACCTAAAAGAAACCTACAAAGGATGCGTACTCAATTATTTTTTTACAAATTTCACATCCTCGACCTTCTTGAATGAGTTCCATTCGATTCGGTTGATGGTGGTGGTGAATGTACTCCAATGAGTATATAGTGTCATGGGCATAGTATCTCTGTTCCCAAGCATTATCACCCATTGGTATGATGAAAGCCCATGGATCATTCAAATCAAACGGGATACAGTCTGGTGCTGGTTGTTCCTTGATATTAGGCTTTTCATTATTGATAGGCTCTTCCTTAACTTCAGGATTTTCTTCAATTTTAACTTTGACGTTCAAATTATTACCTACCCTAGTTAGACTTTCCTCACCTCGGGTGCAACTCTCGGGATTTGATGAAGACGCTAGTGTTGAAACTGATATGACCTCAAAGACCCTACTGTTATCCAAAATGGATTGATGACTAACTTGGGGTTCACCAATTGGGGACCCAACTCTAACTAAACGCTTAGTTGAATCACGCCTCGAAGTATTCATTGTTACTCAAACAAGACCAAATAAAATTCAAAATAAATGACCTAAAACTAAAAATTCCTAAAACTAATCCTAAGACTCTAGACAGCTCCTAATCTTTTCTCCAAAAACTTTAAATCTCCAATAGGAGTTTAACCTCAATAGCGGCCAAGTAAGTTCCCAGGTAAGTGGGGGAGCGCAGACAACATCTCGTCCCAACTTATCATTAGACATGCTCAACCTCACGTCTTGGTGACAGAACTAGCCTAGACACTGTTATTGAGGAAAAACTAGGATTGATTATCTAATAAGCATTAAAGACCCTAAAACTAACTAATGGTTGCTACTTTGATTTTACTTTAAATGCATGAACCATTTTTATTTACTAATCTTTTTTTTTTTTTCCTATTTTTGTGAATGCAATGTTAATTTTAGCAATCCAAGATACACAAACAAATATGCAAACAATTAATCAAACAATCTACACTAATGCATGAGACTAGCAACCTAAATGCATGATCAAAGTAAATATACAATATTTTTTTTTATGCAAATAATAAATGAGAGCACCCTAAGATAAAATTCTGTATGTATGCATGAGAAAGATAAAAACAAAATAAAGTAGTTAGGTACTTATCTTAGCCTATGCATGTAGTTTCGAGCAATCTCAACTCGCAATTTTAAAACTCCTGAAAAGCACAACACATGAACCTAAGTGAAGATTCTAACTCAAGAATGCATGAACTAACTAAATGTAAAGTCCTAAACTACAACTAGAAAGAGTTTAAAATAATTGAATTCTAATTAAGTTTCTTAATCTAGTGTGAGATTATAAATAAATGTCTAGATTAATCCCATTACTTAATTCAAATTTAAATGATGATCTAAATTTAGAAACTTTCCAAAAATAGAGATTTTCCAGAATTAGACGTCTCCAAATTCGGGCAATTTTTAAAATGTTTCCAAAATTAAATAATTTTAAAACTTTCCATAGACAGAAGTTCTAAACCTTCCAAAAATAGATTTATTTCCAAATTTAAAATATTCCTAAAATAGATTATATTTATAAGATTAGAAAGAGGCTAAAAGAAGAAACTAATTGAATTTATTGGGTTTCCAAAGATAGAAATTTTCTACAAAATTGAAACTTCTAAATTCAACAACTATCTAAGTTTAACAAAATTTCCAAACTTAGAAAATTCTAAGATCTCTTCTATTTAAAAGAAAATTATAATTTTAGGTAACCTTCCAAAATTAGATTTTCTAAAAATAGAATTTTCAATTTTAAAAAGTTGCCTAAGTTAAAAGATTTAAAAAAATAGAAGTATTTTCTGAAACCATAAAATTCAAAACATATAATTTGAATTTTCTCCAACAACGGTGCCAAAAACTTGTTGATGTGCAAATTTTATATTTATAAATATCGTAAGCACACGAACCATTTATAGTACAGCGTTATGAGTGCGAGGTCGATCCCACAAGAAACAACAAAATATATAAAAACAAATATGTGATTTTAAATTTTTATGTTTTTTAGAGAATATAGATCTTAAACTAGTTTAATCCGAAAAATCAATTCTATTCTCATGAATATACCTCTAAGTTAACAAACTTAGTTTTAATGATTAAATCTAGAAATTAAAACATTAATTAAATCCAGGGGTCCAAATATCGTCCGATATTCACAATATTGGCCGATATCAGCCTTTTTTTAAAAAAACATGAAGGAGAGAGAAAAATATTGGCCGATAACGAATTTTGGACCCCAGATTAAATTCAATTATGATAATGGCTTAATATAGAGTTTATAAATAATCTCACATCCTAGTTTAAGAAAGAAAAATTAAAGTTCAACTAGATTAAATCTTAAACTAGTTAACACATCTTTGAGAGGGTAGTTGGAATACAAGAAATAAAATACATAAATAAGCAAAGAAAAGTAAACAATGGAAATAAATTGAACAACCAATAAACAACAAACAAATAACATAACAAAATAAAGTAACCAATGGAAATAAATTGACAATTAAAGTAAACAAAATAACAAAACAGTGCATAATTCATTGGTGGTTGTTGGAATATATCATTCATTACCCAAAATAAATAAACAAATATAAAATCTAGCTCTGAAATTCATGTAGAAATCCATTTTTCAATTCATTCTCATTATCAAGATTAAAATTCATAAACTTTAATTTAATTAACCGAACCTTAGTAACTTAGATTCAACACTTACATCCTAAGTTCTAACTATTTCATTTCCAATTAAATAAAGAAATAGGCTGCCCATACAGACACCCCCATTTCCTGTCAGTAGACACCACATTTCGAATTCTTAGTGGAAATTATATTCCTGCCCTTCCGCGTGGAATCTTGAAATTGAACAGACAGTTCATTTTCACTTCGATCGATCGATCTTAGGCGCATACAATCGTGCGATTGATTCCAGGGATCGTTCGATTGATTTCAGGGATCGTACGATTGATTCGAGGGATCGTGCGATCGATTCCAGGAATCGTCCAATTGAACCTCCAAATGGAGTGGAGAGGGATTTTCAAAAGAGGTCATTTCTCGACCGATTTTTACAAACAAGGTATCAAAATTCATCTAGTCTGAATTTTATGGACTTCGGGACTGATTTTAAGTGAAAATGGTAAAGTTTTGGACTTCAAAAATTGTACCCAAAGAACTAAGGAAAAATGATCTTCCCTTTTAATTCTTTGGATATAATTTTTTTAAGCCCAAAACTATACTATTTTCACTTAAAATTAATCCCAGAGTTCATAAAATTCAGAGTAGATGAATTTTGATACCTTGTTTATAAAAATCGGTCGAGAAATGACTTCTTTTGAAAATCCCTCTCCACTCCATTTGGAGGTTCGATTGGACGATTCCTGGAATCGATTGTATGATCCCTGGAATCGATTGCACGATCCCTGGAATCAATCGCACGATTGTATACTCCTAAGATCGATCAATCGAAACGAAAATGAACTATCTGTTCAATCGCACGATTCCATGTGGAAGGACAGAAACATAATTTCCACTAAGAATTTGAAATGCGGTGTCTGCTTGCAGGAAATGGGGGTGTCTGTATGGGCAGCCAAGAAAGATTATAGACTTTAAACTTAAATCAATACAATCATAAAAGAAATCTGAAAATTGGATGTTTCAGTATTCTAAAGGCAGTATTCTAAAGGAATATCTTATACTTATTTCGTGGAAGAATTAAAGTACAAGATTTTTTGGGAAAATAAATACAAGGAAGATAATTAAAAATAAAAATTACAATATGATTGCTCACATGTAAAAATTGTGTAGGCTCTTTGTCTTCTTGCTTTCCCTCCAATCTTTGGTCCACTTAAGCTCATGATCAATTTTGAGTTTTGCATTGAGTTAATGGGGTATTTATAGGACTTGGGATTATAATGAAGGGTGGAGATTAAATCTTGGTTTAAGTTAATGCATGGATGGCTTGGATTAAATCTAACTTAATATGAATGGATGAGATTAAAAATGAGAAATTAGGGCTACAAGGAGGCATGGTCGAATTTTGTATCTTGGGTAAGAAGTTGGCTTAGAGGTTATGAAAAAAAAGAGAAAATCATGGGATTGGGTTGCTATGGTCGAGTTTTACCTATTGGGTTATGGTTATGTGTGTGCAATGCAATGAATGGTTGAGATGAGAACTAAATCTAAATGGATGGTTAAGATGAAACGTGATGATGTGGAGGGTTTCCTATGTAGAAAATTCGAATGATGTGTAAGAGGATATGAGAAAATCGTGTGAGTGGAGAAAGGATAGGTGATGAGGTGTGTATGATGTGTAAAATTCAAATGGATAGGAGTTTGGGTTGGAGAAAATCGTGCATAGATATGGGATTGGCTTGGGATGCAAGCTAACCTAGATCTAGGGTTCTATAAATGAATGGCTATGATTAAATAGGTTAAAATCTAATGGTTTACTAATGGATGAATGAGATGAATGGTGAAAATGATGAGATGATGCATGAATGTTAATATTCTAAAGTTAATCTAAATGATTGATGGATTGGATGACCTAGATCTAAGATTATGAATGTATGGATTGGGTTTGGATGGTGGCACTAGGGTTTTCTTAATTTCATGCATGCAATGGTTGGTTTGGATTAAAGGATGGCTGATGAATGGTATGGATGGTAGGTGTATGGACAGGGCTTTGGGCGTGCGGACTTAGGGTTTACAATGTAAAATTCGAATATGGATCATAGAGCAATTGGATTTGGACTTTGGCTACTTGGACTTTGACTGGAGCATATGGACTTGGGCTTACTGGACTTGCATTTTACATTGGCCTGGCTCACTTTGTAACACATGGACTTGTATAGCCTGGCCCAATGTCTAGCATTTGAAACATAGCTTGGCCCATTTGAAGTGGATGTCTGGCCCATGGACTAGAAATTCAAACTCTTGTTCTCTTTCGGCCTCTTTTATTACAGATTCTCTTTTCTAGAATTAAATAATTAACCATCTAATCAAAAACTAAAATATTGAATTAATCTAAACTCTCATAAATGGATCCAGATTAACCAATTTAGACTGAAAATCCTAAAAGTGGTATGAATTAACTATTAAATTCCAGATCTTCCAAATTAAGCTCAATTCTTGTAATAATCCACTGATTTATGACTGCGTCCTGTATTTTCCAAATTTTATCCACAAAACTAGAAGATTACATTAATTGCATCTTTTATTTACAAAATAAAGCCTAACTAATCTAAAATTGAGGGGCAAAAAATGTCATTTTCTGGACTCCACAACCACCCCCCCCACCCACCCACCCACCCACCCACCTTTGGTTATCCCCATTTTCGTTCCTCTCTTTCTCTCCTCTATTCTCTTCCCTCTCATCTCAAAACCCTAATATTCCATTCTCTCCTTTTCTCCTCTTCCTCACTTGAAACCCTAGCCCTCAAGTTTCTTGTCGCCGCCGCCTTTACCCTTGTCTTTCCCTCTTTTTCTCGATTTTCTCTCATTCTCAGTCCTCTTCTCCTTTCATCTTATCTCTTCTTTTTTCCAAGCCGAATGCTAAGCCCTTGTTTCCCTCACTCCCGGCAGCCGCCGTCTTCTTCCTTGGTTCTCTTCTTCTACTTTCTCTTCCTCTCCTCTCCTCTCTATAGAAACCCTAATCCCCAATCCTTGTTCGCCCCTTTCGTAGGCCTTGACCATAGACAACAGCTTGAGCCCAAGCTCTCAGAAAATCTCAGTTGAGCCCAACCGGACCAGGCCCAGCTCACCACCAGTCCAACTTTTTTGGCCCTGTTGTAACCCAGCCCACTCGAGTTCCTGAATCGAGTTCAGGCTCGGTGCAAACTCAGCCCAGTCCAAGCCCAATTCTGTTCGGCCCAGCCTCTGGCCTAGTGGACTAAGCCCAGTTCTTTCCAAGCCTAGTTCGCCCCAAGCCCAACTGAGATGAGTCAAACTCGTCTTCGATCCAACTCGTTCGGCCCGGTTCACCTTTGGTCCAGTTCAACTCAGCCCAGTTCTAGGTTCACTCAAGGCCCGTTTCAGGCCCATTTCGGGATTGTTTCTTTCTCGTTCCTGGATCTTTCCCAACTCGTTTCCAGCTAGATTTTGCAGGATCGTCCCAGTTTTGCAGACCCCTCCCAGATTCTCAGGCATGGTAGCCAGTGTTTCGCTCCTTTCAAACATTCGACTTGTTTTTCTCTCTGGGATTTCGAAAAAGCACACAAGTGAGAGGACCTATCACTATTTTAGCATGAACTTGCATTTCACTTAACCTTTAACCCTGGACATGGAGTGATCTGAATGAGACCCTTAATTTATTAAGCCACTCGGTAAGGGAACAATTGAAATGAATATGTGGCAAGGGATCGATTCAGGTGCACTCATGTCAACTGTATGCGATTAGTGGAAAATTCAAATTGGACAAATAGATATTGAACATGATGTTTGGAGAATTGTTGAGAACATGTTGTGTATTTATTTATAACGTGTGAATGAAAGTATGATGAGAATGGAGATATGTGCTTAGATAACATGCTATATGTTTTTTTATTTACATGATGAACATGAATTGCTAATTATGTTTAATTATATCAAAATATGTTTAGATTGTAATGCATGGCCATGGCATCATGTGTAGATATAGGTGGCATGCATGGGAAGTGACCCGCAACGCACCGCTAGATTGTTGGGTGTGTACCGAGGGTCAAACCTTGTATTAGGGTCTTTCTCCTCTGGTGGATTGGTTGAGATAGAGAGTTTATATATATATGTATATATTTATTTTGTGGTGTTGATTGGTTGTTGGGATGACTTCCCCACTACACTCCTTGTGGTCGAGACCCCCATGGTGGATGCGGGTTTCTCCATTGCGCCATGTGTGGTTGAGGTGCTTGCCCTAGAGTTTGACTTCCTCGGGCATGGACCGAGTGGTCGAGGTCCCTGTCTTAGCTTAGATTTCTTCGGTACAACTCGTGCGGTTGAGGTCGTTGTGTGTATTATTGTTTCCCAATTGCATTGGTAGGGAGACCAAAGTTTGTTATATGACTCGATTTGGTTTACTAAGGTGGTATTTCGGGTTGGTCAGTTGGACCTTGGGTTGGTAGTGTGGTTGGGTATTCCCGCATCTAGACATCCTTATTATCATGATATTCATACATTTATGTGAGTGATATTAGTTGTTGGCATGTGATATGTATTTATCCTCTCACTGAGCATGTTAGTTCACTCCCTTACCTTTCAGGCACTCCAACGGCGGAGGGGTCGAGCGAGCCCCTCGAGGAGGTAAGGGAGCAGAGCAATAGATTTCAATAGTTTATTTTTATGCTTCAGTGTTGAGGGAACCATGTTATGTTTGAACTATATCACATGTTAAACTTTGGGATGACTATAATAATTATGTTGGATTGCTACTTCTCATTTTATCTTTATATTTGTATGTTGAGATTTTTTTGTAAGTGTTAGTTGAGCAAGAGGTATTGCCCCATTTCAAAAAAAAAATTAGACTCGATTTCCGTTTTGGAAATTTTGGAGTGTTGTTTTAGAGTTAACGTGCCGGTAGCGAGACAGGGCAATATAGCAAGGATGTAGAGGCAGTAGAAGGTAGCACCGATAGGACAATCACATGCAGCACAAAGCAGATCTGCAGTACAATACAAATTTGCAATGAATGTGGAACACGAAGGTCAGTGCTCTCTTTTGGTCTCCTTCCTCTTTTTCTTCTTCCCTTCTTAGTTCTCTGTATTTTCTCAACCAAACAGAGGACTTAAATCTCAAATCAGAACCCACGCCCATAATTGAAACCAAAGCTCTCGATACTAGTTGTTGGAATTTCATCCCCAATCCAACACAGGAGAAGAAATCAAGCACAAATATGAGATTTAATGTGGTTCGGACAAAGCCTACGTCCATGGACAGCCCAGACAAATTTCACTAATTTCAAAGAGGTTACAAAATACAAATCCAACCCAAATCTCTCTCTATCTTTGATTTTGTCTCTCTCATAAACCCACAACTCTCGGTGGTGTCCAAGAGGGCCACCCACACCCACAAAAGAGACCTTCTCTGTTTTATATTCCGTAATAAGAGAAGGTTTCCTAATACAAATAGGTTTCTCAGCCGATAGTCCTAGTCGATTTTACAAGACAAACCCAAAATGAAAATAGAGTCCAAATCTAACTAGGAGAAGAAATAGGAGAAGAAGTATGAGAAGAGAGAAACATTAGGAGGACATTGAAACATATCTGGCTCAAAATCGAGCCACACCTGACACTAGATACATCCATATTCTTTGGCATGGATATTGAATCTCTCTTTCCTTCCAATCGTGTACTATGTGTATCTTGAGCGCCAAGAACTTAAGTGCAAAAGATAGATAATAACATCTCCATTCTAGTTTTGTCTTTGTTTCAATATCTGTGACTACATAGATATAGATGAGTTAGCTTAGCATTTAATCATTTTTTTCATTCAAAACTAACAGTATGTATAATTCTATCAATAGGACCACAAAATAAGATTGACTACAAATGATAAACACTTGATTCAAAGTGTGATAGAAAGATTAGAATGATATGGACACTCAGGCCCATAAAGAAGAAAATTAAGAAATTGATGATAAGATTCTCCAAATTTTTAGATGGTGCAAAGAGGGGCATTTTGAGTAGCCTAAAGGGATGTAGAATGCTAAATTAGAAGACCCATATCATAGACATATAGGTTAGGGCCCAATTGGAGGTATTTTGGGCTCACTTTGGAGGCCCATTTTCTTGATGCAATGGAGACAGACGAATTAATAAAAAAATGATAAACTTGTCACATCTTCAATAATCTTATCAAATTAAAACTATAATAGCAAAGGAATGCCTCTGAAAGTTCCCTTTTCCAATGTGCTAGAACATCATGATTGACCCTAGAAAGGGAGGGGGGGGGGGGATGCATAGGTCAATCTCAATTTTAATAGTGTTTATAAATTTCTTGATTATTTAAAGTGCAGCGGAGTATTCATCAAGAGATTTGAATAGTGTGATAATTTCATTAAGCGATCACACTAACATTATGACCCTTTATATATAGTTTTATTATCGATGGTTATGCACAATGTGTAGAATGAGATAATCAATATATAAAGTGATGTGTGTTAAGAAGAGTACTTAAATACTAAATACAAACACACATAGATCAAACACTATAAGACCAATTTAAAGTGGTTCTGTTAGCCAACCTACATCCACTGTTAGGACTCGCTCAACCTTGAGCCACTCCAAAATCCACTAAGTGGGGACCTACACCCTCACAATTAGAGTAGAAATTCCACCTCACTCAAGCGGTTGGGAATTTCACCCACCACTGTCGAATAAGAATTCCACCTATCCATTTGGCTTGGAATTCCACCCATCACTGTGCCAGATATGACGCTCTAGAATTTTTTATAGTGGTTCCGAAGCAAATCACCCTTAATCCAGTTTCGTAACAAAGGTTTTAAAATAAACTTAAGACCAAGAAGCACTTGCCTTTGAAGCTTTGTCTCTTGATGTGTACTTCATCAAGATCCCACCCAATGTATGATGACGCTCCTCCTTATTGCCTCCGTATAGTAATCACAATCCAGGGTGTCCAGGAAACTGGTTTTACCAGTGGTTTCCTAGCTTATGGTTCTCTCATTCTCACTTTCAAATTCAATCCTCAGATTGGTTGTTTATGAGTTTTTCATCATTCCCCTCTCTCACAACTCAATCTATCTGATTGGTTGTATTTGATTCCCCTAGTGTAAGCACAAGAGAGAGAGTGATCCTTCTGTTGTCCTCACTAGTGAAGATGAGGGTCCAACTGATCCTTCCGAAGGATACCAACTGGTTGTATAAAAATTGGTTTATATAGCCAAGGCAACCAATTGTAGTAACAATAATGTTCCGATAGGTCGGTCGTCGGTGACTAGAAATGTTACCGTTACAGTCCTGACCGTTGTGCATTAAGTGCACTTCCAATGGTAATATTCTTTCTCGGTCGACATGTCATTGTCATCGATGGGTCGACACTTATGGTAGCGAGAGGTCGGTCCATACGAGAAGCTCGTTCTGGTGCAAAACATGCTTAATAGTAGTTTCATCTCTAGAAACCTGTTACCCAGAATGACCTATCGCCCTTTACTGAGGGGTCGATCTTAGTACTCTCGATCGGTCTTTGATTACCAATATGTCTGTTTCTTCGAGAGTCCACATGAGTTCAAAGTTTCAGAACTCAAGATTTTGATCGAGGAGTAGTTGACCACGAGGGTCGTTTCTGCCTTTCACTGAGGGGTCGGTGAATACGAGACTTTCGATCAGAGGCATACCTAGAATGACAGTTCAATGTTCCAAAACCTATGTCATTCTGTCCGACTAGTCCTTGACCACAATGGGTCAGTCCTCACATCACCGAGGGGTTGGTGAGATACGACTGGTCGAGCCGATAATGAACTTAATTCATATTTCTAAGTTCATTTCCAATTCACTGTCAAACTTCCTCACTAAGCCTTTTATGATTTAATCATTTGTTTCTCTAAACCTAGGGATAGTCCTTTCTAAGGTGTGGGTACCACCTAAAGTGATCTATTGCCATAATACATGTTTTGTGATTGCCATAACGATGAACTTCAATCGAGTGGAGCATGATCTTTACTCTTGATCATCTTGGGTCTTCAAGCTTCGAGCAAGTGCTTCTTTCCGAGTCATGGAATTGACAAACTTAGGGACTTAGCCAAACCGAGGCACTAACAATCTCTCCCTTTGTCAATTTCATGACAAAACCTAGAAGCTAAGCCATTTACAAACCCACCATGTTCAAATGGAAACTAAGACTATGGTCTTCATATATTCTTGTTCAGTTTGCTTCATTTCATTTTTCCTGTTCAAGTACATAAGCAAGCAATACTAGAAAATCATTAGGTTAGTCTCAAAACATAAATATTCATTTATGGACTAAACAACATTTGTATTTAAGCTCTCCCATATTCCCTGATTTCCTAGTGACCAATACTACTCATAACTTATCCAAGCTATCAGTGTTGAGAATATTTCTCCCCCAATCTTCTTTGAGTTTGATCTCCCAAACTCCAAACACAGACATTCTCCTTATGTCTATTGGCTTTGATGTCTTTTAGCTTTTACTAATTTCTCCCCCATTTTGTCATTCAATTGACAAAGATTAATAGGCAGATATCGAGATTTAAGCACTCCCCCATGCTTTCTGCATTTAGTGCTTCCATGAGTTTTTCTTCAAACTCATTTAACTTTTTCTTACAATTCAATGCATATCTCATGCATTACTATTTTTCTCCTTCATTCGCGAGGGCTCAAGCCATTTTTCCATCTTCCTTTTTTGGAGTTTTTATCCCCCAATCTCCAGGTTATATTCTATAGTTTTCTCGACCCAGCTCCCCCACAAACGTAGCTGCCTCTAAGTTTATTTTTCATCAAGCTTTTATTTAAGCTTGTGTCAATCTTCCTCCTCACATTGTCATGACTAGTGACAGGGCTAATTAACACACGCACTGAACCATGGGGGAAAACCATGAGTTGGAATAGACCTCAGTCAAGCACCAATGCAAGAAGCATGGGGGAGTGCTTGATCTTGATGCTTGCCTACGAATCCTTTGTCAATTGAATGACAAAATGGGGGAGAAAATAGAAGAAGTTATAAGACATAAAAACCAATTAGGAAAATAATTGGTGGAAAGAAGATCCAACTCAAGGAGATTGGGGGAGTCTAGCAATTCATTGGTGTATGGTGGAGAAAATCTTATTTAGACCATGGATGTTTATGGTTTGGACTAACCCATTTAATGATTGTCTAGTGTTGCTTGCTTTTGTGCTTAAATAGGAAAATGAAGAAAGCTGAGCAAGAATATGAAGATCACAGTATTGTTAATCCATTTGAATATACATGTAATTGATGTAATGATTTGTATTCAAATGTGTTGTAATAATGGGTGGGCTTATAAATGGGTTAGCTTCTAGGTTTTGTCATGTAATTGACAAAGGGGGGGATTGTTAATGCCCCGGCTTGACTGACTCCCTGTTTGTCAATTACATGACTCGGGTAGAAGCACTTGCCAAGAAGCTTCAAGACTCAAGATAATCACGGAAGAAGATCATGCTCCACCAAACTCAAAGATCGTTGTCATGGCAATCACAAGAACAAGTATATGGCCATAGATGACCCTAGGTGGAAACCACAACTGAGAGAGGACTACTAGGCTTAGTTACATATGTTGATAATAAACATGACATGCCTAGAGAGGTTGCTGAACAATGAATTAGAAGTGAACTTGGAAACATGAATTATGTTCACCGTCAGCACGACCAATCTATCTCACCGACCCCTCGGTGTAGTCAGGAACGACCCATCGTGGTCAAAGACTGGTCGGCCAGATTGACATTGGTTCTTGAAATTAGAATTGTCATTCTGGAAATACCTCTGAGCAAGAGTCTCGTATGCACTGACCCATCGGTGATGAACTCGAACGACCCCACGTGGTCAATGACTCGTCGGTATAAAACTTATAAGTTCTGGACTGGGAGCTTATAAGGGCTCTCGATAAAACAGACATATCAGCAAGCAAAGAAAGCTCGAGAGATAGAAGACCGGTCCCTCGGCAAAGGGTGACTGGTCGTTCTAGGTAACAGGTTTCCAAAGAGGACACTACTGTCAAGCATGTTTTTACACTAGAACGAGCCTCTCGTATGGACCGACCCCTTGGTACCATAAGTGTCAACCCATCGTTCTAGGTAACAGGTTTCCAAAGAGGACACTACTGTCAAGCATGTTTTTACACTAGAACGAGCCTCTCGTATGGACCGACCCCTTGGTACCATAAGTGTCAACCCATCGGCGACAACGACATGTCGACCGGGAAGTAATAATGTTGTTGAGGGTGCATTTAATACGCGACGGTAGGGTGGTTGAACGGTAATAATTATGAACATCGACCCATTGGTACCACCGACCAGTCGGTCCTAGATAGGCAATATGACCGCTAAAACTCTTTTATAAATATGAGTATTGTGTGATCGTTTTACTATCTTCCTTGAGCTTAAAATAGTGATACACTCTAAGGAATGATCAACACTCTTGAGAGAAGGATCCTAAACAACCAATCTTCGGATTGTGTTTGCAAGTGAAAAAGAGAGGAGGAGAGAATGATCATAAACAACCAATCTTCGGATTAACTTTATAAGTGAAAGCTATAAACTAGGAAATCTTTGGTTTAACAAAGTTTCTTTATCACCCATAGATTATGATTGCTACACGACGACTGGAAGAAGGAGCGTCGACACAACTCTGGTGTGATCTTCAAGAAACACACATCAGCGAGAAAGAGCTTTAAGACAAGTGCTTCTTGTTTTTAATTTTCTTTTTAAAGACCTCTAACCCGAGAGTGGATTAAAGGGAGGTACCCTGGAACCACTATAAAAAAACTCTAGAGCGTCGTCTCTAACACAGTGGTAGGTGGAATTCCAAGCAAATTGAGTGATGTGGAATTCCTAATCTAATTGTGAGGGTGTAACTCCCCAGATAGTGAATTTGGGGATAGGTCAAGGTTGAGCGAGTCCTAACATAGATGTAGGTTGGCGAACCGAACCACTATATATCTTGTGTCCTTCTTCTTGTGGTGTTAGAGCCAAATTCTTGTGTTAATTGTTTTAATCACATTTACTAACACACACACACTTGATTATTATTTCCGCTGCACTTAATTAATCAATCAAGTTAACTTCAAAAAAGGACCAACGAATTTGGATTGACCTATTCACACCCCTCCCCCCCACCCCCCCTCCTGGGTCAATCTAGTTGTTCTAGCACCTGTGTAAAGGGTACTTTCAGGTGGGTATCGTTTAAAATTTACCTTAGGGTTTCGGAAGTATCTTCTAACATTGAGGTCTGGAGTTTATCTTTGGGCTTTATTCTCAATGTGCCTTTTTCTCAGATTGCATTCTATTAAGTAGTGTCCAAACTTATGACAACATAAACAACTACCCTATGGGTTTTAATCACGTGTCCCTTAACAAATACCCTTTGGTTGATAGGTCCATTGGTTTCCAGAGATAAACCTAGACCTAACCTGTCAGCAAACTTTTTACCAAGTTTTAAAAATCTTTCCAGTTAATCTTCCCCTTGGTTAAATTTATCATGAAAATTTTCTTTATGGTTTCTTAAGTCTTGCACTTCTATAGTTAGTTCAATCACATGTTTTTCAAGATCTTGTTTGGTGTTACTCAGTAACTTGATGTCATCTTTTTGTCTTTTTAATGATTTTTGGAGAAACTCTTCAATTTCTTTGATCTTCAAAACTTCTTTATTTGAAGATTTTGGCTCTAAAATGAGAGTTATAGTCCTTCCTCAGACTTCTAATTGGTTTACAATATTTAATTTTTCAGATTTAAACATGTCTACCTTCTTTGCCAACTTCTCGCATTATAGATACAGAACTTTGTGAGATTCTTGAAGATCATCTTGGTTATCAAGATTTTCTGTACTATCATCATCTACACTTGAGTATCCCTCTTGATCATTACCAACAGAGGTTATGAAACATTTCAATTTTTCATTTTTCTTTTGATTCTCTAATTTGTTACTGAAGGTGGAAACTTCTGTTGAATTATCAAAAGTCGTATAGGAATTTTCACTAGACTCATTTTGAATAGAGGTCCAATCATTTTTATTATGGGATACATTCTTGCTTTTTATTTTTGTTTTCAAATAGGAATAAACACACAGTAGATAAAAACAAGTACCCATGATGTTGTTCTAGCACAGATCAACTCAGATGATTAAATCCAAATATGTAGAGCTCCTCGCTCTGATACCAATTGAAAATCCCAATGTGCGGAGGAGGAGGAGGAGGAGGAGGGGGGGGGGGGGGGTCAATAGGTCAATCTCAAATCGTCGTTCCTTTTTGAAATTAAATTGATTGATTAGTCTAAGGTGACTGATATAACAATGAAGTAAGTGTCACGCCCCGCCCTTTTTCACTCGCTTCTTCCCGTAAAATCAGAGTTTATTTTTTTTTTTATAAACGAAGAGTGATAGAGAGCGGGAGGTCACGACGCGAACTAAGTCCGAACTTCTAAAGTCCGACCCTTAACTTGCCAACCCTATGTCTGCATGGACTCAGTCCAAGAAAATAGTTCACACATAGCAATATAAACATGAGGAATAAAAATCATAACATGCGGAAACATAATAGAACACAGTTCTATACCATTCAGATAGCAAAGTACGTCGAGTCATTAATCATCATTATCATAATGCAATTGTCCAATAAGACATCCAACCATAACAAATTCATCAAGTTATTACATCCGAAGTCTAGATACTCAAAATACAAGGCCCCTGAGTATCTTAAACAAAATATAAACTATAATCCTCCAAGCTCCTACGTCTGGCCCGTTTCGCGTTCATCGTTCCCCTCGTTTCTTGTATCATCAACTAGGGTAGAAGTAGGGCGTTAGTGCAACATGCCTAGTAGGTATTCCAATTAGGGTTAACACATAGGTTAGTATCAAAAATCCAGATATAATAAATATATCAAATCCAGTATAATAAATCATACCATACTTATAAAACATTGTATTCAAAACAATGTATGATAATAGAGATCCAATCATACCAATAAAAACCAGAAACCTTGCATTATAATAAAGGTCATAATCATGCTGATACAATGCCATGCCATGATATCATATGCAATGAATCCCACCCATCACAAACTCATAGTATCCTCTTGATGGAATTCTCATCATCAAGGTATCCTTCCACGAGTGTTTTAAGGACGCCCCGACGGAGTGTGGATCCCCGGATATATAGTATCCTCCTGATCGAATGCTCATCATCAAGGTCTTCATACATAGTATCCGCTTGATGGGATTCTCATCATCAAGGTATTTGTAATACCACGGATTTTCAATTTATTATTTATATGAAAATTATTCTTTTAAATTGTGAATATTAGTCTTGGATCTTATATGGATAAAGAATTGGGCTATGACCCAATTAGGACCCAACGAATTGGGGGATTGTTTCCAATGAAAATTAAATGGGACTAAAAATTAAATAATTTGCTACAATATCTTGAGAAGAAATTTAAAGATTGTATGGCTGTGTATGGGATAGTGCATGGCTGAATTTTAATTATTAAATCCAAGTTTATGCGCATAAGTGATATGCACATCTATGTGATATGCTAGAATATTTTGAGAAAATATTTAGGACTTGCATATTCAAGAAATTGTCTAAAATTAAATAAAGAAGATATCTAAGAATAAAAGTAAATGTGCATGGCCGAATGATAGATATGAATATCTATATGTTATGCGCATGGAATGGGAAGCCAAGGTCGGCAATGGCCAAAAATAAATAAGGGCCGCATGGTACTTTCTATTATGGGATTAATTGGAAAGAAAGAGGGGCTCACGGCACTATCTAATCTAGATAAGAGGGTACACGACAATGGGGCATGGTGTATCTTAGCACCTTCTAATTTTGGATCAAGAGGAAGTGATAAAAGGGGAGACATAGGGAGGCTCATGGTTTTACACCCTATTCGAACTCTCTCTCTGTATCTCTCTCAATCTCTCATTCTCGGCAAAGAGCAAGGAGGAGAAGAAGGTAGCCAGCAAGAGGTTTATTTGGTTTGGAAAAATTAAGAAGAAAGGAGATGGATTGGAAGAACAAGAAATCGGAAACGGTTAGTATTTTTATTTGATAAAATTGTTTTGAAATAAAAATAACCATAGGGTTCGGCCATGGTGTTTGGCCGAACCCCATGAAAGAAGTTTGAATGATGATTTGATAATTTTTAAGTGGAAAGAAAAGAACCATAGGGTTCGACCATGGTGAATGGCCGACCCCCATTATTGATTAAAGGAAGATATGGTTTATTTCATTGGGTTATTAAGAATGAAAACCATGGAAGTTATTAATAAGTTCATGGGGTTTTCAAACATGAAGATCATGGATTTATGCTTATGTCTTAAGAGGATTTTAAATGGAGATATGGTTAGGAATGTGGGTCGGCCATGGCATGTAATAGCCCGGAATTTTTAAATCAATAAAAATGTGGCTATTATTTATTTTAATGATGGGAATTGGGAAATTTGATGGGGTAGATGGTAAATGGATCTAAAAATTGGACAAAGGCCCAAGTATGACCCAATGGACTATGGAGTGGATTTAAATTCATTTAAGGGGTCAATGGTGGTCAATTGGGCCAAGAATGGTCAAATTGGGCCCAATACCCATTTGGGACCCAATGGATCAAGATGATGTAAGCTTTAAGGTAAATGGGTAAGAGGTGAAGGTAATTGGGCCATGGGCCCAATGGTGATCCAAGTAATTGAAAGGGGTTTAATCAAATCACCTAAGTTAATTTTAATTAGACCAAAGTGACATGGCCAATTGGGACCCACCTCCACCTCACCAAGTGAGGTGGCGTGGGGACCAAGGATTGGTGGGGCCGGCCACCATGGTTGAATTGGTCAACCATGGGTGGAATAATGGAATTAGGTTAAGTAAGGAATAATTAACCTAAGTTAATTATCTAATTAATTAATTAATTAAACTAATAAAAAAGGTGGTCAAAGAGGGGAGACCAAACCACCTCACTTTAAGAGAAGGAAAAAAAAAACGTTGGCTAGTGTTGTTGGGTCAAAAAGCATGGAAAATATCTTATGGTAGGTGGAGGAATTAATTGCCCAACTCAAATGAGATAAGCTTTATTTTTCTTTCCCATCTCTTATTCCATTCTCATTTTAGTCTTCCCATTTTTCACTCTCCCATTGCCATCCCACACTAGGAAGAGAAAGAAGAAGAAAACTAAGGAAGAAGAAGGAGAAGAGCTTAGGGAGAGGAAGAAAAATCCAAGTGTTGGCCCACCACCTCAAGGTAAAAACCTTGAGACACCTTTCTCATCTCCATTCTTCCCCTCTCTCTCTCAAATCTAACCTTACCTTGGCCGAACCCAAGCCTTGAGGTTTTCACCATGGATCAAGCATCTTAGCTGATCAAACAAGGAGAGGAAGAAGAAAGGAGGCCAAGGAGTCCGACGGGAGCGAAGAAAGTCGGAGGAGACGACGGATTGTAAGTATTTTCTAAAACAAGAGATTTGGATTTTTAGGGTTTAAGATTTGGGATCCATTTTTGTTAAAGTTGATGGTGGCCAAATGATCATAGGCCTTGGATCTCAAATCCATCAAATGGAAGGATGGAAAGATGGGCCAACCCTAAATGGGTAAATTAGGGTTAAGAAAAAAAAAAGTAAATGGATTAAGGATATAATGTATTTAGATTATTTAAATATGGAATTATGTAAATTTGGAAGAAAATTATGGGCCATAGGGTTCGGCCATGTAGTATGGCTGAACCCCATGGTGGGTGATTAAGTGATGTATAATTTTTTTAGGGTTTTAAAGAATGGAGGATGATTTAGTGTTTGTAAGTGTTTATTGATCAAATGTGGTAATTCTTTTTAAAGGGATCTTAAATGAAAATCATGGAAAGATGGTTTATGTTTTTTTTTAAGGTGCTAATGATTAAATATGGTGATTTGTAAAGGGTTGTTAAATGAAGAAATTCATGGAAGGAATGATTAGGCTTATTAGGGTTTCTAGTGATTAAATGTAGGAAATTTTTAAAGGGGCTTAAATGAGGAAATGCATGGGAGGTGTGAATGGTGTTGGTAGCCTTAAAAGGCATGGGGAAACTTTGATGAATTAAGTTTTTTGGAAACCATAAAAAGAATGGGAATGTATGGCATGACTAAATGAGTCATTAATGGACTCAAGGAAATGTACCAAAATGAGGGATCATGAACCATGGGTTCGGCCATGGTGAATGGCCGAACCCTATGGTGATGAAATGGTATGTGATTAGGTGGCTTATGAGGGTTTTAAAGAATGGAAGCTATGGAGGATAATTTATGATTTGTAGGGTTATGTGGTGGTAAATTTGAAGGGTGTAAAAATAGGGAGGAATGGTTGAGAATGGGATAGTTTAAAATGGATTTTTAAGTGTGGGAAATAATGTTTTAAAAATAAAACCATGGAGAGATTTTAGGGATGCAATGTTTTTAAATCCTATGGTAATGTGATGGTGGTTTTTAAATGGGTTTAAAAGGATATAAAATGTGGAGTAAGGTGTTAATGTGTTGGAGGCTTAAAAAAAAAGGGTCAAGTGTTTGTAAGTTTTAAAGGGATGTTAGTGAAAAAAAGCATGGAAGGTGGTTAAGTGATTGCAATGGGGAAGGTTGGTAATGTTGATGAACTCAAAATGATAAACATAATGTTGATTAAAGGGGTTAATGATTTTGAAGGTTGTGAATGAAAGAATAATGGTAATTTTAAAAGGGGTTTTTAAATGAGGGAATCCATGGATGAAGGTTAATGTTTTTATGGTCTTAAATGTCACCAAGGAATGATGAACCCATGACCCAATTATATGAACCACTTAATGTGGCTCAGTTAATGGACTTAAATATGATTAAGGAATGATGAATTAAATGTATGGTTTAGGTTCTCTCAATGGAGGGACTTATGATGAATCTAAAGTGTAACCAAAGACCAAGGAAAAATGGGGATTTGGTTAAGTTAATAAGGGCTGATTTTTAATGAACCTAATTGTAGATCATTTTTTGGCCTAAGATTAATGTGTATGTATATATTTAAATGAATGGACTTTGGGGTTAATTAAATGACTAAGTTTAATGATCATGTGACATGGTTGATGGGTCATTAACGGACCTAAGTTAGGGATCCAAGTCTATGATCAATTATGGACTTAATCATGCATGGATGAATGAGTGATTAGCCATGGAAAAAGGGGTAGTGGCAAAACCATAATTAATGGCCAAATTCGAGAACTCCATGGAAGATGACCATGGACTTAGGGGCTCTAAGTATCAAATTTATGTATGGTTAAATAAAGCCTAGGGGCCTGATTTTTTTAGATTCATGTGATTAAAATAATTGATGGATTAAATGGGACTCACAAAACCTAGTTAGTGAGGTTCGGCTATGGTGTATGGTTGAACCCCACTAAGGCATGAATTAGGGGTTTAATAATGGTTAAAAATATGGACTGATTTGGTAATGTATAAATAAGGTACCGGACATCGCAAACGGTGCGCGATCGGCGACCGGATTATGGAACGGACGAAAATGAAAAAGGACGCTAGTCAGTATTCGGTAGGATTCCTACCTTTTTGTAAGCCATGGATTAAGTATTATGTGATGTTTTCTTTTAATTTATTTTGGAAATCATGTGAATGTTTTAAGATGGGTTTTGGATTAAGTATTATGTGATGGTTTCCCTTTGATTTATTTGGTAATCATGTGATTGTTTTAAGAGGGGTTTTATGACTATGATTTACATATATTACATGGCATGGGAGGGATATGATAGGGGAAGGATGAAATGAAACCGGAGTCCATGCTCCGTCGGGGCGACCGATAAACATACATGGGGATATTTTGATGTGTTTGATTTATCAGGGATGTTGTATGTAATTATGATACCTTGATGATGGTTCTTCCATCAAGGGGGGTGATGTGTGATTGTTTATATCTTGACGAGGCATTGCCGTCGAGGGGGATAATTTGTGATTGGTCATATCTTGACGAGGTTTTTCCGTCAAGGGGGATGATTTGTGATTGTTTATATCTTGACGAGGTTTTGCCGTCAAGGGGGATGATTTGTGATTGTTTATATCTGGACGAGGTTTTACCGTCCAGGGGGATGGATGATTTGTGATTGTTTATATCTTGACGAGGTTTTGCCGTCAAAGGGGATGATTTGTGATTGTTTATATCTGGACGAGGTTTTGCCGTCCAGGGGGATGATTTGTGATTGTTTATATCTGGACGAGGTTTTGCCGTCCAGGGGGATGATTTGTGATTGTTTATATCTTGACGAGGTTTTGCTGTCAAGGGAGATGATTTGTGATTGTTTATATCTGGACGAGCTTTTGCCGTCCAGGGGGATGATTTGTGATTGTTTATATCTTGATGGGGTTTTGCCGTCAAGGGGGATATGACAGCATGATGATATGGATGATGGGTGGCTTTCATAACACAGACACCCACGGCATAGCATTCATTTTATGGTTTTTCGTTATAATATTATCTATATGCTTTGTTATCACTAATCCATGTGTTAGCCTACTCGGAGTCCTACTGGGCGCGTTGTCTAGTGCCCTACTTCTACCCTAGCTGATGACGCAGGAGATGGCGCAGCGGAAAGGCGCGACGGAAGCCAAGCTTAGGAGCTTGGGGAGGCGGCTACTTAATTTATTTAAATTTGTTTTGGAAATGTATTTGAGTAGCCTAGCTTATCAGAAATGTAATATTTTAGATTACTTGCTATCTTTTGGTTTTTATTTTGGACATTGTGATGTTGAGATATTTTGGTAATTAAGTGAATGTTCTTCCCTATTATCTAAAATTTGTAGGTTAGTCTCTATTGTCATTCCGCATTTAATTTAATATTCCTCGAGCTTACTTCTACGTGTCAATCATTCTCATGGACTTCGTTCCACGCACACGTAGGGCTTTAGAAGCTCGGACTTAACTCGTGTCGTGACGTCCGCGCCCTTTGTCACTTGTTATTTAAAAAAAAAAAATAGACTCTGATTTTTGGTGAAAAGGGGTGGGCGTTACATGGCATGGCCGAGACATGATTGCTTTATGGCTAAGTTGATTGGATCAAAAGAATGGGAAAGAAAGGGGTGAGGTTCAGCCAATTATATTTATGTTTTTAATTGATTATAATGGATGGTAATCGGTTAAATTTAATAAGAGGTTAATGTTATTGATATGTAGCTTTTCAAGGGATTAAATAATTAAGATCATGAACCATAGGGTTCGGCCATGGTGTATGGTCGAACCCCATGGGGTTATTTTGGATTGGTAAATGCATTTTGTTGCTAAATGTGGAAAGCTTCCAATTATGGAAGGAGTTGGCTAAATTAGAAAGCTTTTAATTATGGAAGGAGTTGGCTAAATTAGAAAGCTTCTGATTAAGGAAGGAGGTTGCCAAATTAAGAAGTGGTATTTATGGAAAGTTTCTATTCTTGGAAGGTGGACATTGAAATTAGAAAGTATCTAATTATAGACCATGGAAGATTAATTTGGAAACCTTCCAATTATAGAAAGGTGGAGTTTATTTATGGAAACTATCTAATATTGGAAGGTAGAGATTATTTATGGAAACCTTCCAATTATGGAAGGGTGGAAAATTAATTTGGAAACCTTTTAAATATAGAAAGTGGAGATAAGATTGGAAACAAAGATATCATGGGTTCGGCCAGGTGTATGGCCAAACTCCATGAATAAAAATTGTGGGTTAGGCTTGTGTTTTGTAAATAAAGTGAAGGATACAAATAAGGTAATGGCAAAAATGTAATTACATGCCAAAATGGAGAATCATGGGTTCGGCCATGATGTATGGCCGAACCCCATGAGGTGTATTTGATGAGCTGATTTGGTTAAGAAATTTTGTAAGCTCTAGTTATGATAAATTTAAATGAATGAGAGAATCAATGGCAATTTTGTAATTTTGTGAAAATATTGAACATTGGGTTCAGCCATGGTGTATGGCCGAACCCTATGAATTATTTATGGGACTATGTGTTTTGGATTAAAAGAAGTACGAATGGATTATTTGGAACCTAATCAAGAAAAAGGGCTATGGTTATGAACAATGGCATTATTGTAATTATGGACAAAAATGGTAGACCATGGGTTTCGGCCATGGTGTATGGTCGAACCCCATAGGGTTTTGTTTATGGACTTAGAACCTTGAAAATCAAGTGGGACTTGATTATGATTAATTATTGTGTTATAAGGTAACGGGATCTCACACGGCGCTTGCCATCGTGAGCGGTTACAGGACGAAAGACGCAAAGACACGTAACGGTCTTTGGTAGGATTCCACCTCTTTGAAACCATGGGTTTATGTACATTTGTTTTATCTTATGTTTGATGAAAATATATTTCAAAGGATATGCTTTATATGAATTTTAAATGCTATGTTTTATTTGTTTAAATAGCATGTATTGGATATGTTTCAAAGGATGATTTTAAATGCTATGTTTATGTTATAAAATAGCATGTGTTTCATTGGCATCTCATGCATGGCATGGGGTGGAGGATTAATAACCGGAGGGGTCACACTCCGTCGGGGCGTCTGAAAAACCTATGTTCGGTACCTTGATATGATTTCCATCAAGAAGATTCCGGAGGGTCCACACTCCGTCGGGACGTCCGAAAGACCTATGTGATGGGTACATTTATGTACATGTGATGGGTGGGACTCATTGCATTTGTCATCATTGCATGGCATGGATTTTATATGGTTTTGACATCACTATATTATAATATATGTTTTGTACTAACCATGTGTTAACCGTAACTGGAATACCTACTGAGCGTGTTGTTCTAACGCCCTACTTCTACCCTAGCTGATGACACAGGTAATCAAGGGAACGAGGAAAGCAAGACGGGCCAGGCTTAGGAGCTTGGATGATTTATTTTATATGTTTTGAATAAAGTTACTTATGGACTTGTAATTGAGTAAGTAGTTTTGGAATGTAATAACTTAGATGGTTGGATGTTTAGTTTGATGATTATGACGTTTTAATAATGATTAAGGACTTGACGTACTTTGCTATCTGAATGGAATAAAACTTGGTTCTATTATGATTACGCAAAATGATGTTATGATTCCGCAGGTGATGATTTTTATTCCGCAAGTTGATATTGCTATGTCTGAACCATTTTTCATGGACTTGGTCCATGCACATATAGGATTGGCCAGTTAAGGGTCGGACTTTGGAAGTTCGTACTTAGCTCGCGTCGTGACGTTCCGCGCTCTATCACTCTACTCTGTTATAAAAAAAAAAAAATAGACTCTGGATTTATGGGAAAAATCGAGTGAAAAAGGGTGGGGCGTTACAGTTGGTATCAGAGAGAAGCAACGAGCACTTATTCCAGAAGGAGAAAGGACTGCCATGACTTGGGAGCAGTTCTCAGCTACCTTCTTGGAACATTATTTTCCTGAGGAGGAGAAGGAACGCCAGACACAGGCTTTTCTATCTTTGGTACAGGGTACCATGACTGTGGCAGAGTACCACCAGGAGTTTCTCAGTCTATCTGTATATGCATTCTATATGGTGGATACAGAGTATCGGAGGGCACGCAAGTTTGAGCGGGGCCTTCGGCCAAGCATAAGGGCCAAGGTAGCTATATTCAAAGCAGCCACATTGGCAGAAGTGGTCAGCAGGGCCACTATAACAGAGCAGGAAATGGCTGAATTGACGCGTTTTGATAATCGCCGAGCTCAGAGTGGGAGGGGTACATTCCAGCCCAACAAGAGGTTCCGACCAAACCCTAGCAGACCCGCACCATCCACTGGGTCAACAGGGGGCTTTCGTCCCAACCATCCCTCCCCATCTGCATCAGTCACTCAGGCTCCCAGAGGTGGGAGCAACTGCTTTCATTGTGATCAGCCTGGTCATTTTAAGAGGAAATGTCCACAACTCACAAACCCTCTAATACCAAGGGTTCATCTCGTCCACCAGTTAGGCCAGCTAATTCGCTGGTAGTCGGGACATTTAATCAGGCGGGACGGCCACCTACAGGATCTGGACGGGTATTCACCTTAGCACCTCCAGCAGCAGGGATCATTCAGTGATTCAAGGTATGGCAGTAGTCAGTAGTTCCTACGCCTTTGTATTATTTGATTCGGGAGCATCACACTCTTTTATATCTGCTGCATTTATAACTGCTACTAGCACATTGGTATAAAAACTGTCCACATCATTCACTATTGTATCCCCCGTCGGAGACACATCATTGGGACTCATATGCACAGCAGTGAATACTGAACTTGCTGGACTCAGATTTGAGTTCAATTATTTGGTGCTCAATATGTCAGAATATGATATTATTTTCCGCATGGATTCGTTGGCTAGCTTGAAGGCCAACATTGATTGTTATCGTCGCAGGGTGACATTTTGGTCGCCTCAGGGAAAACAACATGTGGTGCGTGCTGATAAACAAAGCAAACTGCATGAAGGGTTGAATCATCTGGTATTAAACATTATCAGAATCAACAAGACACCGGTGGTTGAACTTCTGGAAATAGTAAAGGACTATGTGGACGTCTTTCCAAAGGAACTCACTGGTTTACCTCCCATGAGGGACATAAATTTTGAAATCAAGTTGTACCCTGACACTGCACCAGTGTCATTATCACATTATCAGATGGCACCAGCAGAGATGTCCGAGTTAAAGAAGCAGATTGATGAACTGCTTAGACTGGGGTGCATTCGGAACAATACATCGGCTTTGGGAGCTCCAGTACTATTTGTGAAGAAAAAGGATGGTTCACTCTGTATGTGTGTGGATTACCGAAAACTGAACCAGCTGACGGTCAGAAACAAGTACCCTCTACCCAGGATTGATGATTTATTTGATCAACTTAAAGGTTCTAGTCATTTTTCTAAGATTGACCTGATGTCCGGATATCACCAAATCCGGGTTAGGGAGGAGGACATAGAGAAGACATCTTTCAGAACGCGGTATGGGCTATATGAATTTGTAGTCATGCCGTTTGGACTCACCAATGCACCAGCTGTGTTCATGGATCTAATGAACAGGATCTTCCGTCCTTACTTGGACCAATTTGCTATTGTATTCATTGATGATATTTTGATTTACTCCAAGACTCAGGAAGAACATGCTGAGCACCTGAGAATAGTTCTGGACACTTTGAGGAATAACAAACTATATGTTAAAGCCAGTCAATGTGAATTTTGGCTATCCCAGGTCAACTTTTTGGGACTTGTTATATCAGAAGAAGGTATAGCCGTGGACCCGGCTAAGATAGCGACAGTAAGAGATTGGAAGGCGCCAAAGAATGTAACCGAAATCCGTAGTTTCTTGGGATTGGCAGGTTATTACAGGAAATTTATCATGGACTTCTCTAAAATTGCATCACCACTTACTCGATTTACTCAGAAAGGAGTCAAATATGAGTGGTCAGACTTGTGTAATCAGAGATTTGAAGAGCTGAAGAAGAGACTTACCACTGCTCATATCCTAATTTTACCGGAAAGAGGCAAGTGTTATGAGGTACAATGTCATGCTTCAGGAGAGGGATTGGGGTGTACACTCAGTCAAAGTAATCGTGTGGTGGCATATGGATCAAGACAGTTGAAAATACATGAACGTCTCTATCCTACGCACGATCTGGAACTAGCCGTAGTAGTCTTCGCTCTCAAAAGCTGGATACATTATCTATATGGCGAGAAATTTGAAGTGTTTTCATATCATAAGAGCTTGAAGTACTTGTTTGATCAGAAAGAGCTCAACTTGAGGCAGCGCAGATGGATGGAATATCTGGCGGATTATGAGTTCGCACTTCGTTATCACCCTGGCAAGGCGAACAAGGTGGCTGTAACACCCCGCCCTTTTCACTCTAATTATCAGAGTTTATTTTTTTTTTTATAAATAATAATACTCAAGTGATCGGGGCGGAGTGTCACGACGCGAGTTAAGTTCGGACTTCTAAAATCCGACCCTTAACTGGCCAAGCCCATGTGCGTATGGACTAAGTCCATAAGAATCGATCCACACATGGTACTAATAGAATTGCGGAAAATACTTAAACCTAAACTAATTGCTGGTTATAATGGAACCTATGACTACTCCAATTATCAATCTTAGATAGCAAAGTACTTAATCATAATCTCTAAAAATTACTAAACAATCTTAACTAATCGTTCAATCAAACCATCCAAAATAAATCAAACCATAACATCTACTTAACTACTTATTACATGCCAACACATCTAATTACCAAATTACATTGTCCAAATAAATCAAATAACAAGTCCATAAATAGTCCATTCAAATCATTCAAACCGCCCAAGCTCCTTTGCTTGGTCCCCTTCTCGATCTTCATTCCTTGTCTTTCCTGCGTCATCCACTAAGGGTAGAGATAGGGCGTTAGATCAACACACCCAGTAGGTCATCCGATTAGGGCTACCACAAGGTTAGTATAAAACATGCAAATAATATATAATACATGTTTAACAAAATTCCATAAAACAATGCTATGTATGAAATGAATATGTAATGAGTCCCACCCATCACCATTTTACATAGCCTCCTCGACGGGATTCTCATCATCAAGGTACCCCACAGTGGTCTTTCGGACTCCTCGACGGAGTGTGGCCTCCGGATTCCTCTTGATGGGATTCTCATCATCAAGGTACCCCACAGTGGTCTTTCGGACGCCCCGACGGAGTGTGGCCTCTGGTTACAACAACATCATCCCATGCCATGCATGAGATGTCTATGCAAACATGCCATTTAGAAACATAACTTTACATTCATATAACTTATCGAAATCAACATAAAACAGCAAATAGAAATGTGGTTACAATAAAGGTAGGAAACCTACTCAATAATCATTTAGTTTGGCTCTTCTTTTGAACCGTCTCTTGTTTACAACTTGTACGCTGTTCAAGCAAATCCCGTGGTCCTATTTATATAACAGCAAGTCAAGCTTTTAACCATAAGATTCGAACCTACTCTAAGTCCCAAAAATCCATTATGTGGGGTTCAGACATACCCCATGGCCGAACCTCACCCATTTAAGACTTTGGTCGCTTTCATTTGACCCATAGCCTCCAAATAACCAAATCCTCCAAAATAAACCTTGGTAGGGTTCGGCCATATAATATGGCCGAACCTTACCACTTGGGTTTTTGGCTCATATTTCCTTTCCTTTGGTCATTTGATCATTTCACCCATAATTACAATTGTGCCATTGAGACTAACCTTTTATGTTAAACACCATTAAACATACTTAATCCACCTCACACCTCAAACATACTTTGGTAGGGTTCGGCCATACAACATGGCTGAACCTTACCCCTTGATTTTTGGACCCCACTTTGATCAATCCATTCACATTTGTCATTGATCTTGTATTTACAGTTTTGCCATTGGTCTAACCAATGCTTAACCTTTCTAACTTCCATCACTTAAAATAAAACCATCTTAGTGAGGTTCGGCCATACTACATGGCCGAACCTCACCATCTTATTTTAGTCCTTTTAAATCCTTCATACATCCATAACATTAACCACCCAATCCATCAATCATCATTAGTGGGGTTCGGCCATACTACATGGCCGAACCTCACCAAACTGATTTGTATCCCCACCTTCCATCTAATATGATGGTTGATAAATTTAATATTAACTCCATAACTAAGTCTAGATAATTCCTTAATCAAAAGTATTAAACACATCTTAGATTTCCAATATGATTTTACCCAATCATGCCATCAAAACAGTCCATGGGGTTCGGCCATACACATGGCCAAATCCTATGGTTCTCTTAACACAATACTTCCATCAATTATATACATATGAGACTCCACACTTAAACCATGAAAACCACATCATTCAGCCATCCCATAACTGGGTCCAAAACAGCAAGCTTATCTCCATTTAAAATCTTTTAAAAACCTCCATTTCATAATATGGATTTTGTCTTTCAAACACCATAAAACTCGCCAAGTTTTCTCATGGGGTTCGGCCATCCAAAGGGACCGAACCCTATGGTCCATATTTTGTTATTTAAAGACAGTATAATACCTAATCTAAACCATTGATGGATATGGTCACACAATGGCCGAATCACATCCCTTAACCAACTTATTTGACAAGGTTCATAGTGCACTTACCAATACCGCATCTCCTTCGGTTCTTTGACTCCTTCCTTGGTCCTTTACTTCCCTAGCCTCTCCTTCTTTCTTCTTGTTCTTTTGGCTGAGACAAACCTTGCTACAACCTCCTTGGAACACTTCAGCCAGGTGATATGAATTTGAGAGGAAGAGAGAGATAGATATTTGATCTTAAACCTTGGTGCCAAACTCTTTTACTGATTTTTGTCTTGATGAAAGGATCACCCAAAGGACTGATTGAAATGAGCAACCAGCTGTTGTTCTTGATCTTGGAATGTAGAAGACAGCAAAGAGAGAGAGAGAGATAGAGAGAGTGAAATGAGAACTCTTTGGCTAATGCACTTCAGCCTCAAGTTGACCTCACATGTAACTCCCATATTAACCAATGCCCTTTATGCTTACTTGGGGGTTTCATCTATGAAATGAAACCTCCCCAAGCTTCCAACATCTCCTTTGGACTGTATTTGTGTAACCCCCTCCTTAACTCCTCTCTCATTAACAATTCAAATGGGAGTTTCCTCATGAAATGAAACCTTTTCATGTTCCAACATGTGGTGTACATTTGGGTAACCTATATTGACTATAACTTCTCTTGGGGTTTCATCTTGAGATGAAACCCCACCAACAGCTTTCCATGAGTATCTTGCTGTATACATTCCTCTCATTAACCATCTTGCATGTGAGAGTTTCACTTGAAATAAAACTCTCCTAGGCCCCAACGGCTAGCCCCTTGATTCACCTTATGTAACCGCCATTTCATTCATCATGTAGGTAGGAGTTACATGCATGTAAAACCTCCCATGCAGCCAATCGTTGGAACATGTTTGAATTTGAAAACAATCAAAACATCTTTTATCTACACCTCACTCACTTAGAATAAATATTCTAACCAATTCATTTATTCAACTCACCCAAACCCAACTCATTCATTTAATTCAACTTGACCCATAAATTCAACTCAACTCATCTCCATCATTTAATTTATCTCAATCCCACTCAAACATTAATTAAACTTAACCCAATTAAGTTTTGAACTCACAAATTGATTAATCATATCCACCTCGACCCATTGGGTCCAATTTGACCATTTTGACCCATTTAACAAAATTTGATCCAATTACCAATCTTGACCCGTTTGAGTACGTCTCATCCATTTATTTGTCTTGTAAACATAACTACCAACCATTGGGTCTTTATTGGACCATTGGCCCAACACCTTACCCATTTAAATCCATATCAATAAATTTTAATGGCAATTCTGTAAATATTAATATATTGAAACTTCTAGGGTATTACAGTGGCATACGCCCTCAGCCGTTTATCACATGCATCATTAGCATGTTTAATCAGGACAGAATGGGAGATGCTGAATACCATTCGAGAGTTTAAACTTTACCTAATAACCATGGGACTATGTACAATTTGATCATTCGATCCAACATGGTTACTAAGATTGAACAGGAACAGCGGACAGACTCGGAAGTGGAAGAGATTTAGGCCAAGATGTCTACTGGTGAAGTCATACCGGAATGGGAATTACGACCGGGACAGGGTCTTTTATTCCGAGGAATGATTTATGTACCAAAGAGCTGCAGAAAAGAGTTGTTGGTTGAGGCACATCAGACCAAACTCTTTATTCATCAGGGCAGTACCAAGATGTATCACGACCTGAAGAGACATTACTGGTGGCACAGACTCAAAAGGGATGTGGCAGAATTTGTGGCGCATTGCTTAACTTGTCAGCAGGTTAAGACTGAACATCAGAAGCCACCAGGTTGTTACTCAAACCCTTACCAGTGCTAGAATGGAAATGGGAGCATATCTCCATGGATTTTGTTACGGGGTTGCCAAGGTCATCAAAGGGCAATGATGCGATATGGGTTGTAGTAGACCGACTCACCAATTCTGCACATTTCAATCCCATTAAGATGACAGATTCATCTGAGACTTTGGGTCGGCGGTATATTAAGGATATCATTAGATTGCATGGTATACCTCGGACTATTGTGTCTGACAGAGATGGTCGATTCACAGGCAGAGTATGCCAGAGCATGCAGTCGGCCATGGGAACTAGAACTACTAATTAGTACGACATTTCATCCACAAACTGATGGACAGTCTGAGAGGACAATTCAGACATTGGAGGACATGCTGAGAGCATGTATGCTAGATTTCAAGGGTGGCTGGGAGGATCACTTACCGTTGGTAGAATTCTCATACAACAACAGTTACCAGGCAAGCCTCCAGATGGCACCATTTGAGGCATTAAATGGTAGACCTTGTAGATCACCTGTGTGCTGGACAGAGGCCGGTGAGCCTACACTGATTGGACTTGAGTTCGTTGTAGAGACTACAACGCAGATACAGTTGATACGGCAGCACCTATTGACTGCGAAGAGTCATCAGAAGAGCTATACTGACAAAAGGAGGAGGTTCCTTGAATTTGAAGTGGGAGACATGGTGTTCTTGAAAGTCTCGCCACGAAAGGGACACATGAGATTTGGAAAGAAAGGGAAATTATCGCCAAGATATGTGGGACCGTTTTCAATCATAAGAAGGATGGGGGACGTGGCTTATCAATTGGCACTCCCATCACAGTTGGCATCATTACACGATTTGTTCCCTATATTGATGTTGAGAAAGTACAATCCTGATCCTTCTCACGTACTGAACGTACAAGACATAGAGGTTCAGAGCGACGTGACATGCGTCGAGAAGCCTGTCCGAGTGGTGGATACAGAACAAAGGGTATTACGGAACCGAGCGATCCAATTTGTCAAGGTGGTATGGGATCGACATGGCATTGAGGAAGCCACATGGGAACTCGAATCTAAAATGAGAAAAGCTCATCCTGAGCTACTTGTGTAAATATATGAAACCCTACTTCAATCGATTTTCGGGACGAAAATTTTAAAAAGAGGGTTGTATTGTAATACCCCAGATTTTCAATTTATTATTTATATGAAAATTATTCTTTTATATTGTGAATATTAGTCTTGGATCTTATATGGATAAAGAATTGGACTATGACCCAATTAGGACCCAACGAATTGGGGGATTGGTTCCAATGAAAATTAAATGGGACTAAAAATTAAATAATATGCTACAATATCTTGAGAAGATATTTAAAGATTGTATGGCTGTGTATGGGATAGTGCATGGCCGAATTTTAATTATTAAATCCAAGTTTATGAGCATAAGTGATATGCATATCTATGTGATATGCTAGAATATTTTGAGAAAATACTTAGAACCTTGCATATTCAAGAAATTGTCAAAAATTAAATAAAGAAGATATCTAAGAATAAAAATAAATGTGCATGGCCGAATGATAGATACGAATATCTATATGTTATGTGCATGGAATGGGAAGCCAAGGTCGGCAATGGCCAAAAATAAATAAGGGGCGCATGGTACTTTCTATTATGGGATTAATTGGAAAGAAGGAGGGCTCACGACACTATTTAATCTAGATAAGATGGTACACGGCAATGTGGTATGGTGTATCTTAGCACCTTCTAATTTTGGATCAAGAGGAAGTGATAAAAGGGGAGACATAGGGAGGCTCACGGTTTTACACCCTATTCGAACTCTCTCTCTATCTCTCTCAATCTCTCGTTCTCGGCAAAGAGCAAGGAGAAGAAGAAGGCAGCTAGCAAGAGGTTTATTTGGTTTGGAAAAATTAAGAAGAAAGGAGAAGGATTGGAAGAACAAGAAATCCGAAATGGTTAGTATTTTTATTTGATAAAATTGTTTTGAAATACAAATAACCATAGGGTTCGGCCATGGTGTTTGGCCGAACCCCATGGAAGAAGTTTCAATGATGATTTGATAATTTTTAAATGGAAAGAAAAGAACCATAGGGTTTGGCCATGGTGAATAGCCGAACCCCATGATTAATTAAGGGAAGATATGGTTTATTTCATTGGGTTATTAAGAATGAAAACCATGGAAGTTATTAATAAGTTCATGGGGTTTTCAAACATGAAGATCATGGATTTATGCTTATGTCTTAAGAGGATTTTAAACGGAGATATGGTTAGGGATGCGGGTCAGCCATGGCATGGCCGAACCATGATTGCTTTATGGCTAAGTTGATTGGATCAAACGAATGGGAAAGAAAGGGGTGAGGTTCGGCCATGGTGTATGGCCGAAGCCCATCAACTATATTTATGTTTTTAATTGATTATAATGGATGGTAATCGGTTAAATTTAATAAGAGGTTAATGTTATTGATATGTAGCTTTTCAAGGGATTAAATAATCAAGATCATGAACCATAGGGTTCGGCCATGGCCATGGGGTTGTTTTGGATTGGTAAATGCATTTTGTTGCTAAGTTTGGAAAGCTTCCAATTATGGAAGGAGTTTGCTAAATCAGAAAGCTTTTAATTATGGAAGGAGTTGGCTAAATTAGAAAGCTTCTAATTAAGGAAGGAGGTTGCCAAATTACGAAGTGGTATTTATGGAAAGTTTCTGTTCTTGGAATGTGGACATTGAAATTAGAAAGTATCTAATTATAGACCATGGAAGATTAATTTGGAAACCTTCCAATTACAGAAAGGTGGAGTTTATTTATGGAAACTACCTAATATTGGAAGGTAGAGATTATTTATGGAACCCTTCCAATTATGGAAGGGTGGAAGATTAATTTGGAAACCTTCTAAATATAGAAAGTGGAGATAAAATTTGAAACAAAGATATCACGGGCTCGGCCAGGTGCATGGCCGAACTCCGTGAATCAAAATTGTGGGTTCGGCTTGTATTTTGTAAATAAAGTGAAGGATACAAATGTATGTTATGGTTTGATGATGAAGGTAATGGCAAAAATGTAATTACATGCCAAAGTGGAGAATCATGGGTTCGGCCATGATGTATGGCCGAACCCCATGAGGTGTATTTGAAGACCTGATTTGGTTAAGAAATTTTGTAAGTTCTAGTTATGATAAATTTAAATGAATGAGGGAATCAATGGCAATTTTATAATTTTGTGAAAATATTGAACATTGGGTTCGGCCATGGTGTATGGCCGAACCCCATGAATTATTTATGGGACTATGTGTTTTGGATTAAAAGAAGTACGAATGGATTATTTGGAACCTAATCAAGAAAAAGGGCTATGGTTATGAACAATGGCATTATTGTAATTATGGACAAAAATGGTAGACCATGGGTTTCGGCCATGGTGTATGGCAGAACCCCATGGGGTTTTGTTTATGGACTTAGAACCTTGAAAATCAAGTGGGACTTGATTATGATTAATTATTGTGTTATAAGGTAACGGGATCTCACACGGCGTTTGTGATCGTGAGCAGTTACCGGACGAAAGACTCAAAGACACGTAACGGTCTTTGGTAGGATTCCACCTCTTTGAAACCATGGGTTTATGTACACTTGTTTTATCTTATGTTTGTTGAAAATATGTTTCAAAGGATATGCTTTATATGAATTTTAAATGCTATGTTTTATTTGTTTAAATAGCATGTATTGGATATGTTTCAAAGGATGATTTTAAATGCTATGTTTATGTTATAAAATAGCATGTGTTTCTTTGGCATCTCATGCATGGCATGGGGTGGAGGATTTATAACCGGAGGGGTCACACTCTGTCAGGGCGTCCGAAAAACCTATGTTCGGTACCTTGATGTGATTTCTATCGAGAAGATTCCGATGGGTCCACACTCCGTCGGGGCGTCTGAAAGACCTATGTGGTGGGTACATTTATGTACATGTGATGGGTGGGACTCATTGCATTTGTCATCATTGCATGGCATGGATTTTATATGGTTTTGACATCACTATATTATAATATATGTTTTGTACTAACCATGTGTTAACCGTAACTGGAATATCTACTGAGCATGTTGTTCTAACGCCCTACTTCTACCCTAGTTGATGACACAGGTAATCAGGGGAATGAGGAATGCAAGACGGGCCAGGCTTAGGAGATTGGATGATTTATTTTATATGTTTTGAATAAAGTTACTAATGGACTTGTAATTGAGTAACTAGTTTCGGAATGTAATAACTTAGATGGTCGGATGTTTAGTTTGATGATTATGACGTTTTAATAATGATTAAGGACTTGACGTACTTTGCTATCTGAATGGAATAGAACTTGGATCTATTATGATTACGCATGTTATGATTTTTGTCCCGCATGTCGATATTGCCATGTGTGAACTATTTTCGTGGACTTAGTCCATGCACACATAGGGTTGGTCAGTTAAGGGTTGGACTTTGGAAGTTCGGACTTAGCTCGCGTCGTGACGTCTCGTGCTCTATCACTCTACTCTGTTATAAAAAAAAATTAGACTATGAATTTACGAGAAGAAGTGAGTGAAAATGGGTGGGGCGTTACACATTCCTATACTGGGAAGGACCCGAAATGTAATGCCCCGCCGTTTTTCACTCGCTTCTTCCCGTAAATCAGAGTCTATTTTTTTTTTTTATATCCAAAGAGTGATAGAGAGCGGGACGTCACGACGCGAGTTAAGTCCAAACTTCTAAAGTCCGACCCTTAACTGGCGAACCCTATGTGTGCATGGACCAAGGCCACGAAAATGGTTCACACATAACAATATCAACATGCGAAATAAAAATCATAACATGCGGAAATATAATAGAACCAAGTTCTATTCTATTCAGATAGCAAAGTACGTCAAGTCCTTAATCATCATTCGAATATCATAATTATCCAAATAAACATCCAACCATCTAAGTTATTATATTCCGAAATCTAGATACTCAAAATACAAGTCCTTGAGTAACTTTATTAAAAATATAAACTGAATCATCCAAGTTCCTATGCCTGGCCCGTCTTGCGTTCATGGTTCCCCTGATTTCCTGTGTCATCCACTAGGGTAGAAGTAGGGTGTTAGAACAACGCGCCCAGTAGGTATTCCAATTAGGGCTAACACATGGTTAGTACATAACATATATAATATCGTAATGTCAAAAACCATATAAACCATGCTATGCAATGAGTCCCACCCATCACATGTACATAAAAATACCCACCACATGGGTCTTTCAGACTCCCCGAAGGAGTGTGGACCCTCCTTTTTCTTCTTGATGGAAAAGCACATCAAGGTACCCCACATAGGTTCTTTGGACACCCCGACGGAGTGTTGCCCCTCCTGTTACAAATCCTTCACCCCATGCCATGCATGAGATGCCAATGAAACACATGCTATTTTATCATATAAACATAGCAATTAAAATCATAATTTGAAACATATCCAACATATGCTATTTTATCATACAAACATAGCATTTAAAATCACAATTTGAAACATATCCTTTACAACATAATTCATCGAAAATAAGATAAAACAATGTACATAAACCCATGGTTTCAAAGAGGTGAAATCCTACCAAAGACCACTAACGTGTCCTTACGTCTTTCGTCCGGTAACCCCTTATGATCGTAAACACCTTGTGAGGTCCCGTTACCTTATAATGTAACAATCAATCAAAACCAAGTCCCACTTGATTTTCAATATTGTAAGTCCATAAACAAATCCCCATGGGGTTCGGCCATACACCATGGCCGAATCCATGGTTTATTATTTTCAGCCGATATTACCAAATTGCCATTCGTCTAATCTTTAATTAACATTTCATTGATTTAATCCAACATACGTGACCCTAGGTCTGCCAAATATTTCCCATGGAGTTCGGCCACACATCATGGCCGAACCCATGGTCTTTCATTTTTTTTACCGTATTTACAACAATGCCATTATACATATCCAACGACATAAAAATCCCAAGTCCACCAAATAATTTTCCATGGGGTTCGACCATGCCACATTGCCGAACCCATGGTCCATAGTTCTTCTTCATTTAAATTACAATATTGGCATTCATGGCTAACCTTCCATTTTTGCATGTATTTACAACTTTGCCATTACCTTAGGTTTATGTCCAAAACCCATCTATGACATTAACACATAAACTTAATAGATCCAAAATTGGTTCATGGGGTTCGGCCAAGCACCATGGCCGAACCCTATGATGTCTAAGTTTCCATTTTCATCAACTTCCATTATTAGCAAATCCATAATTAACAAGTCCATAATTAGAAGGTCCATATTTAGAAAGTTTCCAAATTTATCATCCATCCTTCCATAATTAGATAGTTTCCAATTTTAGCATGCATCCTTCCATAATTAGATAGTTTCCAAATTTATCATGCATCCTTCCATAATTAGATAGTTTCCAAATTTAGCATGCATCCTTCCATAATTAGATAGTTTCCAAATTTATCATCCATCCTCCATGATCTTCATTTAATCAATCACCAAAATAAGTCCAATAATTAGAAACTTTGTAAATTTAATAAAACATCTTCCATGGGGTTCGGCCATACACCATGGCCGAACCCTACGGTTCATAATCCCCTTTTTAAAATTATTAATCCTTGATCCTCCATGATCTAATCACCATATTAATTTCCTTTCCATGCGGTTCGGCCATACCCATAGCCGAACCCTATGTTTCCATTTTTCCTCCTTTTAAATGCAATCAAAATAAGATAACCCTCCATGGTTTTTCATGATCTAATTGCATCTAACACCATCAAACCTTAGATCCATTTAAAATAAATCACAAGTAACCTTTCCCATCATTTTCCATGATTTAATTTCATGAACATAGTTCAATAATAATTTATGGGGTTCGGCCATACTCCATGGCCGAACCCATGGTCTAGAATCTTCACAACATTCATATACATTAACATCAAACTCTTATTTAAAATTAACCAATGACCTTCCATGGGGTTCGGCCATGCACTATGGCTGAACCCTATGGTTCCATATTCCCTCTTTTAAATCCAATTAAAAACACCTAACCGTCCAAGGTTTCCATCATTAAAATCCATACATTAAATCAGTATTCTTTCATGGGGTTCGGCCAAGCACCATGGCCGAACCCTATGGTTCATGCTTCCATTAAAATCATCAAATCATCTCCCAATCTTCTTCCATGGGGTTCGGCCATACACCATGGCCGAACCCTATGGTTCCTTATCTTAAAACAAATTTATCAAATATACTAACCGGTTCCGCAACTGATTCTTGTTCTTCTAATCCTTCTCCTTTCTTCTTGATTTTTCCCAAGCCGAGAACACCTCTTGCTGCCTGCCTTTTCTTCCTCTTGTTTTGCCGTGAATAAGAATTGAGATAGAGAGAGAGTTCGGCTATGGTGGTATTGCCGTGCGCCCCTCCCTATGTATCTCTTTATAAAACCTTTCCTTGGTCCCAACTTAGAAAGTGCTTAAGATAACCATACCCCCTTGATACAATAGCAATGCCGTGAGCCCCTTTCTGCCCTTCTCATCTATTAATTCCAATTAATCCCAACTTAGAAGGTGCTAATATACAATTGTCGTGTGCCCTTCCTTGTGCCTTAATTGGAAGTTGCCGACCTTCCCACTTTAGCAATGTCACACACGGCCACACAATCTCTATTTAATTAGACATCTTCTTTATTTAATTTTAGACAATTTGCATACCTTTTAAATGATCTTATGCGCCCAACATAGATATGGTAATCCCTATACATAGCCAATGTAATCTTCATTTGATTTTTAAACATCTCCTTGGATATTCAAATTCAATATTCGGCCATGCACAATCATTTATTTAATTTAGACATAATGCATTACTCTTTTAAATCGGCCAAACTAATTTTTTATTGAAACCAATTTCACAATCCGTTGGGTCTTAATTGGGCAAAGGCCCCACATTTTACCCATCTAATATCCATATCTAAAATTCACAAATTAAATGGGTAATATTCATATATATTAATAAATTGAAAAACCGGGGTGTTACACGAAATGGTTTTTACAAAAATTGTGTGTTGATCGTACATCAAAAACGAGAAAGACTAGATTGGTTACCTTTACTAAATCTAACAGATCTATTCTCTAAAAATGAGTGTTTAATTCTTAAACTTTGATTCTTTAAGGTAGATATATATATATATATATATATATATATCAGTGACCTTAGAGTGTGTGAAGACAATTTTAAGTATTAGTAAGAGCCTAAGCTTATGGGGATTTTGTTATGAATTTGAGTGACATCAATAAACTCCATTAATCTTCACCAACCAACCTAAGTACTAAGTCTAGTACTAATACCTATACTGAATCATTGAGATTCATAACATAGTGACATAATTGTTGTGTTTTGGACATGCATGGTAAACCAACGAAGGACCGAGAGTTACTCCGACTTCATTTGCACATCTACGGGATTCCGTCTCATTCACTGAAATTCATCAATCAAGTAGGGTTTCCTACATCGTTGAAGTACTAAGGTGTGCATTACATATATCTTGCAAATACTGTAATGACCCGTCCTGAATTTTCTGAATTTTCGAAGAGATTTTCGGATCTCTGAGTTGTTTTAGGGACCTTGGTAACAGTGAAGACAGTGTTGGCGCCATGGTGGGCCCAATTTACATGTTTTCGAGTTCCAAAACTCGAAGGGCATTTTGGTAATTTTATAATTATTTTGCGTATTTGTCATGAAAATTTATCTAAAAGTCACACATTTTCTCGCCCGGGATCTTTCGGATTATTCCTTCGAGTTTTTCTTTCCCTTAAAAAAAAAAAAAAACAGCAAACACCCTAAACCCTAACCCTTTTAACCTCCCCTTTCCGCGACACTATAGCCGCTCATGCTACAGTGTCGCCGTCCCCCCAAAACTACAGCCCCGTCTTCTTCCTCTCCCAACCGACGTGCGGTTCCCCCTTTTCTTCTTCTTCTCCCGGCGTTCTCGGTAAGCTTCTCCTCCATTCTCCTTCTTTCTCTCTCTCTCTCTTTCTCTTGGTTCTCTCCTTCTCCTCCTTCTCCAACCCGATCGATTCCACTTCCGTTTTCCCCTATTTTCTCTTTCCCTTTTTTTTTTTTTGAATTTCTCCCGGTTTTTCCCTTTTCTTCCTTCCCCTTTCCTTGGATTTCTCTGTCTTTCCATGATTTCCTTTCTTTTCCCTCTTTTCCCCTTTTTCCTAAATTTTTCCTGGATTTTCTTCCCTTCCCTCCGACTCAGCTGAGTACTAACTCACTCGGCCTAGTACCGAGTCAACTCAGTCGGGTTTTTTTGTGTTCTGAGTTAACCCGGCCCTTGGGCTGGAGTGACGGCCCAGCTGCTCGGCCCACTGGCCCAAACCCAACCCGACCCAAGCTTGGTTCGGCCCGACCAGGCCCAGACCCTGTCTGGCCCAACCAGGCCTAGACCTGGTCCGGGCCACGTCTTCGGCCCATTCCTCCTTGGCCCAGTTTCCAGACTCGGCCCTTTTTCAAAGCCCGTTTTCAAGCCCGACCCTATTTAGACCCGGGCCAGTTCGGTCTGTTTTGGGCCCGGCCCAGTTTTAGGTCCGTTTTCTCACCGGCCTCTTTTTGACCCGTTTTGTGTTAATTACTTATCCATTCTTCCTTATTTCTACAGATTGAACTCCCTTCAACCCAAACAAGTTGCTTGCTCGCTTTGGTTTTTCAACTCCACACACGCGGTGAGGGGACTTATCACTGTTTTAGCATGCATTCGCATTCTTAACCTATAATATTGGACATCGAGTGACCTGAATCGGACCTTTCGTTTATTAAGCCACTCGGTAAGGGAACTATTGAAATGAATATGTGGCAAGGGATCCGTTCGGGTTCACCCATGTCAATTGTATGTGATTAATGGAAAATCTGATTGAATGAATGATTATTGATGCTTGAAGGTTGTTGAAAACAAGTTTGTGATTAATCATAACACATATATGATATTATGATGGATGTGACCATGATAGTTGGAAGATGTTGTGATTTATTGCGTGTTTATGCATAAGTTATAAATGTAATCGTATGTTGGATATAGAAGTATGAGCCTAAGCATTGTTATGTGTCGTTAACCGCATGATGATGCATGTTGTTGATATTGATGTTATGTCAGAACATGTTGGTGTTGTCATACATGATCATGATACTATGTGCATGCATGGGAGGTTTTGTTTATGTGTATACATTTATGATGATGAGATGAGCTTGGTGGTTGGGAGGACTTCCCCGTTACACTCCGACGGTCGAAACCCCCATAGGGGATGTGGGTTTCCCCGTTGTGTTCCGGCAGTCGAGGTGCCTGCCCTAGAGTTTTGGTTCCCTCGGGCGTGGTCGAGGTTGTTTCTGACACGACTCGTGTGGGTGAGGCAGTTGTGTATTCTTTAGTCTCCCGATGATACTGGTAGGGAGACCGGGGTTTGTTGGAGGACCTGATGTGGACTATGGGGATGATTTCTTGGGTTTGGTTAACGGAATATCAGTTAATATAGTAGTTGAGTATGGTAGGCATGGATGTTTTATTCACTTGTGATATTTACTGCCCATTCCATATGTGATCTATATCTATCTTGTTAAAATGTGATATGTTCTTTCGCTGGGCTGTTTTGCTCATCCCTTACCTTTCAGGTGCCCCGATCGCGGAGGGGCCAGGCGGGCCCCTTGAGCAAGTACCAGTAGAGGAGTAGTAGAGGATAAAAGCTTATGTTTATATGCTTTGTTTGATGTTTGAGAACTTTAGTTATATAGTTTCAATCACATGTTTGTTTGGATGACTATATAACCTATTGATCAGTTACATTTGTGGTTCATTGTGTTTATTCTAGTTTTGAACTTGTGGCTGTTGGACGGGAAGTAGTTACTCCGCTTCAAAAAAAAAAAATTGCTACTATTCTTGTACCTGATATCTGTCTTTTGTAACTTTCTGACGTTTTTCGAAGATAATGCGCCCGTAACGGGACGGGGTGTTACAGTTGGTATCAGAGCACGGTTCAACTCTTGGACTGTGCATGGGTTAGAGATGGTAGAGATGACAGCTAGAGATAAGGTTTATCCCCTATGTAGTGGGGTAGATGGAACCGGGTTCTTGGGTAAAGCGTAGATATTCTAAGTTTGTGTAACACCTGGGGTTTTCAGTTTATTATTTATTCAATTTTAATTGTGAATTTTAGAATTAAATCTTATATGGATAAGGAATTGGGCCATGACCCAACTAGGACCCAACCAACGTTGGAATTGGTTTTATTAAATACAAATGGGTTGAATTAATTTAGTGATGAATTATATCTAATTTTAAACAAAAGTTTTTATGGCCGAATTTTGAATATGAAACCTATAGATTTTGCGCATGAGAGATATGTGGGATTTTAAATCCACAATGATATGCTAGATATTTAAAAAGGGATGAAATATCTATGAAATAAATAAAAGATTAAGCATGGCCAAAATTTGGATAATAATATCCATATTATGCGCATAGGATATTCTAAAAGGGAAGGTAGATTGTCTTAAATTAAATTAAAAGATTATTTGGATTATGATTAAGGTTATGCGCATAGTACTTACTAATTAGAGTTAAAGGGAAGGTTTTAAATTAAGAAGGAGAGGTCGGCCGTGGCTAAATAAGGCAAGGGAAAGTCAGCTTTGGCTAATTAAAAAGGGAAAGTCGGCCATGGTTAAATAAGGAAGGTTTGACATATGTCCAGTTTTTTTGTTATAACTTTTTAATCCAATATCTGATTTCTTTTATTCCTTTTGTGTTGGAAAGAAAACTTCAAGGGCTACAAATTTGTAGTTTACCACTTTTTCTGATTCGGGAGTTAACAAGGTAAAAACTGAGCTACAATATAGTATATGTGTAAAAAAAAATGGGAAACACAAGGGGCGCACGGCTAAGGGTTGTTTATCTTAAGAAATTTCTAATGTGGGACTAAGGAGATCTAATAAAAGGAGAGGCAAGGAGGGAGTGGACGGTTTTTACAGCCCATTATCAAGTTTTATTCTTCTCTCTCCCTCTCTCAATTCATCATTCTCTTTCACGCCAAAAGTAAGAGAAGAAAGGGCAGCAACAAGATGGAGTTCTTGTTTGGAGAAAAGCAAAGGGAAAAGAAAAGAAAATTGGAAGAGCAAGAAATCAAAGGGGAAAGGGTTAGTATCTTGATTTATAATTTTATGTTTTGAAACAAAAGAACCATAGGGTTCGGCCATGGTGGTTGGCCGAACCCCATGGAGAAAGATTAAGTGATGGATTAATGGGTTAAATGGAGAGAAAGAATCATAGGGTTCGGCCATAGTGCATGGCTGAACCCCATGGAAAGATTTTATTTAATTGTTGGTTTTAAGATTGAAAACCATGGAGAGATTTGATTTATGAATTGGGTTTATGTTCTTAAATTTTGGAACATGGAAAGACATGGTGATTTCATGATAAAAACCATGGGGATTTATGGTTTAGATTTACAAATTTGAATGACGGAAATCCATGGAAGATTTGGATAATTTTAAAGGGAGAATTGGATAGAGATGTGGGTCGGCCTTGGTATGGCCGAACCATGATTTCTAGATGGCTAAGTTATTGGATCTAAAGTAATGAAAGGAAGAGGTGAGGTTCGGCCATGGTGTATGGCCGAACCCCACCAAACATTTTATGGATTGATGATCGGTTTTGATTGGATCTAAACCAATGACTAAGATCATGAACCATAGGGTTCAGCCATGGTGCTTGGCCGAACCCCATGGGTTAAGTTTGGCATGTTAGATGGAAAATGATTGCTAAATTTGGAAAGCAATCTAAAAAATGGAAAGGAAGATTGAATTTTAAGAAAGTTTCTATTCTTGGAAGTTGATATTAAAATAAAAAAATATCTACTTGCTGACCATGAAGATTATTTATGGAAACTATCCAAGAATGGAAAGTGGGGTTTGATTATGGAACTTGGATTAAATAAATGGATTGGATGCCATGAGTGAGGTTCGGCCATGGTGTATGGCCAAACCCCACTAAGGTTTAGTTTTTGAAAACCTATTTAATTATGGAATTAAATATATGGTTTAGGCTCATGTGTAATTGAATCAAAGGAGATGGATGGTATGAATTAAATGGCATGGTTGGAGATTATACACCATAGGGTTCGGCCATGGTGTATGGCCGAACCCCATGGTCCAAATTAAGGGATTAATGGCATCTTTAATTCATGGTTTAAGGGCTGATTATGAATTAGATGATGAACCTATGTCATGAGTTAAGGTTATGTATAGTTTTAAAATAAAATAAAGGATACAATGTATGTTATGAATTGATGGAGAAAGGAATGGCAAAAATGTAATTAAACACCAAGGTGGAGAACCATGGGTTCGGCCATGATGTATGGCCGAACCCCATGAGTTGTGTTTGATGGATTTATTTGGTTAGGGAAATTTATGAGGTCTAATTATGGAAGATTTAAATGGAAGAGGAAACCAATGGCATTTTTGTAAATATGTATGAAAAATGGTAAGCCATGGGTTCGGCCATGGTGTATGGCCAAACCCCATGGGGTTTTATGTATAGACTTAGAACCTTGTAATTAGGTGAGACTTGGTGTTGATTTATTATTATATTATAAGGTAATGGGATCTCGCAAGCGGTGCGCGATCGGTGATCGAATCTTGGACGGAAACGCAAGGACTTGTGAACGGTCTTAGGTAAGATTCCACCTCTTTGAAACCATGGGTTTATGTACTTTGTGTTTTATCTTATTTTGATGAAATTATGTTTTAAAGGATATGCTTTATATTGAATTTTAAATGCTATGTTTATTTGTATAAAATAGCATGTGTTGGATATGTTTCAAAGGTGATTTTAAATGCTATGTTTATTTGTATAAATAACATGTGTTGGATATGTTTCAAAGATGATTTTAAATGCTATGTTTATGTTATAAAATAGCATGTATTTCATTGGCATCTCATGCATGACATGGGTGGAGGATTTGTAACCGGAGGGGTCACACTCCGTCGGGGCGTCCAAAAAACCTATGTGCAACACCTTGATGTGATTTCCATCAAGAAGATTTCTGGAGGGTCCACACTCCGCCGGGGCGTCTGGAAGACCTATGTGGTGGGTACTTTATGTACAGGTGATGGGTGGGACTCATTGCATATTTGTCATCATAGCATGGAATGGATTTTACCTGGTTTTATATATTATGTTATAATATATGTTTTGTACTAACCATACGTTAGCCGTAACTGGAATACCTATTGGGCGCGGTGTTCTAACGCCCTACTTCCACCCTAGTTGATGATACAGGTAATCAGGGGAATGATGAACGTAAGACGGACCAGGCATAGGAGCTTGGAAGATCTAGTTTATATGTTTTGAATAAAATTACTCATGAACTTGTATTTGAGTATTTGGATTTCAAAATGTAATTTACTTAGATGGTTGAATGATTTGGTTTGATGATTATGACGTACTTTGCTATCTGAACGGATTAGAACTTAGTTCTAATATGATTCCGCATTTTGATGATTATGATTCTGCAGTTTATGATTTTATTCTGTAAATCCGTATTGCTATGTGTGAACTATTTTATTGGACTGAGTCCATACACACATAGGGTTGGCCAGTTAAGGGTCAGACTTTAGAAGTTCAGACTTAGATCGCGTCGTGACGTCCCGTACTCTATCACTCTACTTTGTTATAAAAAAAAATAGACTTTGAATTTACTGGAAAAAGCGAGTGAAAAAGGGCAGGGCGTTACAGTTTGTTTGATGTATCTAGTACGCATCCCATGAAATAGTATGTTGAGATATGTACTATTTTGGATTTCCGCATGTTAAGGTGTCTGACCTTCAGTATCTTTATGGAACAGGCAATGTCGAGATACAACACTCGTTCGAATAGGGGAGGCAGTGGCAACGGTGATGCCGGTACGACTGGGGTTCCTCCAGCAGGGGAGGGACCAGTGGTTCAGGATGGATTGGAGAGTTCGGCAGAGACGTCAACCTTGAGACCCGGACCTGCATAGGAGCCCATCAACCAGGGACATCTGATGGAGATGTTGACTGGGATGGTGACCAACTTTGAGAGAGCCTTGGAGAGGACGGTGGAGAGGACTGTACAGGCCTTGTTGGAGCTGCAGGCAGCACCTCCTCCGCCTCCGCCTCCACCTCCACCTCCACCTCCGGCCCCTCCACCACCACCTCCGCCACCATCTCCACCTGGCGAGGTCTACCGCGAGGCTAGGGAGATGGTTGCATTGATCCGATTGCAGCAGAGGAATGGATCGATGAGACCGGCAATCTCCTAGATACGCTGGCCGTCGGGAGGGAGACCTGTGGGTGACCTTGGCTGCACATCACCTCACGGGAGAGGCAGCCCGTTGATGGACCCAGGAGGCCCTCCGAGCCACAGCCTTGAGGGATTGGGACATCTTCTGTCCAGTGTTTCTGGCCAAGTATTTTCCATCAGTAGTCAAGGAAGCTAAGAGCATTGAGTTCGCCAACCTAATACAGGGTGACGACACAGTTATTCAGTATGAGGCCAAGTTCTCTGAGTTGTGCCGCTTCGCGCTAGAGATGATTGCGACTGATCTGTTGAAAGCACGCCGTTTTGAGCAAGGCCTTCACCCAGCAGTTGCCCATGTGGTGGTTACTCGAGGAGCACTACTTATGCTGAAGTGGTGCAGAGGGAAATCTTGGCAAAGAGCACCGCCATTCGGAGCATCGAGATGGTTTATCAGCCGTCATCGATTTTTACCCATAGGCAGAGCAGAGGTTTTGATAAAAAGAGGAAGAGGCCACTCATCCACTCGAGTCAGAGGTTACCTTTAGGTCCACCTCAGCAAGTTCAGACTGTGTCAGGTGTCAGGTGGCCAGCCCAGGCAGTATGTGTGCTTCCATTATCAGCAGGCAGGCCACACTAGGAGGGATTGTCCTCAGCTTCAGGGACAAGTTCAGGGCCAAGCTCGGGGCCTTCAGTGCTACACTTGTGGTGGGGCAGGACATTTCGCTAGAGATTGTCCTCAGGGCAGGGGTCAGGATGTAGCGGTGATACCCCAGCAAGCGATCATGCTAACCCCCACTCATGTACAGGTGATGCCCGGCGCCCCCACGGGCCGAGGCGCAGCACCTCCTCATAGAGGCAGAGGTCATGGCAGACCTAGACCAGTGACCCGTGGCAGAGCTTACGCCATCGCCCAGCAGGCAGAGGAGTATGCGCCTCCGGCAGTGATGCAGGGTATGTTAGTCCTTCAGGGTGCATGGTGTAGAGTTTTATTTGATTCTGGTGCTTCACACTCCTTTATTGCCTTGAGTTTTGCTGTTAGTTCTGGTTTAGTGGTAGAACTGGCAAGGGTCCCTATCTTTGTTAGTACACCGTTGGAGGTGACAGAAGTCGTAGATCAGATTTGTCGATCGTGTGCTTTGACCATTGGAGGTGTAGTGTTGGACTTTGATCTGTGGGTTTTGGAGATATCAGGTTTTGACGTCATCTTGGGGATGGATTGGTTGTCCTTCCATCAGGTCACCTTGGACTGTTATCATAGGCGAGTAGCGGGTCATACGTTCACTAGTGATGTGTTCGTTGAGAAGCTTAGCCCAACCTTCAGTCCGAAAGTGGAGGAGTTGTGCAGTTTGGTGGCGAGCTTGAGTTGGGAAGGTTCGGGGCCAGCAGGAGTCGAGATGCCTCTCGTGGTTCGAGAGTTTTCAGACATTTTTCCAGAGACACTCCCTGGTTTACCACCATGTCGAGAGGTGGAGTTTGTTATTGACCTACTACCCGGTACATCACCCATCACCATCACTCCTTATTGGATGGCACCAGTAGAGACTTTGGAATTGGAGAGACAGCTCAGGGAGCTAGAGACCCTTGGCTTCATTCGGCATAGCACTTCATCTTGGGGTGCACCAGCGTTATTTGCCAAGAAAAAAGATGGCTCCATGAGACTGTGCATCGACTATCGGCAATTGAACAGAGTTATAGTGAAGAACAAGTATCCTTTGCCGAGAATTGATGATCTGTTTGACCAGTTGAGAGGGTCTAAATGCTTCTCCAAGATAGACCTTCGTTCAGGTTACCATCAAGTGAGGGCTACAGGAGTGTGATATTGAGAAGACTGCTTTCGTCACTCGTTTTGGACTTTTTGAGTTCATGGTGATGCCTTTTGGGGTGACTAATGCCCCGGCGACGTTCATGGCCCTGATGAACAAAATTTTCAGGCCGTATCTGGATCGGTTTGTAGTGGTGTTCATCGACGACATCTTGATATATTCAGCGTCGGAAGAGGACCATGAGCAACATCTGGAGACAGTACTCTGAGTCTTGAGGGATCACAAGCTTTATACGAAGTACAGCAAGTGTGAGTTGTGGTTACCAGAGGTTTCAGTTTCTTGGACACGTGGTGTCAGCTGATGGTGCTGGCCGTGGATCCAGTTAAAGTTGAGGATGTTCTGAGTTGGGTGCGGACACAAAGTGTGACCGAGATCCGCAGCTTTTTGGGTCTTGCGGGCTACTGCAGATAGTCCATCAAGGATTTCTCCAAGATTGCCACACCCATGACAAGGTTGACCCGCAAGGATGTGCAATTCATTTGGGACGAATCCTGTGAGACAGCCTTTCAGAGATTGAAGAAGAGTTTTACTACCGGTCCACTGTTGATAGTACCAGAGAGGGGTCGTGGTTATGCGGTCTACTGTGATGCCTGCGGTGATGGTTTGGGTTGTGTTTTGATGCAGGATGGAAAGGTGGTAGATTACGGTTCAAGACAGCTTAAAACCCATGAACAAAATTATCCTACTCATGATTTGGAGTTGGTGGCTGTAGTTTTTGCGCTTAAGATCTGGAGACATTACTTATATGGGGAGAGGTTCGTGGTTTTCTCAGGTCATCATAGCCTAAAGTATCTATTCACACAGAAGGAGCTGAATATGACACAAAGACGGTGGGTGGGAATACCTTGGTGATTACGACTTCGTGTTATCTTACCACCCAGGTAAGGTGAACGTAGTTGCAGACGCCTTGAGTAGCAGGACGAGGGCGGCCTTGTCAAGTTTGATCGGCGATTACAAAGCATCTAGACTTTGTAACATGGTTGTTCAGCCAGGGATTTACGCTTGATTTTTGAGAGCTCAACAAATGGATGAGATATACGATGCATTGAGGAATGCTGTGGCCAGTGGCGGTGGACCTTTTGGATGGTCTATTAGACGAGATGGTCGTTTGACCTTTCAGGGCAGGCTTTTTGTACCCTTATCGGAGCAGTGCCGCGATGAGGTATTACGACACTTTCACCACTCCAGATTCGCCATGCATCCGGGTAGTACAAAGATGTATCACGACTTGCATCAACAGTTCTGGTGGAGGAGTATGAAGAGAGCAGTAACTGAGTTTGTGACCCACTGCTTGACTTGTCAACAAGTTAAAGTAGAACACTTGAGACCCGCTGGCAAGTTACAGCCTCTTCCGGTTCCCGATTGGAAGTGGGACAACATCACTATGGATTTCGTGACTGGTTTACCGAAGTCTTCTCGGAAGCATGATGAAGTGTGGGTCATAGTGGATCGATTGACTAAGTCAGCCCATTTTATTGGTATAAAGACAACTGATTCTCTCGAGACTTTGAGTCAGATATATTTGACGGACATTGTCAGACTACATGGTGTGCCTAAGTCAATTGTTTCAGATCGGGACCCGAGGTTTGTCTCTCGGTTCTGGCAGAGCTTGCAGCAAGAGTTGGGCACGCAGTTGTGTTTTAGTACAACTTTCCACCCCCAGACAGATGGTCAGTCAGAGCGGACCATTCAAATCTTAGAGGATATGTTTCGAGCTTGTGTTTTGGATTATGGCGGTAGTTGGGAAAGCCATTTACATTTGGTTGAGTTTGTTTACAACAACAGTTATCAGTCTAGTATCAAGATGGCACCACATGAGGCCTTGTATGGCAGGCCGTGCAGATCACCCTTGTGTTGGGCAAAGACTAGTGGTACGGTGATGTCAGGACCAGAGATGATCCGGGAGACTACTGAGCAGGTGAGGCAGATCAAGCAGAGGTTGTTGACTGCCCAGAGCCGACAAAAGAGTTACGCCGATCGTCGGAGGATGGCGCTTGAGTTTGCCGTTGGAGACCGCGTTTTCCTTCGGGTTGCGCCCCGCCATGGGATCCAGAGCTTTGGGCGGCGAGGGAAGTTGTCGCCTCATTACGTTGGTCCGTTTGAAGTGATAGAGAGGATCGGGGAAGTGGCTTATAGACTTGCACTTCCTCCAAGTCTTGCACGAGTGCATAACGTCTTCCATGTTTCAATGCTTTGGAAGTATCATCAAGATCCATCGCACGTGATTAGCTTAGAAGATGTGGAAATCAATGAGGATGTTACCTATGAGGAAGGACCAGTGCGGATCGAGGGTTCCAGAGAGCAAAGGCTTCGTAGCAAGACCATCCGCTTGGTTTTAGTGGTTTGGCGACGCAAAGGCAGGGAGACTCTTATGTAAAAATAAGGCAACGATATGGAAACGATTTCCAGCCTTATTTGAGACTAGAGGTATGAGTTCAGTTTGAAATTCGAGGACGAATTTCTTTAAAAGGGGTAGTATTGTAATGACCCGTCCCGAATTTTCTAAATTTTTTAAGAGATTTTCGGATCTCTGAGTTGTTTTAGGGACCTTGGTAATAGTGAAGAGAGTGTGGGTACCATGGTGGGCCCAATTTACCTGTTTTCGAGTTCGGGAACTCGAAGGGTATTTTGATAATTTTATAATTATTGCATATTTGTCATGAAAATTTATCCAAAAGTCACACGTTTTCTCGACCGGGATCTTTCGGATTATTCTTTCGAGTTTTTCTTTCTCTTAAAAAAAAAATAGTAAAAACACTAAAACCTAACCCTTTTAAACCTCCCCTTTCCGCGACACTGTAACCGTTCATGCTACAGTGCCGCTGTCCCCCCAAAACCACAGCCCCCTCTTCTTCCTCTCCCGACCGATGTACGGTTCCCCCTTTTCTTCTTCTTCTCCTGGCGTTCTCGGTAAGCTTCTCCTCCATTCTTCTTCTCTCTCTCTCTCTCTCTCTCTCTCTTAGGTTCTTTCCTTCTCCTCCTTCTCCAACCCGACCGATTCCACTTATGTTTTCCCCTATTTTCTCTTTCCCTTTTCTTCATTTTTTTTGAATTTCCCCCGATTTTTCCTTATTCTTCCTTCCACTTTCCTCGGATTTCTCTGTTTTTCCATGATTTCCTTTCTTTTCCCTTTTTTCCCCTTTTTCCTGGATTTTCTTGGATTTTCTTCCCTTTCCTCCGACTCAGCTGAGTACTAAGTAGCTCGGCCGAGTGCCAAGTCGACTCAGTCAGGTTTTTTTGTGTTCTAAGTCAACCCGGCCCTTGGGCTGGAGTGGCGGCCCAGATCCTCAGCCCACTGGCCCAAACCCGACCCGACCCAAGCTTGGTCCGGCCTGACCAGGCCCAGACCATGTCCGGCCCAACCAAGCCCAGACCTGGTCCCGTCCAAGCCTTCAGCACAATCCTCCTTGGCCCAGTTTCCAGACCCGGCCCTTTTTCAAAGCCCGTTTTCAAGCCCGACCCGTTTTTAGACCCGGCCCAGTTCGGCCCGTTTTAGGCCCGCTTTCTCCTCGGCCTCTTTTTGACCTGTTTTGTCTTAATTACTTATTCGTTCTTCCTCGTTTCTACAGATTGAACTCCCTTCAACCCAAACAAGTCGCTTGTTCGCTTTGGACTTTCAACTCCACACACGCGGTGAGGGGACTTATCATTGTTTTAGCATGCGTTCGCATTCTTAACCTATAATCTTGGACATCGAGTGACTTGAATGGGACCCTTTCGTTTATTAAGCCAGTCGGTAAGGGAACTATTGAAATGAATATGTGGCAAGGGATCCGTTCGGGTTCACCCATGTCAATTGTATGTGATTAATGGAAAATCTGATTGAATGAATGATTATTGATGCTTGAAGGTTGTTGAAAACATGTTTGTGATTAATCATAACACATATATGATATGATGATGGATGTGACCATGATAGTTGGAAGATGTTGTGATTTATTACGTGTTTATGCATAAGTTATAAATGTAATCGTATATAGAAGTATGAGCCTAAGCATTGTTATGTGTCGTTAACCGCATGATGATGCATGTTGTTGATATTGATGTTATGTCAGAACATGTTGGTGTTGTCATACATGATCATGATACTATGTGCATGCATGGGAGGTTTTGTTTATGTGTATACATTTATGATGATGAGATGAGCTTGGTGGTTAGGAGGACTTCCCCGTTACACTCCGGCGGTCGAAACCCCCATAGGGGATGTGGGTTTCCCCGTTGTGTTCCGGTGGCCGAGGTGCATGCCCTAGAGTTTGGTTCCCTCGGGCGTTGTCGAGGTGGTTTCCGACAGGACTCGTGTGAGTGAAGCAATTGTGTATTCTTTAGTCTCTTGATGATACTGGTAGGGAAACCGGGGTTTGTTGGAGGACTTGATGTGGACTATGGGGATGATTTCTTGGATTGGGTTAATGGAATATCGGTTAATATAGTAGTTGAGTATGGTAGGCATGGATGTTTTATTCACTTGTGATATTTACTGCCCATTCCATATGTGATCTATATCTATCTTGTTAAAATGTGATATGTTCTTTCGCTGGGCTGTTTTGCTCATCCCTTACCTTTCAGGTGCCCCGATCGCGGAGGGGCCAGGCGGGCCCCTTGAGCAAGTACCAGTAGAGGAGTAGTAGACGATAAAAGCTTATGTTTATGCTTTGTTTGATGTTTGAGAACTTTAGTTATATAGTTTCAATCACATGTTTGTTTGGATGACTGTATAACCTGTTGATCAGTTACATTTGTGGTTCGTTGTGTTTATTCTAGTTTTGAACTTGTGGGCTGTTAGACGGGAAGTAGTTACCCCGCTTCAAAAAAAAAAAATTGCTACTATTCTTGTACCCGATATCTGTCTTTTGTAACTTTCTGAGGTTTTTCGGAGATAACGCTCTCGTAACGGGACGGGGTGTTACAAATATTATGATAAAGTATGATTTGAATGTCCATTAAAATCATGTGGCCTTGTTTATAAAAAAAAAAAAAAAAAAATTGCCATCAATTTTAGTTATATAATATTTGACTGTTTTAGAAATGAAGATCATATATGATGAGAATATATGTTGTGAATAGTGTAAAGAGAGACTTAAATCTTGAAGGACTCGTGAATATACGAACTATATGAAATGAATGAGAACACATGATGAAAGAGCATTAGCATTCATTGGCATTCATGTACCTCATGCACATGGCATGAGATGGGTATGGTACTTGGCGAACCAAGTGTCTAAATTGTCTGGACAGACATTGGTGTCGCAATAAGTGGTATAATAATGATATGTGATGAACCCAGTGTCTGAATTGTCCGAACAGACATGGGTATCGAAGTGACTTGTATGATGATGGTATTGGTGAACCAAGTACCTGAATTGTCTGAACAGGCATTGGTGTCGTGATACGTGATTAAGATCTGAATTATCCGGACAGACTCTGGTAATATGAATGACATTGATATGGAGGCAATACTCCACCAGTTAGATGGTTGGTCATATGAATGTATAGGTGGGACATGGAAGGGCATACAACTTCATAGCACCCATGGCATAGCATACCATGACATTCATTGAGCATGATTAAAATTGTGAACTCCTATTATGAAATAGATATGATTTGAACATGAGAACGATATGTCCATAATGAAATAATAACGAATGAATGAAAATAAGACATTTTATAAATGAGAGGTTATGATGATATAAATAGGAATTGAAATATGCTTTATGCTTTTCGAAGTATGAGTTTTCCATGATGATGGTTTTTTAGTATAGAATTCCTAGTACAAGAGGAAAATGATTTAAGTACGAGGTTTGATACTCTATGCTAATAAGATATGGGTTAATTATGTACTAAGTGAATCCTATGCTAAAGGGTATTTGTTATAAGTCTTCTATGTTGATATAGATTGAATAAGAGGTTTTCTAATATGGTGTCCTCTGAAAAAGTACGAGAATTCTTTAATGATATGAAAAGTATTTCAGAAAATATATCATGATGTATACTATGAGTTGATAAGTATATTTTTTTTGCTATGATACTCCATAAATACATACCCTGTGCTCAGAATTCCTATTGGGCGCGTTGACTAAGCTCATAAATTCCCCCTCTAGGTGTGTATGCAGGTTTAAGGGGCATAGATGAGATTGGACCAAGCAATCGGCCGAATATGAACGAGATAGATGCGCGAAGGAAGCTTGGATAGCTTAGTTAAATTATATTCATGATGAGACTTTGAGGATAATGTAATATTATGACTTTGATTATTCGCACTTATGTTTGTATTTGATTCACGCTATTGTGAGAATTTCCTTACTTTGCTTTGAGAAGCATGGTTTGTTATTCATGCAAATGTTATAAATTTTTAAATTTCCGCAAGTAATCATAGTGGTACAAATGTTATCATGGACTGAGTCCATGCACACACTAGTTTGGGCCAGTTGAGGTCGGGTCTTCGGACTCGGACTCAGCTCGCGTCATGGCACTCTGTCATTTTTCTTCTATTTTTCTTGTACAAAAAATTTACTCTGATTTTAAAGCATTGGTAAAAGGCAGGGTGTTACAATAATATAAGTGAGCATGAAATTATGTAATATTGCAGCTTCCTTCCCTATTAGACTGCACGCACAAGCTTCAATGTCCCAATGTTGACTGGACTTAATTTCTCTGAATGGAAAGAATAAGTCGAGTTACACCTCGGTCTGCTCAATCATGATAAAGCATTAATTTTTTATAAGCTTGTTATTACTGGCACAAGTGCAATTTGAGAGAAAAAGTCCTATGAAGCATGGATCAGGTCAAATAGATTGGGCCTTATGTTAATACGCATGACGGTTTCAAATAACATCAAGACTTCACTGTCCAAAACTGAAAGTGCTACGGAATACCTCCAAAATGTTGAAAATAAATTCAAAATAGCGAACAAGTCCTTAGCAGGGACAATTATGGCCAGGCTGACCACTATAAAGTTCAATGGAAGCCATGGCATGTATGAGCACGTAACAGAGATAACAAATATTGCTGCCCAGCTGAAGAATATAGGAAGTTGATGATACTTTCCCTGTCCAATTCATTCTGAATTCTCTGCCTCCTCAGTATGGGTCATTTCAAATAAATTACAATACTATGAAAGATAAATGGCAAATAAATGAACTGTCGAGCATGTTAATTCAAGATGAGAGCAAACTAAAGCAGATTGGAAATCACTCACTCCATCTAACAAATCAAGGACCCAGTAAGAAAGAAGGGTGGAAGCCCAAGAAATTTAAAAAAGTCAGAAAGAAAACAAATGAGCCCAGTACTTCTTCTAGGACTCTAAATCAGGGGATAGATAGCGTGAGGTGCCAATTCTGCAAGAAAAAATGGCACTTCCAGAAAGATTGTCATAAAAGGAGAGCGTGGTTCCAAAAAAAAAGAAGTAACCATTCAATTTCTGTATGTTTTGAATCTAATTCACTGAATTTTCCTCTAATACTTGGTGGCTTGATTCTGGGGATACAACTCACGTTTCTAATATGATGCAGTGATATGTTACGACTCAGACCATAGACTCAACTAAAGCCTTCATTTACATGGGAAACCGACAAAAGGTGCCATTTGAAGTCATAGGGACTTACGGTCTTTTCCTCGACACTGGCCACCACTTTGATTTATTTGATTGTCTTTATGTTTCTTCTGTAAACCTTATTTCAATATCCAAACTTGATGTTAATGGTTATTATTGTAAATTGGATATAACGCCTTCAGTTTGTTTAAAGCTTCTTCTTTTATTGGGTTTGGATTATTGATTGATAGCATTTACCGTTTAAAGCTTAAAGGGCTACTTGAGTTGATCCATACTGATATTTGTGCCCCATTTGATGTTCTATATTTTGGTGGAGAGACCTATTGTATTACCTTTTTTATGACTTTTCCCATTATGGTTATATTTATACGTTGCATGATAAATCTCAAGCAGTTAATGCCGTAGAGATATTTATCACTAAAGTTGAAAGGTAAGTAGATAAAATGGTGAAAGTCATAAAGTCAGATAGAGGTGGTAATATTATGGTGGGTATGATAAAACGGGTCAACACACGGGCCTTTTGCTAGACTACTTGAAAGTCATGGTATAATTGCACAATACACGATGCCTGGTACGCCTCAGCAAAATGGTGTTGCTGAAAGGCGTAACTGTACACTTATGGACATGGTTAGGAGTATGTTATGTGATAGCATCGTACCCATTATGTTGTAGATGAATGCATTAAGAACCACAATGTATTTATTTAATCGGATTCCTAGTAAGTCAGTTCCTAAGACTCCTTTTGAATTGTGGACGGGAAGGAAACCCAGTTTGAGAGACCTGCATGTATGGCCTTGTCCTACAGAAGCAAGAATTTATAATCCACATTAAAGAAAACTTGATGAATGGACAATTAGTGGTTACTTCATAGGTTACCCTGAAAAGTCCAAAAGGTACAAGTTCTATTATCCGAACCATAGTATGAGAATCGTAGAGACAGGTAATGTAAGACTTATTGAGAACGGTGAGGTTAGTGGGAGTAACGTAATGAGAAACGTTGGTGTGCAAGAAGTGAGGGTACAAGTCCCTATACCCGTGAGTTCATAAATAGCTGTTCTTAATGTCACTAAACAACCGGATTAACAACACCTAAATGATGAATCACTCCATGATGAAATCATCACCAATAATGAACCGATTGTGGAACAACCGCAAAAAATAGTATTAAGAATGTCCGAAAGACAAAGTCGACCTCTTATTTTCAGATGACTATGTGGTATATCTAAAAGAGTCGGATTATGTTTTAGGGGCTATTAAGGATCCGCTCACTTATGAAGAAGCCATAGAATGTGATGATTCTAATAAATGGTTAGACGCTATGAAGGACGAGCTAAAATCCGTGGCCCAAAGTGAAGTCTGGGATCTAGTAGAATTGCTTGAGGGATACAAGAAATTTTGATGTAAGTGAGTCTTTAAGATCAAACGAGACTCCAAGGGCAATATCGGACGATATAAAGAAAGACTTGTGGCTAAAGGGTTCACTTAGAAAGATGGCATTGATTATAAAGAGACCTTTTGTCCTATATCCAGAAAAGGACTCTTTTAGAATCATTATAGCTTTGGTGGCTCATTATGATTTGGAGCTTCACCAAATGGATGTTAAAACCGTATTTTGAAATTGTAGTTTAGATGAGGATGTGTATATGGAACAACCTAAAGGATTTTCCATAGAGGGTAAGGAACATATGGAATGTAAATTAATGAAATCAATTTATGGCCTTAAGCAAGCCTCCAGGCAATGGTACCTTAAGTTTAATGATATCATTACCTCCTTCGGTTTTAAGGAAAACACCGTTGATCGGTGTATATACCTGAAGGTCAGTGGCAGTAAGTTTATCGTCCTGATATTATATGTTGATGATATTTTCCTTGCCAATGTTGATCTTGGAATGATGTCTGAAACCAAGAAGTTTCTCTTTAATAGTTTTGAAATGAAAGATATGGGAGAGGCAGTCTACGTGATTGGAATAGAAATATTCTGTGATAGAAACACGTGGTATGTTGGGGTTGTCTCAGAAAGGATACATAGAAAAAATCTTGGAGAGATTCGGTGTGCAAAATTGTTCCTCTCAAGATGCCCCTATTTAGAAAGGAGATAAATTTAGCTTAAAGCAATGCCCGTAGGATGAACTAGAAAAGAAACAAATGGAAGGAATCCCTTATGCCTCAGTTGTAGGTAGCCTGAGGTATGCTCAGACCTACATTCAGACCCGACATTAGTTCTGCTGTCAGTATGCTGGGCAGATACCAAAACAACCCTGTAATGGATCACTGGAAAACTACAAAGAAAATAATGAGATATTTGTAGGGTACTAAACAGTTTATGCTCACGTTTAAGAGGTCCAACAACCTCATGGTCATTGGCTAGTCAGATTCGAATTTTGGTGGTTGAGTTGATAGTAGAAAGTCAATGTTTGGCTATTTGTTACTTATGGTTGGTTGAGCAATATCATAGAAAAGCGCCAAACAGTCCATCAACATCAACCATGGAAGCAGAATTTGTGGCGTGCTATGAGGCCACTGTTCAAGAAATGTGGTTACGGAACTTTATCTCAGGACTTGGAATTGTCGACAGCATTGCAAAGCTGTTGAGAATTTACTGTGATAATTCTGCAGCAGTATTCTTCTCTAAGAACGACAAGTATTCAAATGAATAGAAACACCTGGAATTTAAGTATTTTGTCGTGAAAGAAGAAGTTCAGAAACAGAAGGTGTCTATTGAGCACATTAGTACTTTACTTATGATAGCATATCCATTGACGAAGGGATTACCTATAAAGACCTTTAAAGAACATGCCAATAGAATGGGCATTGAACGTAATCTATTATGATGTAATTATGAATTTTAGACTGCATTATGAATGAATGTGCACTATATGACATTTTACTCATGTATGCGTTTCAGATTATTGTTCATGTTTATTATGATTACGTATATACATTATATATGATTGTTTTATCACTACCATGAATAGTCATTATGTTATGACACTTATGTGAACCATTACGAAAAATCTCTCATTTAAGGGGTATGCTAGGTAGATCACTTGTGTTGTAGTGACGGAAGGGACCATGTCAGGATAAGATGATGTGCAACCGTCATTGCTCACACTTATGGTTTATTTAGTGTTAGCATTATGATGTTGACCGCATTATATTGCTAAATACAGTTTATGTGTACACCTTATGATATACCTGTTTTAAATCCCATAAAGTGTAAATGTGGGCCAAGTGGGAGAATGTAAGACTAAAATGACCCACATTAAATTTTGGTTCTCTACATAGAGGATCTTAAATCAGGAAAACTGTGTTTAAATAAGGAAGGTCTATTTTAGGAGAGTTCTAAAGGGGGTTAGTTTCCTATTTTGATGGGAAGTATGAAATGAAAGTTTTAATTACCTTAGGGGTCATTCCTCTGCCTATAAAAGGGTCTCTCGCCATAATTATCCATAAACTTAAGACAACTCAGTGTTCCCAAAACACTATTCAAGAATTTGGGAGAAGGCATTGAGGACAGAGGTAGAAACTCCAAGGTATGTGTTTTCTCTTGTTTTGGGACTTCAGGAAGCCTCGGCACATCAAAGGGAAGATCAAAATTCACTTTTTTTCATCAATGGATCCAGGTATGTCATATTATTATGATGTTTATTAATCAATCCAGATCCTGTGGTGACGTTTTTCGGGTATGTCGAATATTAAATTTAATGATGAATGAATGTATGATTGATTCTCAATCAATAAACTCTGATATTACGATTAAGTATTACAAGTTACTCATTAAATTTTTAATTAGACCATGAATTCTTTATTGAGATGTGTAAGAAAATTGAAAGAATAATGGGAGGATAGTGATAAGAACAATGTATGGCTCATTTAAAATTTAATTAGCAGCCGCCCCAAAGATGGAGAGTTTGACAGCCATCTTATAATTTGATTTTTGTTTATTATTTTTCTCCCTCACACTCTCGCTCAACTGTTTTTCATTTGTTGTCGACTCTTACTTTGTGATCATTTCTTTTTACTTGAAACATAATGTTAATTTTTAAATAGAAAATTAATAGATCAACGCATCTATTAGTCAATGGTAGGATCCTATATAACCATGACAAGAACAAATCAATGGTTTAGAAGAGTTTGATAGTTTTTCATGTTTTATTTTCATTTTATAATCTTTTTAAAAATAAAAATTAAAAGTTTAACTTTGTTATTGATTGGGCCACGAAATTCGATGGAATATGTAGAAGACAACATAAATAAAAAGATGTGAAATATCCCCCAACCTTAACATCTTAGTGAGATGAGCAATGTAAGTAAATAGACCATAATGAGCAGTGAAAGAAGAGCAGGAAGCCTGAAGGGTGATTGTTTGAGGATGAAAAAAGAAAGGGGGCAAGAGAGGAATTCTCAATGAATGAATAAATAAACCTCAAGGAAATAGGAAAAAAATAATGAAATAAGACTTGAAATGGGGGAGGAGAGAGGAAAAAACAACCAAAAACAAGGAAAACAACTAAAATAGAATTACAAAGTGAATTACGTGGCGTCAGGACCGGCCCTGAAATTTTGGGGGTCCTAGGCCCAACACACTAGTAGGGACCCTAGGCCCTAGGGAAAGTGCATGTGGGGGCTCTAGGCCATTGGTCAAATTGGGGGGCCCTAGGTGGCCGCCTATTTGGCTTTAAGCCAGGGCCGGCCCTACGTGGTGTAGGTATTTGTAACTAGGTTTTTGTTTATATCTCAATGGTTATCCTCTAATGAACTAAAAATGACTAAATTCACTAGTTATTTGATGCATAGACAATGACATGCATGGAGAATGAATGAACTAGGAGGATAACACACAATCCAAACAAGAAAAAAACGAAGTTCCATTATATGAAGACAAATGAGTAGAGCGCATTGAAAGTCCATAGGTACATTAATAATGAAAATCCTTCGTATCTCTTCATAACATTTAATCCAAAATTACAACAAACACTACACAGGTTTGGGATCAACATCTGAAGCTTTCTCTCTCCACCCTACCCCTTTCAAATAAAAGTCACATTTCTTGAGCTAAGTCTCATTGTTTATAGGAAGAAAAAGCTTCGAGTAGATGCTATAGATCATATAAGTCATGGTTGAGGTTTTTCCCTTACTTGACATTTGTCTACCAATCACAAGACTACAAGAATATAATTCTTACTTCGTGATTGATCTAGATAAAATATTCTTCTAATAGACTTTGTCAATTCTGCATAGACCTCCTCATATCTCAAATTTCCACGTGCACTAGGTTGATACGCGAGAAAATTTATGGTTACAACAAAGTCTTACTCAGAATGTCCTCGATGTTGTGCGTCCAGCCCCCGTGGCCCACTTTAGGAAACCAATAACTAAAGAAAGAAAGACCTGCTAGGATAAAGAAACTAAAGAAATAGAAAACACAGAAGAATCAATGAATGGTTCTCCATTGTTCATCAACCTTGGAGACCTTTGATATATTTATATTATTTCATCCAAAAATACAGGTATGAATCAAGATAATATTCTTTACATACAAGGTTACAATCAAATCATCATAGAGGGAAATTAGGGATTTCTCTGCTGGGAATCTCTAATTTTGCTCAGTCAATTTCTCTGCGGGAGATCCTTGATTTCTCTACTGGAAATCGGCTTCTGAGTGTCAATATTCCCCAGCAAACTGAGCCGTGAAGGAGGCCAAAGGCCCAGTTTGTGTGGATAACACGTGATGGAGCGTGCGGGGAAGAGCTTTGGTAAAGATGTTAGCACTTTGTGAAGAAGACGGAACAAACTTGGTGACAATAGTGCCAAGAGCCACCTTTTCCCGAACAAAATGATAATCAATTTCAATATGCTTTGTGCGGGCATGAAAAACAGGATTGATGGTGAGATGCAAGGTTGACATGTTATCAGAATAAAGAATTGGAGGGGACGAGAGATGGAGACCAAGATCACGAATATGATAATGAGCCATGTGAGTTTAACGACAGCTGAGGCGAGGGCCCGATAATCAGCTTCAGTACTAGATCTAGCGACAGTAGGCTGTTTCTCGGCAGTCCAAGAGATACAGTTACCACCGAGATAGGTGCAAAACCCGGTGGTAGAGCGGGGAGTTGTAGGACAGCCTGCCCAATCAGCATCTGAAAGGCATAGAGTTGCATAGGGCAGTGAGCCAGAAGACGAAACCCGTAAGTGATAGTCCCATGAATATAGAGGAGCATACGTTTCACCATCTGAAAATGCAGAAGAGTTGGATTGTGCAAGTATTGACACACATAGTTGACGCTGTAAGAGATATCAGGATGGGTAATGGTAAGGTACTGTAAACCGCCAACGATGCACGATAAAAGGACGGATCTTGAAAAAGATCATTATCTGTCGAGCTCGAGCACAACTTAGTGGCCATAGGTGTGGAGACTGGCTTGCAACCTCGCATGTTGGCACATTTCAAGAGATCAAAAGTATATTTCATCTGATTGAGGAATAAACCACCAGAGAAGGAAATAACAGAGATGCCAAGAAAATAGTGAAGAGGACCCAGATCTTTCGTGGCAAATTCCCAACTCAACTGTCCAAGAAAGTCATGAAGCAAGGAAGGGTTCGACCCTGTGACAATAATGTCATCAACATATAGCAATAACAGTAAAGTACAGTGGTGACCATAATAGATAAATAGAGAGGAATCGGCGGTGTTGCAAAAGAAGCCCAGGCCCAAAACAAAGGTACTACACAGGTCAAACTAGGTGCGTGGAGTCTGACGCAGTCCATATAGAGCACGCTTGAGTGAACAAACATGGTGTGGTTGCACGAGATCTTTGAAACCTGGCGGTTACTCCATAAAGACAGGTTCAGTTAAATGCCCATGAAGAAAGGCATAACATCCAATTGACGAATCTCCCATCCATGAGCCAGAGCAATAGTGAGAATAAGCCGGATCGTCGCAGGCTTGACAATAGGAGAAAAGGTTTCAGAGAAATCAATTCCAAGAATCTAATTGAAACCTTTTGCAACAAGGCAAGCCTTCAATCGGTCTAAAGAACCATCAGACTTGAGATTTGTTTTGAAGACTCACTTACAACCAAGAACATTCATAGTAGACTGCCATGGAACCAAATCCCAAGTATCATTGAGAGAGAGAGCTGACAATTCATCTGTCATAGCAGTAGTCCAGCCAGGATGTTTGAGAGCTGAGATAATGGATTTTGGTTCTGAAGGTATTGAATGAGCCAGTAAACAATATTCAAAACTAGGATACTTTGGATTGGGCTTGAGAATTCCATGACTGCGACGAGTAGCTATGGGAGAGCGTGGACCTACCGGACTTGGAAAAGGATGCTCAGATAGTGCACTGGATGTAGAAATATCATGAGCAGTAGAAGTCACAGGAGAAGTGCTGGGTTGCGGAGAGAGACCTGCAGAATGAAGAGGCTCACCATCAGGCACTTCAGTTGGAGACACCAATTCTTTCAAATGAGAGCCAGCAGTGAGGGCAGGTACAATATTTCCGTTCGAAACCATCAGTGAGCTCGTAATAGGAGTGCGCAGATTTGAAGTGAATGGAGTGCTTATGTCATAAGATGTGGCATTGGAATCCATGGCTACCACTGGAGTATCTGTAAACCAGTCAGAAAACTGAATGAAATTAGTAGCAATATGTGAAGAATTATATAGTGATCCAAGAGAGTGAAATGGGAATATCGTCTCATTAAAACAATATACCACGAGAGATAAACTCGATTAGTGGGTGGATAGTAACAACGGTAGCCTTTGTAATGTTCACTGTAGCCGAGAAAGATACATGGAAGAGACCTTGGGTCAAACTTCGTCTTATTGTAATCACGAAGGCAAGGAAAACATTTACTACCAAAGATTCTAAGAGTGCCATAATCTGGATGTTTATGAAATAACATCGCATATGGGCTTGTCCAATCCAAGACCCGAGAAGGTTGTCTGTTGATCATCCATACAGCGGTACTGAAAGCCTCGACCCAAAACCGTTGAGGTACAGATGCATGGAACATCATGGTAAGGGCCAACTCGGTGACAGTGTGATGTTTCCTTTCAACTATCCCATTCTGTTCAGGAGTGTTTGGCCAAGACATTTGTTATTTAATGCCAAGATCTGAGAAATAATTTTGAAATCTGGAATCAGTGAATTCTCCACCACCATCAGATTGAAAAAGTCGAATTTTCTTGTCAAACTGAGTATCTATGTATTTGTGAAACAGGACAAAGCACTGGAAGAAGTCTGATTTGTGTTTGAGTGGATAGAACCATGTGTACCTAGTACATTCATCTACAAATATCACATAATAACGAAATCGTTGAAAAGATGTTACTGGTGATGGGCCCCACAAATCACTATGAATGACACCAAATGGTTCTTTGCAAAGATTATGAGATGAAATAAAAGGAAGGCGACATGCCTTAGAAATCTGACAGCTATTACATAAAGAATCAACCTTATTGTTACTAGTGCTTCTAATAAGCTTATTGTTTTTCAAAAAATCGACAACCCTTGACTGCGGGTGACCAAGTTGCTAATACCAAATATCATCTGTGGCTGAACGAAATCTGGTTGAAAACAAAGTTGTTTCTTCCTTTGGCTTAAGTGCATATAGTCATCCAGTCCTACTTCCCGATGCAATCATTGCTCTTGTTTTTCTGTCCTTAATCACAAAGCCACAGGAATCAAATTCAGCGAAATAAGGATAATCTGAGGTAAGTTGACTGATAGATAACAAATTCTTTTGAATGGCAGGAACCACGAGAACATTATCTAGATGCATTTTTGTATGCCACATATCAATGTTTGTGGAGCCAATATGAGAGATGTCTAGTTCAGTGCCATTACCAACTATGACTCGATCAGTGCCATGATACAGAACAATAGATGTAAGCTTACCAGGATCAGTTGTCATGTGAGATGTTGCACCAGTGTTGGGAAACCAAGTCTTTTCAGGGTTATCATTCAAGGAAGTTGTGGCAAGAGCCTAAGTCACATCGTCCTGTTGATAGACTTGATTAAACCGATGCCAACACTTAAGAGCCGTATGACATGTTTTGTCACAAATCTAGCACCGTACCTATGCGGTATCTTTAGATGATTTGGCAGAAGAATGCTCTTGGGAAGGACGAGAAGAGCCATCGTGGTTGTGTTGAACTGATTGAAAACCTTGATGATTGTCACCACCGGTGGAAGAAGATTGAAATCTTCTTTGATTAAAGCCTCTTTAACACCCCGAATTTTCAAGCTATGGATATTTATGGAAATTGTCCATTTAATTTGTAAATTAATGGAGATGGACCTTAGATGGGTAAGGAGTTGGGTCAATTGGTCAATTAAAACCCAACGGATTATGAATAAGGTTCAATTGAAATAAATGGGTAAGATTTATTTAATTGGGTCATGGTTGTCAATTGGGTCAAAAGTCCAATTGGGACCCAATGAATCATATATGAGCTAGTTAGAAGTAAATGGGTAAGGTTTGATAATTGGGTCTAATAACCAATTAAGATACAAGACATGAGATGAAATGGCTAAGTGGGACCCTAAATACTATATGGTTCATAGTCGGCTAAGCCATGGTTGACTTGGTCAACCATGGGTGAGTTCAATAGAGTTGAGTTAATGAATGAGCTCAAGTGGGATAAATAATACTTGAGTTGGAAAGTGAATTCACATGAGTTGAGAATTTATTAATGTGAGTTCAAGTGCTTGAGTTGGAAAATGAGTTCATTTAAGTTGAGTTGAATTAAAATGAGTGGAGTGGGAAGATGGAGGGTTTCCATCTCAAAGGAAGAAACCCAAAAGGCACAATCTAGGTGTACACGTTGGAGGTGGGAGTTTCATCTCATTGGATGGAACTCCAAAAGGATCATTATGAGGAGATGAAGGGTTTTTTGGCTGTTACACAAGGTATACCCTTGCATACACATTGGAACATGGAGGGTTTCCATCTCATGATGGAAACCCAAGCGGCATATGGTTGGAGTTTCATCTCATGGATGAAACCCCCAAAGAAATTATCAATGAGGAGATGAAGAGTCATGGGAGTTACCAAAAGGCAGCACCCAAAGGAATTATCAATGAGGAGATGAGGAGTCATGGGAGTTAGAAAAGGGGATCAACCAAAGGACACCACCCTTGGCTGAATTATATTTAACAAAACAAAAAGGATTCTTTGCTTCATTGTAACACTTCGGAATTCCATGTTATCAATATTTACAGAATTTGCCATTTTAATTGTGAATTAACGGATATGAACCTTAGATGGGTAAGGTGTTGGGTCAATGGCCCACTTAGGACCCAACGGTTATGGTATAAGGTTCAATTTAAAGTAAATGTGTAATACGCATTTAATTGGGTCAATGTTGCTATTTGGGTCAAAATGCCCAATTGGGACCCAATGGGTCGTGGTTGACTTGGTTGACCACCAAGTGAGTTCAAGTCTAATTAAATGGGGCTGAATTAAAGAGGTGAGTTGAGCTAAATGGATGAATGAGTTAAATGAGTTGGATGTTGACGGTTACACATTTCAAATTCAAACAACGATACACATTTCAAATTCAAACAAAGATACACACTTCAAATTCAAACAAGAATACACATTTCGAATTCAAACAAAGATACACATTTCAAATTCAAACCAAGGATTACACGTTGGAGAGGTAGGAAGTTATGGTTACACATTTCAAATTCAAACCAAGGATTACACATTGGAGAGGTAGGAAGTTATGGTTACACATTTCAAATTCTAACCAAGGATTACACGTTGGAGAGGTGGGAAGTTTTGGTTACACATTTCAAATTCAAACCAAGGCACACGTTGGAGCCTTGGAGTTTCATCTCATGGATGAAACTCCCACATGGAGAGATAATGAAGGTGGTTTGTTGTTTCAAATTCAAACAAGGTTTTACATTTCAAATTCAAATTCAAAGCCACACGTTGGAGCCATGGAGTTTCATCTCATGAATGAAACTCCCACATGGAGAGATAATGGGGTGGACGATTTTACATTTCAAATTCAAATTCAAAGGCACATGTTGGAGCCATGGAGTTTCATCTCATGGATGAAACTCCCACATGGAGAGATAATGGGGTGGATGGTTTTACATTTCAAATTCGAATTCAAAGGCACATGTTGGAGCCATGGAGTTTCATCTCATGGATGAAACTCCCACATGGGAGATAATGGAGTTGGACGGTTACACTTTTCAAATTCAAACCCTCTCTTAGCCGATCACTCCTCAAGACAAAAGACTTAGAAAAGTTTTTGATCTCAAGCTAGCACACAAGGCCGAACACTCTCCTTCTCACTCAAGGCCGAATTCTATCTCTCTCTCTCAAGCTCTCACACTCGGCCAAAGGATCAAGAAAAAGGAGGAAAAGGCTAAGGAAGGAAAGGATTGAAAGAACAAGCCGGAGCAAAGGAAAACCAGAGGAGTCGCGGAACCGGTAGGTATTTTTATAAATTTTGTTTAAAGAAAGGAACCATAGGGTTCGGCCATCTATGGAAGAAAAATTAGGGGTTGAATATTGTGTTTTAATAGAAAGGATGGACCATAGGGTTCGGCCATGGTGCATGGCCGAATCCCATGGAAGGACATGGGTTATATATTTTTAATGGATTTGAAAGATAGAAATCATAGAAGCATGCTTGTGAATGGGTTTCGGATGGAGGTATGAATGGGAATCATTAAAAGATCAAACCATATGGCTATGATACAATTTTAAGGAAAATAAGGAACCATAGGGTTCGGCCATGTTGTATGGCCGAACCCCATGGAAGAGTATTTGGTGGAACATTTTAAAGGGATTTAATTGTATACATCTATGTTCTAAGATTAGGTTATTGGTTATGGATTTGTATGAATGGCAAGGATGTAAATAAGTGAAGTAATGGACCATGGGTTCAGCCATGGTATATGGCCGAACCCCATGGGGGAATATTTGGTGGACTTGGGGTTTTATGTTGTGATTTATGAATGGTCAATTTTGGACCTAAGCATGAAGGGATGGGAATAATGGCAAATGTGTAAATATGGGAGGAAATGATAGACCCCACATGGGAAATGTTTGGTGGACTTAAATGGTTATTAATGATAAACAATTATGGTATAAGTGATTAGATGTATGAATCAAGAGGTCATGAACTTGTATCTAACTTAAAGATCAAGGGATTGAAAGATGAGCATAAAACCAAGGGAGTGAGGTCCGGCCATGTTATATGGCCGAACCCCACTAAGGAATTTTATGGACTTAGGTTGTTATGTGTGTTAGATGGTTAATGTATGAATGGTTAGATTAATGGATTGTGTGATTGGACTTAAGTTAAAAGATCAAGAACTCAAAGGAGGGACTAAAGCCAAATTAGTGAGGTTCGGCCATAGTGTATGGCCGAACCCCACAAAGTTGTATTTGGTGGACTTAAGGTTTTAAAATGGTTACTTGTAAGTGGTTAAAATCAAAAGAGGGACAAATTCAAGTGGGTGAGGTTCGGCCATAGTGTATGGTCGAACTCCACAAGGTTGTGTTTTTATGGACTTAGACCTAATGTTAAATCAAATGGAATATGGGATTGACTTGTTGATATGTAACAAGGTGACGGGACTTCATAAAAGGTGCGCGAATGTAAGCGGTTGCCGGTTTACGGAACAAGGACACTTTACTGGTCTTTGGTAGGATTCTACCTTTTTGAAAACATGGTTTATGTATGATGGTTTTTATCATATTTTGATGCATTTATGTTGTAAAAGATATGTTCCAAATGTGAGTTTTAATGCTATGTTTATAATATAAAATAGCATGTGTTTCATTAGCATCTCATGCATGGCATGGGGTGAAGGATATGTAACCAGAGGGGCCACACTCCGTTGGGGCATCCGAAAAACCTATGTGGGATACCTTGATGTGTATTTCCATCAAGAAGAAACCAGAGGGGCCACACTCCGTCGGGGCGTCCAAAAGACCTATGTGGGGGTACCTTGATGATGAGAATCCCATCAAGAGGATATATATGTACTTGTGATGGGTGGGACTCATTGCATTTGACATCATGACATGGCATTGTTTTATATGGTTTTGACATTATGTTATTATATATGATTGTACTAACCATGTGTAGACCCTAAATGGAATACCTACTGGACGTATTATTCTAACGCCCTACTTCTACCCTAGTGGATGACACAGGAAAGAAAAGGGACGATGAACGTGATCGGAGCCAAGCATAGGAGCTTGGATATGTGATTGGATTATTTTTATTTATGTTACTCATGGACTTGTAATTTGAATAGCTAGATTTCGGGCATGTAATAACTTAGATAATTTTGCTATGGTTTGAATGGTTTGTTGGATATTCAAGTTAAGTTTAATTATGGTTAAAGACTTGAAGTACTTTGCTATCTAAAAAGGAATAGATTTAGGTTATATTATAATCTATAGTTACATATTAATTTTGCAAGTTAACTTATTACGTGTGAACCGTTTTCATGGACTTAGTCCATGAACACGTAGGGTTGGCCAGTTAAGGGTTGGACTTTAGAAGTCCGGACTTAGGTCACGTCGTGACGTCCCGCTCTTTATCTCACTTTTATTTAAAAAATAAATAAACTCTGATTTTAGGAAGGCGAGTGAAAAAGGGCGGGGCGTTACAATCTCACTCTTAAGCTCTCACACAAGGCCGACCCTCTCTCATTGACAAAAGACAAAGGATTTAGAGTATTTTCTATCCCAAGCTTCTCTCTCTCTCAAACCTATACTCTTTGGCCGAACCCTCTCCTTGAAGTTTCATCTCAATACCTCTCAAGTTCACACTCGGCCAAGGATCAAGAAGGAAGGAAGAAGAGGCTAAGGAAGGAAAGGAGCAAGAGGAGTAAAAGAAACCGGAGGAGTCGCAGAATTGGTAAGCACTTGATGAGATTATTAAGTAAGATAGTGTTCATGTATAAAAACCCTTAAGGACAAAGGAAGGGCTGGATGAGGTTCGGCCATGATGTATGGCCGAACCCCATCAAGGAATATGAACATGGTTACATGATTTTCAAGAGGAAGTGATGGACCATAGGGTTCGGGCATGTTGTATGGCCGAACTCCATGGAAGGACATTAATGATTTTTAATGGATTTGAAGGATGAAAATCATGGATGTATGTTAGTGATTTTAAAAGCTTTTAAAGGGTTTAAATGGATGTATGTATGAGAACCATCAATGGATCAAATCATAGATGTATGATTCTTTTTAAAGAAAATGAGGAACCATAGGGTTCGGCCATGTTGTATGGCCGAACCCCATGAAGGGAGGTTATTGATTTTAAAAGGGTTTTTAAGCATGAAAACCATGAAAGTATATGGGTGATGTGAAAGGGTTTTAAAGGATGGAACCATAGATGTATGTTAGTGCTTTTAAAAGGTTTTAAAGAACCATGGATCATGGGTTCGGCCATGTTGTATGGACGAACCCCACGAAGAAATGTGGTCATCTTAATAGGTTTTTAAATATGAAAGATGATGTTTTAAAATGAGAGACCTAAGTGTATGATTAAACCCCCATGGAAGGACCTTGGTTTATGGACTTAAATATTGTAATTGATTTAATGGAGAACATGGAAATGAGACATCATGGGTTCGGCCATGGTGTATGGCCAAACCCCATGGACCATTTTAATGGGTCATGTGGAGATTTATAAATGTTTAAATGAATTAATGATTAAGCTAGGAAATGGAGGATTCATTTATGGATCTATGTTTGGTTATGGATCATGTATGGATCTGAGTATGGGTAAGTGAATTAGGTGATTACCTATGGAAGGAAAGAATGGCCAAATGGTGAAATTAAAGGGCCATGGGTTCGGCCATGGTGTATGGCCGAACCCCATGGATCATGATCTTTTGGATTAAGGAATCATGTAAGGATCATTTTTGGGACTTAGGTCATATGTAAATAAGCTAAGTAATTAGCCATGGATAGAATAATGGCAAAGATGTAAAGAGGTGAAAATGATGGACCATGGGTTCGGCCATGGTGTATGGCCGAACCCCATGGGGAATGTTTTATGGATTTAGGGTGTTAATAAGGTTAAATGATTAACTTATATGTGTTTGGTTAATGAATCAAAGATGGCATGATCTTGGACCGAAATTGGTTAGAATGATCAAAGATCAAAAAGAGGGACTCAAGACCAAGTAAGTGAGGTTCGGCCATGTTATATGGCCGAACCCCACTAAGGCATATTTATGGACTTAAGTACAGTTGGAAGATAAAGGGAACGGCGTTTTGATTTATTGATATGTTATAAGGTAACGGGACCTCACAAGGGGTGTACGATCGTGAGCGGTTTCCGGACGAAACCATGGATATGTATTATGTATTTATCATGATTTTATTTCATGTTTGATAAGTTATTTTGGTGTCAAACAATATGTTGCAATTATGGGATTTTCATGCTATATTTTGTAATATTCCATAGCATGTTGGCCTTTGCATCTCATGCATGGCATGGGAGGGATGAAATGTAACCGGAGATCCACACTCCGTCGGGGCCTCCGTAAGACAACTGTGGGGATACTTTGATGAGGAGTTTTCCATCAAGAGGTAACAGGAGACCCACGCTCCGTCTAGGCGTCCGTAAGTCGTGAGGGGTACCTTGATGTGCGTTATCCCGTCAAGAGGTAACTAGAGACCACACTCCGTTGAGGCGTCCGTAAGACAACTGTGGGGATACTTTGATGAGGAGTTTTCCATCGAGAGGTAACCAGAGACCCACGCTCCGTCGGGACGTCCGTAAGTCATGAGGGGTACCTTAATGTGCATTATCCCATCAAGAGGTAACCGGAGACCACGTTCCGATGTGGCGTCTGTAAGACAACTGTGGGGATACCTTGATGAGGAGTTTTCCATCAAGAGGGTGTTTTGTGATTGAGTTATGGCTGATGGGTGGAACTCATAGCATATGGCACCCATGGCATGGCATTGCATAAGCATGATTATGATCTCTATTATCATGCACTGTTGCTGGTTTTTATCTGTATGATTGGATTTCTATTATCATACACTGTTTTGGATATGATGTTTTACAGATACGACATGATGCATTATGTCTGAATTTTTATACTAACCCATGTGTTTGACCCTAATTGGAATACCTACTGGGCGCGTTATCTAACGCCCTACTTCTACCCTAGTTGATGATACAGGAAATGGACGAAACGAGGAATGAGATCGGAGCCAAGGTTAGGAGCTTGGATGATTAAGTTCCATTTTGTTTAAGTTACTCATGGATAATGTATTTGAGTAATTAGTTCATGGGACTGTAATAACGCAGATTATTTGCTATGGTTTGGAATGTTAATTTTGGATATTTTAACGTATGATATTTATGATTAAGTGATGGACATCCTTGCTATGTAAAATGGAATAGAATTGTTATTCTATTGTAATTCTGCATCTATGATCTATTCCGCATGTTTAACTTGAGTACGTGTGAACCGTTTTTAGTGGACATGGTCCACGCACACGTATGGTTGGCCAGTTAAGGTCGGACTTTAGAAGCTCGGACTTAGGTCGTGTCGTGGCGTCCCGCTATCTCTCACTCTTCTATTCAAAGAAAAAAATAGACTCTGATTTTCGACGAGTTAAAAAGGGTGGGGCGTTACAGCCTCGTCCTCTGGAACTAAAACCACCAAAGCCTCGATCTCTCCGAGGATTCCCTCGATTGTGAGTTGAACCACCAGATCGCTCTCGAACAAAGGCCATATTATGGTTAAGGGTGTAACGCCCCACCCTTTTTCACTCGCTTCTTCCCATAAATCAGAGTCTATTTTTTTTATAAACGAAGAGTGATTGAGAGCGGGACGTCACGACGGGAACTAAGTCCAAACTTCTAAAGTCCGACCCTTAACTGGCCAACCCTATGTGTGCATGGATTCAGTCCATGAAAACGGTTCACACATAGCAATATAAACATGCGGAATAAAAATCATAACATGCAGAAATACAATTAGAACACAGTTCTATTCCATTTAGATAGCAAAGTACGTCAAGTCATTAATCATCATTATCATAACGCAATTATCCAATAAAACATCCAACCATAGCAAATTCCTCTAAGTTATTACAATCCAAATACTAGATACTCAAAATACAAGCCCATGAGTATCTTAAACAAGATATAAGCTATAATCCTCCAAGCTCCTATGCCTGGCCCGTTTCGCGTTCATCGTTCCCTTCGTTTCCTGTATCATCCAATAGGGTAGAAGTAGGGCGTAGTACAACACGCCCAGTAGGTATTCCAATTAGGGTTAACACATGAGTTAGTACTAAAAATCCAGATATAATATATATATCAAAACTGTAACACCCCAAATTTCTCAATGATATGAATATTTACGAAAATGCCACTGGAATGATAAATTTAATAGATGCGATTGTAAATGAGAAAATGGTGAGGCCCATTGTTCAAATTAAGATCCTATGAACATATTATAAGGATAAAATTTAAGTAAATGGGTAATGAATATCAAATTGGGTCAAGGTGGCTAATTGGGTCAAAGGACCCAATTGGGACCCAATGGGTCAAGATGGACTTATTTGACCATTGTGTGAGCCCAATTTTAATTGGGTTAGGCTGAATTGATTTGGAATTAAATAAAGGATAAATGGGTAGGCTTGATGCAAGTGTGTAAATCACATTCAAATGGCTAAACCACCCATAAATGGGTCATGGCGCCAATTGGGTCAATGAGCTAAATGGGGACCCAATGGGTCGAGTTGACCATGTTGACCATGGTTGACCGTGTGGACCCTCATGTGAGCTCAAAGGATGAGTCAAATCAGGTTGAGTTAGGACTCAAGTGAGTTGGAATTAAATCAAGTAATGGAGTTGACTCAAATGCATTAAGTGTAGTGAGTTGGGTGAGTTGAGTTGGAAATCAAAGAGACCTTGAGTTCAAGTGAGTCAAATGGGATATGAAGGGTTGTCTTGATCTCAAACATCACCAAGAAAACAAGTCCCACACGTTGGTGGGTTGGAATTAAGTTTTGATGCATGAAAACCAATGAAATGAGATAAAAATCTCATGGGAATTTGGAGGGTTTCCATCTCATATGGAAACCCAAGGCTCCAACGTTGGGAGTGCCAAGGGATGCCTTGGTTGGCAGCAAGTGTCTCCTTGGTTTAATCAAGATTTGATGAGAGTAATGAGGGGTCCAAGGGCTGTTTAACAAAAGCAACAAACACCACCCTCTTGGCCGAATTTTTCATTGCAAAGGTTATAGAATTCTTATCTCTCCCTCTCACTCAAGAACATACCCTCTTGGCCGAATTATACTTTGGTGTTTTCACCATTATTCAAGCATACAATCAGCCAAGGATCAAAAGGAGAGCAAGAAGGAGCCAAGGAAAATTAGAAGAGTGTGCATTGGTAAGTACTTCATTAAGGTTTTGTTAATTATCATGATCAAGGATTATGGTTTGGTCTTTGTATGGCCAAACCCTAAGCTATAAGGGTAAGAACCTTCAAAGATAAAAAATGGTGGATGGGGTTCGGCCAAGGGGTATGGCCGAACCCCATCAAAGAAGGTGATCATGCTAAATCAAATTGTATAAAGAAAGGTAAATAACTATGGAGGGTTTTTCCAATATTATAAAGGGTTTTAAGTCATGGATTTGAATGCCAGTAATTTGGCCATGTTATGGCCGAATTTGTCAAAGGTTTAAACTATAGAAGAAGGTGGTTTGAAATGATAAAAATGGACCATTGGGTTCGGCCACTTTGGATGGCCTGAACCCCATGAAATGGTATGATAATTATACGGTAATTTGTGATGGTTTTGAGAGATAAAACCATACAATATTATGGGGTTTTTATGTGATTTAAATGGAGATATGGTTACTGTTTTGGGTTGGCCATTGGATGGCTGAACCATGTGGTTATTATGACTAAAAGTATTGAGCCTAAGTTATATACATATGATGGAAGCATTGAACCAAGGGAACCATTGGGTTCGGCCATGTGTATGGCCGAACCCCATGGACAATTGAATGGGTATTTGGATTCAAGTATATGGGTAGAAATTATTGTTGGTTTTGTAATATTTTGAAAAGTCTAAAAATATGAAAATAGATGGAAATGAAGAACCATTGGGTTCGGCCATATGTATGGCCGAACCCCATGAAGTGACTTTGATGGACTTAAGCATTTGTGGAACCAAGAAAATGGTGGAAGATTAAGGACTAGTTAATCACATGGATTAATTGGTAACTAGTTTTAATTATGAAAGATTAGAAGACCCAAATTGGATTGGTGAGGTTTGGCCAAGTAATATGGCTGAACCCCCTAAGGTGGTTTGGTTATATGGGCTTTGACTATGAAGCAAAATTAAGCATTGGTTAGGCCAATGGCAAAAGCTGTAAATACAAGTAATACTGGAAATATGGATAGAGAAGGATTAAAGGACTTAGAAGAAGGGTCAAACCAAAGTGGTATGGTTCGGCCACGTTGTATGGCCGAACCCTACCAAGGTATGTTTGTAGTATGAGATGTTTTAATGAGGATTAAATAAAAAGAGAGATCAAATTAAAGTGGGTGAGATTCAGCCATGGGTATGGCCGAACCCCACAAGATGGTTTATGGGATCTAGACTTGATGAGAAGTTAAAAGATTAGGTTATTAATTTCCTGTTATATGAACAAGGTATCGGAAGTTGAACGGCGTAAGAGTCATGATCGGGTGAAGCTTAAAAAGGAACGGACACTTAAGCGAAGTTTTAGTAGGTTTCCTACCTACTTGTAACCACTTTTATAATTGGTTTTATATGGTTTTTATGAGTTATATTGTTATTGTTTTATGTTTCAAATGGGTTTTGAACGATGAGACATATTTACAAATGACATATATTCATTGACATCTCATGCATGGCATGGGGTGATGATTATGGATTACCTTGTCGCGAGAGTCCCAATGAAAGAACACTGTGATATAACTCAATGATGAGAGTCCTATCCACAGGAAATGAGGAGTACTGTGGATTACCTTGTCGTGAGAGTCCCAATGAAAGAACACTGTGAAATAACTCAATGATGAGAGTCCTATCCACAAGAAATGAGGAGTACTGTGGATTACCTTGTCATGAGAGTCCCAAAGAAAGAACACTGTGAACTAACTCAATGATGAGAGTCCTATCCACAAGAAATGAGGAGTACAGTGGATTACCTTGTTGTGAGAGTCCCAAAGAAAGAACACTGTGAAATAACTTGATGGCTATGTATACTTGTGGCGGGTGGGACTCATTACATTTGCACTTACATACATAGCATTGATTTTATATTTTTTTATTATCATATATTATGATATATGCATGTTTTTATATACTAACCTTGTGGTAGCCCTGATCAGAAAACCTACTGGGCGTGTTGATCTAACGCCCTAATTCTATCTTTAGAGGATAACGCAGGAACAGGGAAAGGGAAAGAGAAAGTCAAGGACCGAGAGGAGAGCCAAGTTTAAGCGCTTGATTATTGGAATGGATTTATATTTACTGTCATTTGAACTACATTTTATGGACATGTAATAGCTAGTAACGTTGCTATGATTTGTGAATAGTTTGATATGGTTTTGAAATGGTTAGTTTAAAGTAAACTTGACTTGTACTTTGCTATCTGAGAATGTATGGTTAACTTAAGATTGATTATATTTCGCATCAGTTTAGTTCCGCAATTAGTTATTGCTATTCCACATGTTTTACTTAGTTCCATGTGTGGATTGTCTTTCATGGTTTAGTCCATGCACACATGGGTCACCAGTTAAGGGTCGGACTTTGGTAGTCCGAACTTAGCTCGCGTCGTGGCGTCGTCCGCCCTCTTCCGGTGTTATTATATTATTGTTAAAAAAAAATTAGACTCTGAATCTCGAAAAGGGCGGGGCGTTACAAAAACCAGTTATAATAAATCATTCCATACTTATGAAGCATCGTAACCAAAACAGTGTATGATAATAGAAATCCAATCATACAGATAAAAACTGGAAATCTTGCATGATAATTAAGATCATAATCATTCCGATTCAATGCCATGCCATGCTATCATATGCAATGAGTCCCACCCATCACAAAATATCCTCTTGATGGAAAGCTCTTTATCAAGGTATCCCCCACAATTGTTTTACGGACGCCCTGACGGAGTGGTGGATCACTGGCTACATTTCACACATAGTATCCCCTTGATGGAATTCTCCTCATCAAGGTATCCCCCCACGAGTGCTTTACGGATGCCCCGACGGAGTGTGGGTCCCCGGCTACATTTCATCCCTCCCATGCCAGGCATGAGATGCAAATGCCAATGAAAACACATGCTATTTTATCATATAAACATAGCATTAAAAATCACATTTTGAAACATATCCAACACCTACTATTTTAAACATATAAACATAACATTTAAAATCACCATTTGAAACATATCCTTTGCAACATAAATTCATCAAAAAGCCATACACCATGGCCGAACCCATGGCCTACCATTTTCACCCTTATTTACAATGTTGCCATGGTCTCCATTACTTCATGTTTATGTTCAAAACATAGGTCTATAATTGATCATTCGTAAAGCCCAATATAAAACTCCCAAGTTGGTCCGTAACATAGGCTCATAATTTGATTCATAAATCAACTACATAAATAAAAACCCATAATATTGATTCATAAAACAAACCATTAACCATGACTTAAAACCCCATATGATCCCTTAATTTGGTCCATGGGGTTCGGCCATGCACCCTGGCCGAACCCTATGGTGTATAACTTCCCAATTATAGCAACTTCCATATTTGAATCCATAATTCAAGTTGCCTTCCTTTTTGATCAACAATCTATATTTAGAAACTTTCTAAATTTAATACCCTCTTTCTATTTTTAAATCCTTTCTAAATTAAACCCCACCTTCCATATTTAGAAGGTTTCCAATTTAGAACCCATCCTTCCATAATTGGAAGCCTTCCAAATTTATCTCCACCTTCTACATTTAGAAGGTTTCCAAATTTATCTCCACCTTCTATATTTAGAAGGTTTCCAAGTTTATCTCCACCTTCTATATTTAGAAGGTTTCCAAGTTTATCTCCACCTTCTATATTTAGAAGGTTTCCAAATTTAATAACTATTCTCCACCTTAATCAAACACCAAATAATTCCAATAACTAGAAACCTTGTAAATCTAATAAAACATCTTCCATGGGGTTCGGCCATACACCATGGCAGAACCCTATGGTTCCAAAATGTTCTCTTTAAAATTCATTAACCCTAGATGTTCCATGATCCTTAAAACAACATATTCATCCACTCATTTAAATCTATTAAAATTATTAACATCCTTTCCGTGGGGTTCGGCCATGTGGTTCATCTTATTCCATGGAACCCATAATTTAGACCATGACTTTCCATGGTTTTCATTCCTTAGAATATAACCAATAACCTTCCATTAAAACCACATAAATTTATTAACCAACTCCCATGGTTTTTCCTCATTAAAAATCCATATCATTAACATTAAACTTCAATTTAAAATTAACCAATTTTCTTCCATGGGGTTCGGCCATACACCATGGCCGAACCCTATGGTTCCTTTTCTTAAACAAAAATATCAAATCACATACTGATTCCACGACTCCTTCGGTTTTCTGTTGCTCCGATTGGTTCTTGCTCTTCCAATCTTCTTCTTTCTTTGCCTCCTTGATCTTCCACTCGGCTGGCTGCCTTCTCTTCTCTTTGTTCTTGCCGAGAATGAGTCTTGAAAGAGAGAATTCGGCCTTGGATGTATTTGTATTGCCATGAGCCCTTCTCCCTTTTATCACTTCCAATTTATCCCAATATTAGACAATACTATTGCCGTGTACCCCTTGCTGCAATCCCCATTGCCGTGTGCCCCTTGCTGCAATCCCCATTGCTGTGTGCCCCTTGCTACCCTTCATAAACTTCCATTCAGTTCTTACTTGCTGAAATAGCAAGTCACAATTCCATGCTTAGCAATTGCCTTGTATCACCCAAAACAACAATTGCTATCCTTGTTGTAGGCGCATTCACCACTTGCCCATTATAAATCCAATACTTCTAGGCGTGTTGCTCATCTTAGAAAGTGCTAAGATGACAATTGCCATGCGTCCCTTCCTTGTGCCTCAAATAGAAAGTGCCAGACCCTTTCTTTCCTCCAAATCCCTAGTATTTTTTTTTAATAAAATAAAGGACTCTTTTTTAAAAATAATCCACACATCATGCGCATATAATTAATTATAGACATCTTATTATTTAATTCAACCCCATTTAATTTAAATTTAATTCACTAGGTGGTCATCCAAATTAACCATGGCCCATTGGGTCCCAATTGGGCATTTGACCTAAATAAACAACCTTGACCCAATTAAACATATCTTTACCCATTTATTTTAAATTGAAACTATAACATATCCATTGGATTTTAATTGGGCAAAGATCCAACACTTTACTCATTTAAAATCCATATCTAAAATTCACAAATTAAATGGGTAATTTCCATAAATATTTATAACTTGAAAATCCGGGGTGTTACAATACAACCCTCTTTTTAAAATTTTCGTCCCGAAAATTGAGTGAAGTAGGGTTTCAAATATTTACGTAAATAGCTCAGGATGAGCTGTCCTCATTTTCGACTCGAGTTCCCTTATGGCTTCCTTAATGCCATGTCGATCCCATACCACTTTGATAAACTGGATCGCTCGGCTCCGTAATACCCCTTTGAACTATGTTGTCTTCTCAGACTGCCCATCAGTCTGTGAATGGAATACCGTGCTAGTCAATAAGTCTGTTCCCATGGCCGCCTGCACGCTCTGCCATACTCTGCCGGTAAATCGACCATTTCTGTCGAACACAATAGTCCGAGGAAAACCATGCAATCTGATGATATTCCTGATATACCGCCGACCCAAAGTCTAGATGAGTTTGTCATCTTAATAGAAATGAAATGTGCAGACTTGGTCAGTAGGTCTACCACGACCCATATCACATTGTTGCCCTTTGGAAGACCTTGGCAACCCTGTCACAAAATCCATGGAGATGTGCTCCCATTTCCATTCCGGCACTGGTAAGGGTTTGAGTAACCCTGGTGGCTTCTGATGTTCCGTCTTAACCTGCTGACACGTTAAGCAACGAGCCACAAACTCTGCCACATCTCTTTTGAGTCCGTGACACCAGTAATATCTCTTCAGGTCGTGATATCTCTTGGTGCTACCCAGATGAATAGAGAGTTTGGTCTAATGTGCCTCAACCAGTAACTTTTTCTGTTTTTACAGCTCTTCGGTACATATACCCTTCCTCAGAATACAAGACCCTGTCCTGGTCATAAATCCCATTTTTATATAACTTCACTAGTAGCATCTTGGCCCATATCTCCTCCATTTCCAGGTCTATCCGCTGTTCCTGTTCAATCTTGTCAAGTACTACTTAATTACATCAAACTCACTCATATCAACCTATGATTTTCTTTCTCACAGAATTTACTCTATCTCATGTTATCTCTTTTTCTCGTGAACCCATTTACAATTCCTATGTAAATCAATATACTCTGTTTCACTTTACCTGCTACAAAGGGGACATGAGTTACTTGTGTTGTGAAGATTCTTCATAGTTTCATGACCTTAGAGTAGAGGAACAAGGTCTCTATAAGATGGAATGGGTGGTTTGAGCATTGTAGTAACAAAGGGCTCATATCCTCTGCCTAGTCCTTTTAGAAGACCAAAAACCTTGCTTCGATCATTAACAGGTTTACCAATTGTAGCCAAATCATCACAATAAGTTTCGAAGATGCGAATATACTCAAACAGAGAGTAATTATCTTTGGAATGAAGTTGTAATGCTTTGAAAAAAGATAAAATTCTCATTCCTGTGACTCTTGTACAAAAGAATCCAAAAAAGCACACCAAACATCGGCTGAGGTGTCAAGTCCAACAACCAGCCTAAGAACTTCTTCAAAAAGGGTGCCAGTAATCCAGCCATGGAGGAGCCTATCAGATCTTCTCCAGGCAATATAATCAGGATTAGATTTGCTAGTGGTCTCGCCACCACTCTCCTTTGAGGAGACAATAATCAATGGATCAATCATTATAATATCGTCATCCAAGAAGCCAAGCATGTCTTGACTTTTAACAAGACCCATGATTTAGGTTTTCCAAAGTAGAAAATTGTTTTGGGAAAGCCTAATTGAAACAAAATTACTGACGTTGAGAGAAGAGGGGTAAGGATAAATGTGTGCTGAAGAAGAAGCCATTGGATGAGTGAAATGGGTTGATTATTTTTTTTTTTTAAATCAATGGCAAGGATGTAGGGGACCCACACAACTTTCAGTTGTTGCTAATCAAGCAACAGTAGCCTGTTCGGCAAACACTCCAGCAGTAAGCCCAGCAAGGATGTAGGGGACCCACACAACTTTCAGTTGTTGCTAATAAGCAACCAGTTTGCTGAGATGACCACTAGCCGAATGAGAATAGGAATCGAAGCAGCGACAAAATCTCTCTTCCCCGTGCCAATGAAAGGCTGGAGAAGCAACACAGGAGCTGGTGGTGAGGAACTGGGTTCTTGTCTGCAACGGAAAAGACGGCCTTGATCAAAGCAACGATCTTCCGTCCAATCTTCCGTCTAGATCGGAGAGGGCAGAGGTGCAGCAGGAGAGTAGATCTGGATCTCGTCCAAGATTGGAACACTTTAAGATGTAGAGATTTCAGATCCGAAAAACTGAGGGAGACAGAACTGATTCAGATGTCGGCAGGTGGATCCCTGTGCAGAAGCAAAACTGATTCAAATCTGTTGCTGTCTGGCGGTGAGAAGAAGAATTGCACACGCCTGGGAGTTTGATGAAACCCAAATGGATTCCTGGCATACTGCCTCTTCTTTTTCTCAGATCTGAATCTCAGATCCTGAGAAAACGGCTATCGGTCGAGACTTCCCTCAAAAACCACATGATATGAATGAAAGGGAAAGAGAGACAGATCAATCTGTTCTGACTCTTGGCAGTTCCTCTTCTCCTTTTTCTCACTCTTGGCCTTGAATCCACCGAGAGCTTGGCCAGCCGGACTGATTTTCTAGGCGATTTCAGTAGGACTGATTTTCTCTTCTTTTCATTTTTCTTCTTTTCTTCGGATGCTTCTTCTTCTCCTCTCCTACAGAGTTTCGAACCTCAGATCTGAATCTCAGATCAGTCAGAAACCGTCGGTAAAAATCCAGACACTGGTCTGCAGGAGCATGAAGAATGGATCTAGTTCGGGCAGATCTGGGTCTGTTCTGGCTGTGACTTGGACAGCAGATCTGAATCTCAATCTTCTGCGGCATACTGGTAGGCCGAGCAAGGTGAGGAGCAGCGGATGGTGATGACATTGCAGAGACAGCAACCGAAATCAAACAACCCAGATCAGATGCGGGGCAGTGGCAGCAAAAATGCGAATCACTATAGATTCGTCGGGTCCAAGATCTTTCAGAAGAAGATCAACCGAGCTCTTGATGCCATAAAGAAATAGAAAACACAGAGGAATGAATGAATGGTTCTCCACTGTTCATCAACCTTGGAGACCTTTGATATATTTATATTATTTCATTCGAAAATACAGGTATGAATCAAGATAATATTCTTTACATACAAGGTTACAATCAAATCATCATAGAGGGAAATTAGGGATTTCTCTGCTGGGAATCCCTAATTTCGCTCAGTCAATTTCTCTGCTAGAGATCCCTAATTTCTTTGCTAGGAAAACGGCTTCTGAGTGTCAATAGAAACGTGAAAGAATAAAAGAACGAGAAAAGAGGAAGAATAAAAAGGGAAAAATGAGAGAATCTGCTGTCTTTTGAGAGAGAGACGAGAGTCGCCAGATATTGTGAGAGACGTGGGTGCAAACCACCGAGAGCCACAGTGTGCCCAAGCAAAGATAGAGAAAACCAAAAGACTATGAGGGACGTCTCGGTGGACCGTTAGAAGAAAAGAAAGTAGAGAGAAGAGGGAAAGGAGAAAAGGAGAAGAGAATAGATCTCATAGACGAGATATGATAGTGGTTGTCAATCGAATCAAATCGGGTCATTCCTTCAATCAACCTGGGCTAGGTTTGATTTCAGATATTCTTAGAAATTATTATTTTCTCCTTGATATTGTAATACTTCAGACTTTGGATATAGGCCTATGAAGATTTTTACTGTGTACCGTGGTAACTCAATAAATAAATTCATGGGATGTGAGGCAGTCACAGGATGAGGCAAATCAGTCCACCGACGATGTGAGTTGGCAGTGGATTTGCATGAAAGTTATCAAGATTAGGATTAGTTTGTCAAGATTAAGATTAGCTGTTTTGAATTTGAATTTGAATATTTGCATTTGATTTCCTTTCCTTATCGTTGTAATCTCTTCCTAACTTTAGGGGAAGAATTCCTTTTTATTTGATTTGAATGAGAAGTAGCGGTATGTTTTTGCCAACTAAGAATTTGTCTAGAAGACGGAGACTATCTCGAAAAGTCTCACACAACTCTTTTACCATTATCTTCTTCTTCTTCGGCATTTCTATTCCAATAACTTGGACACACAGCTGTACCGCCGAGCTCTGCCACTTGATTTCTTTCTAGTAACTCGGGACCACCGCAAGGTATCAGAGCTAGGTTTCATCATGGCAGATTGTAACACCCCGGATTTTCATATATATATATATGGAAATTGTCCATTTAATTTGTGAATTAATGGAATTTGAAATTAAATAATGGAGATGGACTTTAGGTGGGTAAGAATTGGCATAATAGCCCAATTATGATCCAATGGATCAAGGATAGAATTCGGGTTGGAAATATTTGGGTATGTGTGATTAAATTGGTCAACTACCCATTTGGGACCCAATGGGTCATAGATGAGCTAATTAGAAGTAAATGGGTAAGGTTTGATAATTGGGTATAATAACCAATTAAGATAAAAGGCATGAGATCCACCTCATCAAGTGAGGTGGCATCTATGTGACATGGCTAAGTGGGACCCCAAGTGCCATGCGTCATGGTTGACTTGGTCGACCACCAAATGAGTTCAAGTTTAATTAAGGTGTGGCTGAATTAAATTGGATTAAGTTCTGTAACGCCCTGCCCTTTTCCAGCCTTCCGAAAATCAGAGTCCATTTTTTTTTTTATAAATAAGTAAAGTGGAAGAGAGCGGGGAGTGTCACGATACGAGCTAAGTCCAGACTTCCAAAGTCCGACCCTTAACTGGCCAAACCTATGTGTGCATGGACCAAGTCCATGAAAACCAAAGCACACATAGAACTAAGTAAAACTTGCGTAATAAATCAAATATGCGGAACTAAACTGTTTAGATAGCAAAGTACAAGTCATGATTACTTTAAACTAAACATTCTTTCAAACTTAAATCAAACCATAGCAGTTATCTACATTATTACATGTCCATAATAATGTATTCAAAACGTCAATAAATAAACTCCATTCCAACACCCAAGCTTCTATGCTTAGCCTTCCTCGTGATCCTCAGCCTTTGCCTTTCCCTTTCCTGCATCATCTACTAAGATAGAAATAGGGCGTTAGATCAACGCGCCCAGTAGGTCTTCCGATTAGGGTTACCACAAGGTTAGTATAAGAAAAATATGCATATAATATATAATACATGATCATCAAATACTTCCAAAACAATGCTATGTATGTATGCACATGTAATGAGTTCCACCCATCACAAATATACATAGCCATCACTTGACGGGACTCTCATCATCAAGGTATTCCACAGTGTTCTTTCGTTTACTCTTGATGAGACTCTCATCATCAAAGTATTCCTCCTGGTGGGACTCTCATCACCTGAGGAGGCCCCACAGTTGCATCACGGACATTCCGACGGAGTGTGGGCTCCGATTTCCATAACCATCAACCCATGCCATGCATGAGATGTCAATGAGTACATGCCATTTGTAAATAAATCTTAACATTCAAATCCCATTTGAAACATAATATTTTAACATAAATAACTCGTCAAAATCAAGATAAACCAAATATAATGTGTGGTCACAAAGAGGTAGGAAACCTACTTAAAGTTACTTAAGTTGTCCTTTCTTCTCAATCCGTCACCCGTTCACGACTTTTGTACCGTTCAAGTCCCGTTACCTTGTTTATATAACAACGAGTCAATCACATATCCTTTTGATTCCTAATTAAGTTTAAATCCCAAAAACCACCTTGTGGGGTTCGGCCATACCCATGGCCGAACCTTACCCACTTTGGATTTGATCTTCCTTTTCATTTAATCAATACTATCCATATAACTTACATAAACACCTTATATTAAATAATATACCTTGGTAGGGTTCGGCCATACAGCATGGCCGAACCATACCACTTTGGTTTGACCCCTCTTTCAAGTCCTTTAATCCTTCATTCCATTATAACTTGTATTTACGGTTTTGCCACTAACTAACCCTTGTTTAATTTTTGCTTAATAATCAAGGTCCACCACAAATCCACCTCAGTGGGGTTCGGCCATACCACATGGCCGAACCTCACCACCTTAGATTTGGTCTTTTTCAATCCTTCATTCATAAGATTACTTACCAATTAATCCATTTAATTACCTTAGTCCTTAACCATCCACTAATGTCATTTTATGAGGTTCAGCCCTATACATGGCCGAACCCTATATTTTTCTTTTATTCATCAAAACCTTTATCCATCAAAGGATGGTTCTTATAATTCCATCCATTGGAATATTTTTAGACCTTTTGACAACCAAACACCATGGCCGAACCTCACCCCTTTGGTTTTGGTGCTCCCCTTTGTCATCCTTTATGATGAACATAAATATCTAAATCCCTCATTCTTTCAGCTATGTTAAACCCTTTTTAAAAAATCATAAAAACTATCAACAATTTCTAATCATAATCTTAAATCCAAATACCCATACAAGGGTCCTTGGGGTTCGGCCATACTCATGGCCGAACCCTATGATCCATGTTTTCTACCCTTTTTAACATCATCTTCCATGGTTTTTACCTTTGATAGATTCGGCCATTCCATGCCCAAATCATGCTCCCTTTAACCAACTTATTTAACTAAATGTTATGAAACACTTACCAATCCTCTTGGCCTCTCTTCTTGCCTTTTGGTCCTTGCTTCCTTCCTTCTTGCTCCCTTAGTCCTTAGCTGATTGTGTGCTTTGATCAATGGTGAAAACACCAAGGACTGGTTCGGCCAAGGAGGTAGATTTTGAGAGAGAAAATGAGAGAGAAACTTAGCCTGGGGTGAAAGTGATAAACCTAGAGATACAACTCCTTTTCTCCAACTTTTTTTGTCTTGATGGAGGGATCGGCCAAGGACTGAATTATGTGAGAGACAACCAGCCAATATTCTTTGTCTTGAGAGGTAGGGAACGGCCAAGGAAAGGAGAGGGAGTGTAACGACCCGACCCGCTACGGGCACGTTAAAACTGATACGAACTCCTAAAACCGATCCAATACAATTTCGGATAGTTTTTTTTTTTTTTTAAAGGGAGACGCCACTCCTGCAACCCACACTAACCATAGCAATCCGCCAATAAGTCAAAAACCGTAAGCATCAATTAGAATTACAAATTATAGCATCATCACATTATTACATTCATCCAACTTAGTGAAATGTACACATATCTCAAATACATTAGCAATTTCCGATTACAAGATAAAACCATGATAAGTACAAAGCTGCAGTTCTATGCCCAAAGTCCGATTGAGGGTCTCATCGACCATCCCTCTATGGAATACCTGCGAGGCAAGGGGTGAGCTCTACATGCCCAGTGAGGGTAACACACGTGCCAAATGTCACCCAGCATACACTATGTATATATGTGATCATATGAACATATCAATGTCTATGAAGTTTACATGCATGACTATGCAAGCGGGTGCCCTACCCCTAACACACAGGCCCACATCAATCAGGCCACTAGTGCATCCTCTAACCCACTCAATGCATCCGTCGTAGTTCATCCGTCATCGGGTACACAGACTGACCTCCTAACCGGGTCAGGATCCCTCCTCCTCAACCAGACCTATAACTCTCTCATGACAACCAGCGCGCATACCACAACCAACCCAAGAATCGGACTCACTAGAGTCCTAAACTGTCTACCACACAGGAGTAACCACCTCACCAGTCCTCAATGGACTGCCAACCAAAATCATCCATGGTCTCCTCAACCGAGCACTAGAGTCTCGATAATCAAACCCATAACCTTGGACCCTATATGCTGGTCTCCACACGACTGATGTATCCACCTCCCACAGAATTCTATAGGTCTTCTACCGAGTGAGCCGGCCGAACTCACTCGACAGGCGTCCATAAATTTCTGGTGAGTCAACACCCACAACACAAGTCTCAACGATGAACCCCAATACTATAACCGCGGGTAAACGCACTGCCACCTCGCACCACAGGCTATCCCCACCACATAGGTGTCCTAGCCTGGAATATCTCATCACATCACATCGCACCATCCCTCGATCAATGAGCGGGAGAGCACATCCTCAGCCTACTCGGTCATCCGGGGAATCACAGACCATACCAGCGGGAGCTGTCCCTCACCGCATCGTCCCTCGACCTAGGCGAGCACCTCCTCAGCCTACTCGGTCATCCAGGGAATCACAAACCATACCAACGAGAGCTGTCCCTCACCGCATCGTCCCTCGACCTAGGCGAGCACCCCCTCAGCCTACTCAGTCATCTAGGGATCATAAACCATACCCGCGGGAGCTGTCCCTCACCGCATCGTCCCTCGACCTAGGCTAGCACCTCCTCAGCCTACTCAGTCATCTAGGGATCACAAACTATGCCAGCGGGAGCTGACCCTCACCGCATCATCCCTCGACCTAGGCGAGCACCTCCTCAGCCTACTCGGTCATCTAGGGATCACAAACTATATCAGCAGGAGCTGTCCCTCACCGCACCGTCCCCCGGCTAATGAGCGGCGAGCACCTCCTCAGCCTCCTCTGTCATCCGGGGATCACCTCATCCATTGCACATTCGGGTATCGGAACCGCGAAGGGCTTCTAAGGTTACCTTGAGTGAACCAACATTCAGCCTGATGGCCTATCTGGGGTTAACATAGTTACTTCCCAATTAGTCCTTACCTAGGACTCCCAAGGCACCTTGTTCCCTAAATCAGATCACGCCCCTCATAGGTACGTCCGGGAAATGCAAGACGGACCGACCATTTGATCCATGCGAGGGGTTACGATTACCCGTTTCCAATCACAAGGGAGTCTAAATCCAACCACGTCTCCACTGCGCGGTCCCACATAACATCCCCACCCTAACTACCCGACAAGCTAGGGGGTCTCTAGATCCTGATGTTACCTAGTACCCTTGCCCCCACCGACATCCCACATACGTCAGTTATATGTATGCACAATTAACTCTACACTTACTAGCACAGTTTGTCATATAATAATCAGGTATATGCATCACTATTTATCACGGGTTGGCATGTTAACATCCAAGCATGTTATAATGTCTAGCAGTCCAAACTACTCATCACATGGTTATATGGCATATCATCAACAGAAGTATATCACACCATAATCAGGCATATACCACCACATATCACATATTCACATGTTGGCATATTAACAGATTGTCAATAAAAATAAACTCCAAATCATGTCACCACACAATCAATCAATTATGACATCAAATAATCAATCCATATATACCTCTGCGTGCATCGGATATGAATACACCCGGATGGGGACCCGCCACATAATGATATCAACAGTTCCTTTGCCGAGTGGGTCACAGTATCAGGGACCCCCATTCGCCGCATTCCGTACCCGCACATCTAATAGAGTAGTAATATGCATAGATGCATGCTAAAAGCGGTGATAAGTTCCCTCACCTGTGTGTGTCTTTGAAATCCAATGCGAGAAAACAAGTCCGGGGGTTAAAGGAGCTCCAGTCTGTTGAAACGAGAACACAAGGATAAGTAACCGGGCAAAACGGGTCAAACTAAGTCTGGGCTACAAACGGGCCCGAAAGCGAGTCAGGTCCACACCAGATTGAAACGGGCCCAAAATTGAAAACTGGGTCCAAACTTGGACCCGGGTCAAAACTGAACCCAAAATTGGAGATTGGGTTTGAAACTGGGTCGGGCCCGAAACTGGGCCGAAACGAGTTGGGCCTGAAAACGGGCCGGGCCGGAAACAAACTGGGCCACGAACTGCTGGGCTCGGGCTGAATTGGGTCTAGTTTGAAACTGGGCGTGGAACTCGGGCCCAACACTGGGAACTGGGCCTAGTCTGCTGGGCCCAGAACTGAACCCAACTGAGTCAACTCGGTGACTCGACCGAGTTGGCTCAGTAACCAGCCAGGAAACAGGGAAAGGAAGAGAAAGAGAAGAAAAGAAGAAAACCAGAGAGAAAGGAGGAAGGAGGCACCTGATTCCAACTGAAACCCGAGCTCGGACGGCGGCAAGGAAGGGCTGAAGACCGACGATTCGGACGAGAGTCGACGGAGCGGAGGTGGAGGATGGAAAACCCAACTGGATGAAAAAGAGTAGACCGATTTGGGGATGGGTTGTAAACGGCTGAAAGAGAAATGAGTGGAGATGGCGGAAAGAGGGCCGATGCAAAGAGGGGAGAAGAGACAAGGGGCGGCGGCGGCGGCTGAAGGTGAGGGAAAGGAGGGCTAGGGTTTGGTGCAATGGGGAAAGAGAAGATGAGGAGAGGGAAAAGGAAAGGAATTAGAGAGAGGAAAGAGATAGAAAGGGAAGGAGAAGGCGGCGGTGATTAGGGTTTGAAGAAGGGAAGAGGAAGAGAAGAAGAAGAGAAGAAGGGAAAAAAGGGCTGCGGCACTGTAGCTGCGGCGCTACAGTGCTGCGAAAATGGGATTAGGGTTTTGGGGCTCTCGGGTTCTAGCTTGGTGTGTTTTTTTTTTTTTTTTTCTACAAATTGAAATTTTCTAATTTCAAAAAATATTTTAAAAGCCCGAAGAAATCAAATGACAAACGTCGGGGAAAACGTGTGATTTTCAAACTTTTTATTATGACAGAAAATTCAATAATTCAAAATTACCAAATTGCCCTCTGAGTCTCCGAACTCAAAATCGGACAAATCAAGACCCAACACGGGGCCCACACCGCTACCAAGACCCCTAAAACCCCGAAATATCGGGTCGGGTCATTACAACACTACCCCTTTTAAGGAATTTCGTCCTCGAAATTCACCTTAAACTCAAATCTCGTAAGAAAAATCTAAGTAAAAACTACATCTGCACGACCGAAACTCACCCTCAAACCAATTTCCTCACCACAAAAGATGATGGCACAACTCGTTATCCACTGAAACAACCCTGCCACTAATCACCATGAACAACCGAACAACTTGGATAATAGTATGCACCACTATCGAAACCAATGACTTTCACCTGACCAATTTCATCAGCTCAAAAGCCCTTCTAACCATACATGGTTCCCCAGAATTACATCAAGGTCTTCACCCAACATGGGGGATTCTATTCGGTCGGTCACAAGGTGCCTCACACAGAACTACCAAAATGCCAATCTGCCGATGCTGTTGTACTCGAGCTCTATCAAGAACCAGCAACCCTCCTAACTCATCTCATAACTCAGGCGCAAAACATAAGACATGTCCTCTGAAATCTGCATGGTCTGTCCTGACAGGCTGTCTATCCACAAATAGTCTGTTGAGCTGAAACGTGGCTGAGCACACAACTCTCTCTCTAACACTATCTGATCTGATGGGTAGAACTTAAATCTCGATCTTACACTGTTGGCTCGGCATCTCGCATAGACTAACTCTCTGCTCAACCCAAACAAGTCCAAAAAGTTCCAAGAAGTCGGGCCTCCTTACTCCAAGGAGATAGGTGAGTTCTACCAATCCATCCACTACCATCTGTACCACTAATCCTTGATGAAGAAGAAGTTGAAGCATCTCCACATGGCACCACTCAAGCTGAGCCACCACCAACCTGCACTGGAGAGTCAAGTCACCATCAGGTCTCACAGCCTAGATGTCTAGCCCACCACCACACACCATAAAATTCCAAAGTCTGACTGTCTCTACACTTGAACGCAGATTCTCTGGGGTTCTGACACTCAACACTGGCTGAACCATCTCGTTGCATAGACTGGCCGCTATAGTCTCCTTACCTGATCAACAATCACTCCATGAACTCCATCCATCACGTCCGTTTCATGTCCAATTCTTCCTGAACAACCAAGTGCTCAAAACCACAGTGATGGGGGATACTCAGAATCTCTCTTAACAATGGACATCTCCAACCCGAGCACAACGCTATAAACATCCATCCCGAGCTATTAGCGGAAAGTTATACCCATCAATATCAGGTCGCCTCGAGTCAGAAGCGACCAATTAACCATCCTGTCTCAGTACACAACCATTATCATCTTCGGAAACATCATAATAAACTGCACACCTGCGGCCTTTCTCTACCTCCAATACGATCATCACTATAGTGGTCGTCTGCCTCCACTCAAGAAACTGCATCACTGCCATCGTACTAAGAACTGATCGTTCTCTCTGGCCAATCTGAATATAAGCACGGTCACCTGGTGTAATCTGAATAAACTGTCAGACACAATCTCTGCTTCATTCTGACAAACCTGTCGCACTACCTGTCGAAACCACATTGCCAGGCAGCTACATTTATGGGATCAAAACTCGCATCCGACAAAACACATCCTCAAGGAGCGACAGATCTGTTGTCTCAGCAAGTCGTCAATCTCCAGTAGAAGAACCTCATCCTACTCTTTAATTTTGTTTAGTCGTCGACCACAGGTACAAAATCTCATCCAGTCATCCTTCTTCTAGACTAACAAAGTCAGTGTGTCCCCTTGTGAAATACCTAGGCAAAAAGGTTTTACCGACTTTAGCCCACAAGTCTAGTATCTATGTCCAACACCCTGTCGGTATCATCCCAACGCCTGGCATCCCAGTGCCCTCTCAACTCAAACTGACCGACAAGCCACACAGTGATCAGATCCCTCAGCACCCTGGCTGATGGTAAATTACTGCCTCTAAATAGAACTCCAGCGGCGGTTAAGAGATCCGCCTCTAGCTATAATACGCTACATGTAATCCTGCACAATATCCGCCAATCACTCCAACGGAGACGTGACAAACAAGGCGTCTCCACCACATATACTCCCAAACTCAAACCACGACAAAGCTCAAAGTCATCGAGCGAGTCACGTATTTGAATCAGGTCAAGTCTCAGACCAAAAACCAAGGGGTACTATCGCATCACTCGCATCAGTGGATATGTAACACCCCGCCCTTTTCACTCTAATTTTCAGAGTTTATTTTTTTTTAAATATAATAATAATCAACACGTGATCGGGGCGGAATGTCACGACGCGAGTTAAGTTCGGATCTCTAAATCCGACCCTTAACTGGCCAAGCCTGTAACACCCCGCCCTTTCCGAGAATTTCAGAGTCTAATTTTTTTTTTTTAAAAATAAACATCGGAAGAGAGCGGGCGGCGTCACGACGCGAGTTAAGTTCAGACTACCCAAGTCTGAACCTTAACTGGCCACCCATGTGTACATGGAATAGACCATGATAGTGAATCACACATGGAACTAACATCAACATGCGGAATAATCTAGATAATTGCGGAATAGAAAGACGAGATAGCAAGTAACAGTCTTAAATATTAAATAACATAGATCAACCATCCACAGGTTATTATCCTAATTAAACCATAGCAAATAACGAATTATTACATGTCCAACAATAGTATTCAAATGACAGTAATATAACGTAATCCAAATCCATCATTAAAGCACTTAGGCTCAGCTCCCCTCCTGGTCAATGACCTTTCCTTTCCCCTTGCTTGTACCTGCAATCTCCTCTGAGGATAGAATTAGGGCGTTAGATCAACGCGCCCAGTAGGTTCCCGAATCAGGGCTACCACATGTTAGCATATAAAACATGCATATACATAATAATAATACATGTGAGACAAAATTCCATAAAAACATGCTATGTATGAAATGAACATGTAATGAGTCCCACCCATCACCATTCAACATAGCCATCACTTGACGGGATTCTCATCGTCAAGGTAACCCACAGTGGTCTTTCGGACGCCCCGACGGAGTGTGGCCTCCGGATTCCTCCTGATGGGATTCTCATCATCAGGGTACCCCACAGTGGTCTTTCGGACGCCCCGACGGAGTGTGGCCTCCGGTTACAACACCATCATCCCATGCCATGCATGAGATGTCTATGCAAACATGTCATTTAGAAACATAACTTTACAATCATATAAGTTATCGAAATCAACATAAAACAGCATATGAAATAGTGGTTACAATAAAGGTAGGAAACCTACTGAAGATTCACTTCAGTACTTGATCTTTCTTTCGCGTCACCCGGTCACGACTCGCACGTCGTTCAACTTCCGGTACCTTATCCATATAACAATCAATAAATCATACTATCACTTACTTGTTCATTCATATCTAAGACCCAACTACATCATGTGAGTCCTTTGATCAATCCCTTCGTTTGACTTGTATTCACAGATTTGCCATTGGTATAACCAATGTCTAATCTTGCTCATAATCAAAGTTCATAAAAGTAATCTACCTTAGTGGCTGGTTATTTACTTATCACTAAGTCCAAAGATAAATCCATATGTTTACTTAATCCAACTCATACAACCAAGTCATAATCTCCAACAAAACAATCAATGGGGTTCGGCCATTCATATGGCCGAACCCTATGATCCTCCTACACAATGATCCCATCATTTGTTTACAAGTTAGGCTCTACCATTTAGCCATATTAACTACAAGGTTCAGCTATCCCATGGCCAACCCAAAACAGCAAGCTTATTTCATTTAACATACATAAGAAAACCCATAAATCTTGGTCCATTCATCCCAAAGCTAGCCCCATGGGGTTTGGCCATGCACATGGCCGAATCCAATGGTTCTCTTGATCTGATTATCACCATGATCACTCATGGTTTAATCATGCTAATTCAACCATGATCAATACATGGTTCAGCCATCCAAAGGCTGACCCAAATCAGTAACCATAACCCTAAGTAAACAAAATAAAAACCATAAAGCAACCCATGGGGTTCGGCCATTCACATGGCCGAACCTCATGGCTCTTTGGGATTCAATTCTTCTAATAATCTTTCATCATTTATCCTGTATCTTAGGCATAAAAACAGCAAACCTAATTCTATTTAAACTCCTATAGAAACCCCATGGTATTGCATGGTTTCTAACTCTTTGATTTCACAACAATCATCAATCTCTTTCATGGGGTTCGGCCATTCAAGTTGGCCGAACCCTATGTCCATGAATTGATCCTTCAAACATGCATTAGGTGTTATTTAAATCATGCAATATCAGTACCCTTTTGCTGCCCTTATATCTCTTAGAAACCCTCTAATTAAATTCATCCAAACAGTCCATAAAAGTCCATGGTTTCCATGTTTCCCAACATGAAAACCAAGATTCTTTTACATGGGGTTCGGCCCTCCATGGTGGCCGAACCCAATGGTTATGTTTACTGTTTTTAAACCTCAGATAATCATGTAATAACAGTAAATAAAAATCAGGTTTTACCTTTCAAACAAACATCCAAAATCAACACAACTCCATGGGATTCGGCCATCCAAGATGGCCGATCTCCATGGTCCATTTTTTCCAATTTTAATCCACTGATTTAGACCACATAACTTCCACCTTTTCTGATATCCAAACCCATGTTTTAACCCTCTTTAAAACATGTATTTTAAATCTATTACAAACATCTAACATCAGTCCCAACTTATATGGTTTTAACTTCTAAAAACCATCAAAACTAGCCACTTGTTTTCATGGGGTTCGGCCATGCTAAGTGGCCGAACCCAATGGTCCATTTCCATCTTTTAATCCACTGATTTTAGACCATATAAACTTCAGTCCCTATGTCAATCAGATCCATGTTTTTTAACCATTCTAAAACATGTATTTAAATCTTAAATCAAAACCCAAAAACAGTCCACAAAATCCATGGTTTTCATGTTTCAAAACATGAAAACCAAGCCATCTCTTACATGGGGTTCAGCCCTCCATGGTGGCCAAACCCAATGGTTTTTTTACCATTTTAAATCCTTCATAATCAAGGTTAAATACTGGTGTATTCGGCCATGACCATGGCCCAATACATACCCCACTTTATTAATCCAAAAGTCCATGAAACACTTACCAAATTCCAAGCTCTTGTCTTGCCTTTTGATCCTTGCTTCCTTTCCTTCTTATTTCCTTCCTTCTTTCTTAATTCCTTGCTGGTTTAAGCTTGAATAATTGATGCTAAAAACCTCTGCTGTTCCACTTAAGCAAATGAATTGGAGAGAGGGAGAGAGAGATGGAGAATCTTGGCTTTTCAATGGTGAAAAATGGCCAAGATGGTGTTTGTTTCCTTTAATAATTCAGCCCTCAAAACCCCTCCACTTCCTCATCAATTCTTGCCTAAACCAATGGGACACTTGCTGCCAACAAATGCACCCATTGGCATTCCAACATTGAAGGCTTGGGGTTTCCAAATGGAATAGAAACCCCCCATATTCCATTTAATGTTTTGCATGAAACTCTCCATAACAAGTCCCCAACGTGTGGGACTTGTTTTGGTTTGTTTGAGATCACCACACCTCCTCATATTACACTTAACTCACTGAATTTTCAGCCCATTTGACTTCCATTTTTGACTCACTCAACTCAATGTCCAACTCACTATAATTAATGCATTTCATTCAATGCACATGAGTTAACTCAACCCTTGATCTAATTCCAACTCACTTCAGTTCCACTCAACTGATTTAACTCGTGTTTTAGCTCCCTAGAGGGTCCACACGGTCAACCATAGTCAACTTGACCCGTTGGGTCCACTTTTAGCTCCTTGACCCGTTTTTGACTCCATGACCCAATTATGGTATTTTGGTCATTTCTAATTGGTTTTTACATATGGATCAAGCCTACCCATTTTTTCTCCACTTGATTTCCAATCAAATAGGCTTAACCCCATTTAATTTAAAATCACAAAGCGGTCAAATAATCCAGTAAGACCCGATGGGTCCCATTTGGGCCCTTTGACCCATTTAGCCATTTTCGACCCAATTGATGTAAATTACCCATCCAATCAAACTTGACATTCATAATGTGCTCATATGATCTTAATTTGAGCAATGGGCCATACCATTTCCTTACTTAACATCACAAAATAATTAATTTAACACATCAGGGGCATTTTCGTAATTTATCCACTTCATTGAGAAATTACCCATCCAATCAAACTTGACATTCATAATGTGCTCATATGATCTTAATTTGAGCAATGGGCCCCACTATTTCCTTATTTACAATCACATTTATTGAATTCACCAATCCAGGGGCATTTTTGTAATTATTCCAACCGTTGAGAATTCTTTGACCCAATTAACCATTTTGACCTAATTTGATGTACATTACCCATCCATTATAATTTGACCCTTATAATATGTTCATAGGATCTTAATTTGAACAATGGGCCCCACTATTTTCTCATTTAACATCATAATTAATAAATTTACCAATCCAGGGGCATTTTCGTAAATATTCATCTTATTGAGAAATCGGGGTGTTACAAAGCCCATGTGCGTATGAACTAAGTCCATAAAATTGATCCGCACATGGTACATATATAACTAGCGGAATTAATTTAGTCTAAATCTAACTGAGGTTATAATAGATCCTATGACTAATCCAATTTTCCATTCTTAGATAGCAAAGTACCTAATTTATTCTCCAAAATTATTATATAACCTTAGTCTACCATTCATTCCAAACCATCCAAATAAATCCAACCATAGCATCTACTTAACTACTTATTACATGCCAACATCTAATTACCAAATTACATTGTCCAAATAAATCAAATAACAAGTCCATAAATAATCCATTCATAGTCCATTCCAATCATTCAAATCGCCCAAGTTTCCGAACTTGGTCCTCTTCTCGATCCACGTTCTTCCCTTTCCCTGCATCATCCACTAAGGATATAGATAGGGCGTTAGATCAACGCGCCTAGTAGTGTTTCCGAATAGGGCTACCACATGGTTAGTCAAACATGCAAATAATATAATGATAATACATGTGTAACAAAATTCCATAAAAACATGCTATGTATGAAATGAACATGTAATGAGTCCCACCCATCACCATTCAACATAGACATCACTTGACGGGATTCTCATCGTCAAGGTAACCCACAATGGTCTTTCGGACGCCCCGACGGAGTGTGGCCTCCGGATTCCTCCTGATGGGACTCTCATCATCAGGGTACCCCACAGTGGTCTTTCGGACGCCCCGACGGAGTGTGGCCTCTGGTTACAACACCATCATCCCATGCCATGCATGAGATGTCTATGCAACTATGTATTTAAAAACATACTTTACAATCATATAAGATATCAAAATCAACATAAAACAGCATATTAAATAGTGGTTACAACAAAGGTAGGAAACCTACAATAGTTTACTTTGTTCGGCCCTTCCTTTGGACCGTCTTCCGATCACGGCTTGCTCACCGTTCTAAAAATCCGAATACCCTATGTACATGGCAGCAAGTTAATCATTTATCCACCTAATTTCCAGCAAAGCTTAATGTTCCAAGAACCACCTAGTGGGGTTCGGCGAAAGCCATAGCCGAACCTCATCCATTAAAACTTTGGTCATTCTTTTATTTAATTAAAACCATCTAATTACCCAAACTTCTAAATGAACCTTGGTAGGGTTCGGCCATACATTATGGCTGAACCTTACCACTTTGGTTTTAGCCCATTTGTCCAATTATATGATCATTTTATTTTTGATCATTTCAGCCATAATTACGATTGTGCCATTGAGACCAACCTTTGCTTTAAATTAGCTAACTTCCATCGCCTAACATAAAACCATCTTAGTGGGGTTCGGCCATACACATGGCTGAACCTCACCACTTAATTTGATCCTTCTTAAACCCTTCATATCTTCATATAAACTAACCACTATGTCCAACAATTACCATTAGTGGGGTTCGGCCATACACATGGCCGAACCTCACCAATGTGATTTTTATCCCCAATTTCCATCATTCATGTTGGCTGATTATTTACCCATACTAATTCCATAAACAAACATATATTATTCTTAAATCAAAGCATATAAATATTACCTAATGTCCATCATAAACTTAACCCAATTATTCCACAAAACAGTCCATGGGTTTCATGGTTTCCATGGGGTTCGGCCATGCTAAGTGGCCAAACCCAATGATCCATTTCCATCTTTTAATCCACTGATTTTAGACCATACAAACTTCAGTCCCTAGGTCATTCAGATCCATGTTTTTAACATTCTAAAACATGTATTTACATCTTAAATCAAAACCCAAATCCATCCTCAAAACAGTCCATGGGGTTCAGCCATACACATGGCCGAACCCTATGGTTCTCTTAATGAAAATCCACCCATATTTATCTATGAAATTAATCAGCAAGTTAACATAAGATAAATATGGTTCAGTCATGTCATATCTACTCCAAAACAGTAAGCTTAATTCCATATAAAAATCTTTTAAAAGCCTCACTCCAAAATATGGATTTTGACTTTCAAATACCATAGAATCCACCAATTTTCTCATGGGGTTCGGCCATCCAAAGGGCCGAACCCTATGTCCATATTTTTTTATCTCATTCATAAACTTCCATCAAATATCTAACCCTTGTTAGATTCGGCCATCCAATGGCCAGATCATAATTCTTAATTAAAGATAGTTTATCGAAAACCTACCGTTTCCGCGACTCCTCCACTTGATCTTCACTCCCGCTTGTTCCTTCCCTTTTGCTGAACTTGTCTTGATGAAAAGGGATCAATCCAAGGACTGAGTAACACCCAGCTGCTGCTCTTAGTGTTTGGGAAGATAGAGAACGGCCAAGAGAGAGATAGGGAGAGTAAAAATGAAACTTCTTTGGCTAAATTTCATTCAGCCCATGTGATCTCTTTGGTACGAAAAATTGTAACTCCTGTTGCATTTATCTTTAACTCCTATTTCATTTGGGGGTTTCATCCTTGAGATGAAACCCTCCAACGTTTTTAACCCTTGACCTTCCATCTAAGGTGATTAATCCTCATGGTTCCAACGTATGTAACAATTTTGAATATGAAACATTTGTGTAACTTTTATTTCTTAATACCTTCCTTGGGGGTTTCATCTTTGAGATGAACCTCCAAGGGTACCCAACGGCCTCTTGCTGTATGCATTGGAGTAACCTCCTACTCTCATTAACAACTCATATGGGGGTTTCATCTTAAGATGAAACTCTTCCCCTTCTCCAACGTGTTTAGACTAAAAACAATCATAAACTATTGTGCGTCACTCCTCCAATCAGCAACTCATTTATTCTCCAACCTTGAAGTCACATGCATGAATTATAAATTTATCTATTGGCTGTCCTTTGAAGACCCAACCAATGTACTCTAACCATTTCCAACGTGTAAACACTTTGCATTTGAAATCACACTCCCACCTCCAACGTCTTCCATGTACATCTTTGTGATTATTTGCATTCTCTCCTTTATTGATCTCTCATTATCCTTGCATTTGTAACTCTCAAAACAGCCAACCTACTAACTCCATTGTAGCTGTTACATGCATGCAATATTCTCATGCATCCAACGTCCCTATGCATCCCATGTAACTTCAAAATGTAACTCCCATTTTATTCATCACGTAAATGGAAGTTACATGCACGGTAATGCCTCCCATGCACCAACGTTTTTCCTTGCTCAAAATTTGGAATTAAAACACTTCCCCTCTCATTCACACACTTCACTCACTTACAATAAATTGAACTCCCTCAACTCATCTTATTCATTTAATGTAACTCAACTAATAAATTCCACTCAACTCAACTCCAACATTTATTTCAACTCAACCCACTTAAACATTTAACTCATCTTAACCCAATTGAGCTTTGAGCTCATCAAATTGTAACACCCCAATTTCTCAATGAAATGGAAAATTACCAAAATGCCCCTGAGTTGTTAAATTAATTATTTTGTGATGTGAATAAAGGAAATAGTGGGACCCATTGCTCAAATTAAAATCATATGAGCATATTATGAATGTTAAGTTTGACTGGTTGGGTAATTTTCATCATTTGGGTCAAAAATGGCTAAATGGGTCAAAGGGCCCAAATGGGACCTATCGGGTCTTATTGGATTATCTGACTGTTTTGTAAATTTAAATTAAATGGGGTTGAGCCTATTTGATTGGAAATCAAGTGGAGAAGAAATGGGTAGGCTTGATCCATGTGTGAAAACCATTTACAAATGACCAAAATTCCATATTTGGGTCATGGAGTCAAAAACGGGTCAAGAAGCTAAAAGTGGACCCAACGGGTCGAGTTGACTATTGTTGACCGTGTGAACCCTCAAGGGAGCTCAAACACGAGTCAAATCAGTTGAGTGGGACTGAGGTGAGTTGGAATTAAATCAAAAGGTGAGTTAACTCATGTGCATTAAATGAAATGCATTAAATGTGATGAGTTGGGTTGGAATAAAAATACCTTGAGTTGGGTGAGTCAAAACGGAAATTCAAGGGACTGTAAATCAGTGAGTTTAAGGGTAAGTTGAAGAGGTTGGCTGTCCTCAACCCAACCAAAACAAGTCCCACACGTTGGGGACTTGTTTTGGTGAGTTCCATGGTAAATATTAAATATAAGTGCATGGGTTAGAGGTGGGTTGCTTGGGGATTTGAATGGCTGTATTGGTAGCTGCCAAGGGGTGCCTTGGATGGCACCCAATGCCCACCGTTTTAAGCAAGAAGTTATGAGGAATTGAGAGGTTTTTGGGGCTGAACTACAAAAGAACAACAAACACCCATGGTTGGCCGTTTTTGTCAAAGGAAACCCAATTGTTCCCATCTCTTTCTCCCTCTCTTCAATTGGTGTTCTTGGCTGGAACAGTAGAGGCTTTTGGTACCAAATATTCAAGCATACAATCAGCAAGGAGTTAAGGAAACAAGGATTAAAAGTCAAGAGCAAAAGGCAAAGGAAAGTGGTAAGTTTTTTCCCATTGATTAATGGTTAATAAAATGGGTAAAATAAGACATGATTTGGCCATGTGATGGTCAAATCTATCAAAGGGTTAAAATATGATTCCTTTATGCTCAATTAGATGGAAAGCATGGACATAGGGTTCGGCCACTTTGGATGGCCGAACCCCATGGAATTTTATGGTTAGTGTTGATGGTTTTGTAAGGATTAAACCATGCAAGAATAGGACCAATTTTAGAGGTCTAAGATACATGCTTTGGAAAGATTGAAAACATGGATTTGCATGTTATAATTTGGCCATACCATGGCCGAATTTGACAAGGGTCTAAACCATAGAAGAAGGTGTCAAAAAGAAATGAAATGAACCATTGGGTTCGGCCACTTTGGGTGGCCGAACCCCATGAAAAGAGTTGGTTAATGGTTATGGTTTTTGAAATTTAAAACCATCCATTTGGGGACTGTTTTTACATATTTTATTAAGATTTAAAATACATGCTTAAAGAGGGTTAAAACATGGGTTTGAATATCAGAAAAGGCTGAAGATATGTGGTCTAATCAGTGGAGTAAAATTGGAAAAGATGGACCATGGGGATCGGCCATCTTGGATGGCCGAATCCCATGATATGGTGTTGGTTTTTGGATGATTTCTTTGAGAGTTAAAACCTGATATTAATATACTGTTTATACATGTTTATATGAGGTTTAAAAACAGTAAACATAGCCATTGGGTTCGGCCACCATGGAGGGCCGAACCCCATGTAAAAGAATGTTGGTTTCATGTTGGAAAAACATGTAAACCATAGACTTTTTATCGACTGTTTTGGATGATTTCTTTGAGAGTTAAAACCTGATTTAATATACTGTTTATACATGTTTATATGAGGTTTAAAAACAGTAAACATAGCCATTGGGTTCGGCCACTATGGAGGGCCGAACCCCATGCAAATGATGGTTGGTTTTAAGGTGTTTGAAACATGGGAACCATAGAACTTTGGTGGACTGTTTTGGGTTTTTATTTAAGAATCAAATACATGTTATAGAAGGGATGATAAACATGGATCTGAATGACAAGAAGACTGAAGTTAATATGGGTTTAAACAGTAGATTTAAATTGATATTATGGACCATTTGGATCGGCCATCTTGGATGGCCGAATCCCATAAAATGTTGTGGTCATTCGGACAAAGTGATTAACTTATTTCTATGGTTTTGAGAGGTAAAAATGCAGTAGTAATATACTGATTAATACTTGTCTAAATGAGGATTTAAAACATATACATAAGGACCAAGACATGGACATAGGGTTCGGGCACTTTGGATGGCCGAACCCCATGTTAGTTTTGATGAAGTTGGTGAGTTTTAAACCATATAAAATATGGTGTTTGATGTGATTTATGGAAGTTTAACTTGCTGATTATTGGTTGGCCAACATAGGGCTGAACCATGTCATTTTAAAAGGGTTAAGTGTTTAAGAGTTGATTAAATAAAGTAGGAAGTTAAATCCTAAGTTGGTGATGTTCGGCCAAAGGGCATGGTCGAACCCCACATGATGCGGATGGGTCGTAGATGTGATTGAATAAGTAAATGATGTTATGACTTGCTGATTGGTATATGGATAAGGTACCGGAAGTCGAACGACGTGCGAGTTGTGATCGGGTGACGCGAAAGAAAGATCAGTTACTGAAGGGATTCTTCGGTAGGTTTCCTACCTTTATTGTAACCACTATTTAATATGCTGTTTTATGTTGATTTCGATAACTTATATGATTGTAAAGTTATGTTTCTAAATGATATATATGCATAGACATCTCATGCATGGCATGGGATGATGGTGTTGTAACCGGAGGCCACACTCCGTCGGGGCGTCCGAAAGACCACTGTGGGGTACCCTGATGATGAGAATCCCATCAGGAGGAATCCAGAGGCCACACTCCGTTGGGGTGTCCGAAAGACCACTGTGGGTTACCCTGACGATGAGAATCCCGTCAAGTGATGGCTGTGTTGAATGGTGATGGGTGGGACTCATTACATGTTCATTTCATACATAGCATGATTTTATGGAATTTTGTCTCACATGTATTATTATGATATTATTTGCATGTTTTAACTAACCATGTGGTAGCCCTATTCGGAAACACTACTGGGCGCGTTGATCTAACGCCCTATCTATATCCTTAGTGGATGATGCAGGGAAAGGAAAGAACGTGGTTGGAGAAGAGGACCAAGCACGGAAACTTGGCCGGTTTGAATGATTTTGAATGGACTATTCATGGATGTGTTATTTGAATTATGTGGACAATGTAATTTGGTAACTAGATTTGTTGGCATGTAATAAGTAGATAAGTAGATGCTGTGGATTAGTTTATTTTGGATGGTTGGATTGAATAGTAGATTAATATTAGTTAGTAATTTTGGAGAATAAGATTATGTAATTTGCTATCTAATATTGAAAAAAAATGGAATAGTCATAGGTTCTATTATAACCTCAGTTAGAATAAGACTAAGTTAATTCCGCAAGTTATATATATACCATGTGCGGATCAGTTTTATGGACTTAGTTCATACGCACATGGGCTTGGCCAGTTAAGGGTCGGATTTAGAGATCCGAACTTAACTCGCGTCGTGACACTCCGCCCCGATCACATGATTATTATATTTTAAAATAAATAAATAAATAAACTCTGAAAATTAGAATGAAAAGGGCGGGGTGTTACAGTTGGTATCAGAGCGAAACGGGAAGTTGAATCTTCCGAAGTAAGATTAAGACGGTTTCATGTCTCACTGACGGATAAGAATCCCAACTGACCGACTCTTCGGAGTCCGCTGACTGGGGGCCGGATTAATTTACTTCGTGGACTCAGACTGAACAAATCAATCTGAGAACAGCAGTGAAAGATAGCAAAAGTACATTATTATAATTGATCTATCAAACGTAGCAAAATAGGATATACATTCCCCAATACTCCCCAATTGAGAAAAACAAACATAGGGAATTTAGAGACTTCCCCCACAAAAACAAATAGAAAACCAAGTTTGCTTATTTGGAAATCTCCCCAAAATTGTGAAAAGTACAAACTGTATGAGGAAACTAAGTCAATAATGTTTTATGACTTAGGGAAATGGCTCCAAAGAAAAGGATCCCTTAGAACCAGAAAGGGAAGGAAAAGGTGTTGCAAATCACGCAACATGAGAAAGTATTATCACAACACGAAAAATCTGTGCATGAGAAGGAGCCATCTATACATGAGAAAGAGGTAACCCAACCTGATGAGGAGCAAGCTGTTCATGAAAAGTCTCACAATGGGGAAGAATCACAACACTCTTGGAGGTAAGAGAAGGGGAGTGAGAATGCATCACGGAAGGAGGGAGAAGGGAACAGTGGTGTACATATACCGCATGTGCCGCCTGAGCTTCAGGGCTTAGTCCAAGCAGTGGTAACCTCTGTACTCCAGCAACATATGAATGGGAGTGAAAGTTCCAGGGATGCCAGTGACTGGAGTATGGCACGAGAATTTCAACAACAGCGTCCTCCCTACTTCAAAGGGAAGGAAGGGGTTGTCGGAGCCGAGCATTGGCTGAAGAAGATCACTCAGATCTTAAAATTACTTAAGATCTCGAGTCATGCTGACAGGATTTTACTGGCTACTTCACAATTGATAGAAGATGCCGGTAAATGGTGGGAGGTGGTGGAGAAGCAGAGGGAACTCATACCAGCTAGGGAGAGGACGGCCATGACATGGAAGGAGTTTTCAGCAACCTTTCTGGAACATTACTTTCCGGAGGAGGAGAAAGAGCGACAGACGGAACTTTTTCTGTCCTTAGTACAGGGCTCTATGACGGTGGCAAAGTATCACCGTGAATTTCTCAGTTTATCCATTTATGCATTCTATATGGTGGACACAGAACTTCGCAAGGCAAGAAAGTTTGAGAGGGGTCTACGGCCAAACATCAAGGCCAAAGTGACCATATTTAAGTGCACCACATTGGCTGAGGTGGTCAGCAAGGCCACAATAGCAGAACAGGAGTTGAATGCAATAGTGCGGTTTGACAATCGTCGAGCTCCAAGTGGGAGGGGTGGGTTTCAGCCCAACAAGAGGTTCCGTCCGAACCTCAGTAGACCCTCACCATCTACTGGGTCCGCGGGGAGCTTTCGTCCCAACCAGCCCTCCCCATCTGCATCAGTCACCCAGTCATTCAGAGGGGTGAACAACTGTTTCCACTGTAATCAGCCGGGTCACTTCAAGAGAGACGGTCCAAAGCTCAATAGGCTCTCATATTCCAGAGGATCTTTCCGTCCACCAGCTAGGCCAGCTAACTCCCGAGGAGGCAGGACATATAATCAGGCAGGACGGGCGCCTAATCCTACCGGATCTGGACGACTATTTGCTCTGGAACCTCCTAAGGATGTGGATCATTCTGTGATTCAAGGTATGGCCGTTGTCAATAGTTCTTATGCTTATGCATTGTTTGATTCTGGAGCATCGCACTCTTTTATATCTGCATCCTTTATAACTGCTACTGGAACACTAGTACAAAAGCTGTCCACCACACTCACAGTAGTATCCCCTGTCGGAGACACGTCTTTGGGACTCATATGCACGGCCATAAATACAGAACTCGTTGGACTCAGATTTGAGTTCAATTATTTGGTACTCGACATGACTGAGTACGATATTATATTTGGCATGGACTGGTTGGCTGGTTATGAAGCCAATATTGATTGTTATCACCGAAGAGTGACGTTTTGGTCACCCGAGGGAAAACAGTATATAGTTCGTGCCGACAAGCAAAGCAAACTGCAGGAAGGGTTGCATCATTTGGTGTTGAACAATATTGTCATCAACAAAGCACCAGTCACTGAACTTCCAGCAATTGTGAAAGAATTTGTTGATGTCTTTCCAAAAGAACTCCCTGGTATACCGCCTATGAGGGAGCTCAATTTTGAGATCAAGCTGTATCCTGGTACCTCACTAGTGTCTCTACCCCATTATCGGATGGCACCAGCAGAAATGTCTGAGTTGAAGAAGCAGCTTGATGAGTTACTCAGACTAGGTTGCATTCGGAACAGCACATCATCATGGGGAGCTCCAGTGTTGTTCGTGAAAAAGAAGGATGGTTCACTCAGAATGTGTGTGGACTATCGGAAGTTGAATCAGCTAACTGTCCGGAACAAGTATCCTCTACCCAGGATCGATGATTTATTCGATCAGTTGAGGGGATCCAGTCATTTTTCCAAGATTGACCTGATGTCCGGTTATCATCAAATCCGGGTCAGGGAGGAAAATATCGAGAAGACAGCTTTCAAAACACAGTATGGACTATTTGAATTTGTAGTCATGCCATTTGGGCTTACCAACGCACCGGCTATGTTCATGGACTTAATGAACAGAATATTCCGTCCATATCTGGATCGGTTTGTTATAGTGTTCATTGACGATATCCTGATCTATTCCAAAAGTCAGGAGGATCATGCTGAGCATCTACGAATAGTATTGAACACCTTGAGACAAAACCAGTTGTATGCTAAAGCAAGCAAATGCGAATTTTGGCTACCTGAGGTCAAATTCTTGGGGCATGTTATAACAGCAGATGGTATAGCCATTGATCCGGCTAAGGTGGCAGCAGTAAGTGAGTGGAAAGCACCAAAGAATGTCACTGAAATCCGTAGTTTTCTGGGTTTGGCTGGATATTATAGGAAGTTTATCATGGACTTCTCCAAAATTGCATCCCCATTGACTCGACTCACGCAGAAAGGAGTCAAATATGAATGGTCAGAGTTGTGCAATCAGAGATTTGAGGAGCTGAAAGAGAGACTTACAACTGCTCCTATTCTAGTTTTGCCGGAAAGAGGCAAAGGTTATGAAGTACAATGTGATGCATCAGGAGAGGGACTGGGATGTTCACTCATGCAACGTGATCGGGTGGTGGCATATGGTTCAAGACAACTAAAGATACATGAACGCCTCTACCCCACACATGATCTAGAATTAGCTGCGGTGGTCTTCGCTCTCAAAAGCTGGAGACACTATCTATATGGGGAGAAGTTTGAAGTATTTTCAGATCACAAGAGCTTGAAGTATTTATTTGATCAGAAAGAGCTCAACCTGAGGCAGCGCAGATGGATGGAATATCTGGCGGACTATGAATTTGCGCTCCGATATCATCCGGGAAAGGCCAACAAAGTGGCGGATGCTCTCAGCCGCATGTCTCATGCATCAGTGGCATGTTTGATCAGGACCGAATGGGAGATGTTGAATTCCATTCGTGAGTTTAATCTATACATCACAAACCATGGGAGTATGTACAATTTGATCATACGATCCAACATGGTTACAAAGATTGAACAGGAGCAGCGAACAGATCCGGAAATGGCAGGGACATGGGCTAAGATGTCTATTGGTGAGGTTGTACCGGATTGGGAATTACGACCAGGACAGGGTCTTATGTTCCGGGGTAGAATTTATGTGCCAAGAAGCTGCAGAAAAGAATTACTGATAGAGGCACATCAGAGCAAGCTCTCCATTCATCCGGGTAGCACAAAAATGTATCATGACTTAAAAAGACATTATTGGTGGCATGGACTCAAGAAGGATGTTGCAGAGTTCGTGGCTCATTGTTTAACTTGTCAGCAGGTTAAGACAGAACATCAGAAGCCACCAGGGTTACTCAAACTCTTAGCAGTGCCGGAATGGAAATGGGAGCACATTTCCATGGATTTTGTGACGGGGTTGCCGAGGTCCTCGAAGGGCAATGACGCTATATGGGTTGTGGTAGACCGACTGACCAAGTCCGCGCATTTTATTCCTATCAAAATGACGGATTCATCAGAGACATTGGGTCGGAGATATATCAAAGACATCATCAGATTACATGGTATCCCACTGACTATAGTGTCTGATAGAGATGGCCGATTCACCGGCAGGGTATGGCAGAGCATGCAGTCGGCCATGGGGACCGATCTACTTATTAGCACAGCATTCCATCCACAGACCGATGGACAATCGGAAAGAACAATACAAACGTTGGAGGACATGTTGAGGGCGTGCATGCTAGACTTCAAAGGTGGATGGGAGGATCATTTGCCATTGGTGGAGTTTTCTTATAACAATAGCTACCAAGCAAGTCTTCAGATGGCACCATTCGAAGCTTTGTATGGTAGACCATGCAGGTCACCAGTGTGCTGGACCGAGGTCGGCGAACCTGCGCTGATAGGACCCGAGTTGGTTGCCGAAACTACTGCACAGATCCAGTTGATACGTCAACATTTGTTGACTGCACAGAGTCGGCAAAAGAGCTATGCTGATAAGAGGAGGAGGTTTCTCGAATTTGAAGTGGGAGATATGGTATTCTTGAAGGTCTCGCCACGAAAAGGGCACATGAGATTTGGGAAGAAAGGAAAATTGTCGCCAAGATATGTGGGACCGTTTTCAATTATCAGAAGGATGGGAGATGTAGCCTATCAGTTGGCACTTCCTTCGCAATTGGCGTCTCTACATGATGTATTTCATGTGTCGATGCTGAGGAAGTACAACCCTGATCCGTCTCATGTTTTGAATGTGCAAGATATAGATGTGCAAAGTGACGTCACTTACATCGAGAAGCCGGTCAGAATAATAGAGAATGAGCAAAGGGTGTTGCGTAACCGAGCAATTCAGTTCGTCAAGGTGGTATGGGACCGTCATGGTGATGAAGAGGCCACGTGGGAACTTGAGTCGGAGATGAGAACAGCTCACCCTGAATTATTTGTGTAATTCATTGAGAACCCTACTTCACTCGATTTTCGGGACGAAAATTTTAAAAAGAGGGTTATATTGTAACACCCCAATTTCTCAATGAAATGGAAAATTACCAAAATGCCCCTGAGTTGTTAAATTAATTATTTTGTGATGTGAATAAAGGAAATAGTGGGACCCATTGCTCAAATTAAAATCATATGAGCATATTATGAATGTTAAGTTTGACTGGTTGGGTAATTTTCATCATTTGGGTCAAAAATGGCTAAATGGGTCAAAGGGCCCAAATGGGACCTATCGGGTCTTATTGGATTATCTGACTGTTTTGTAAATTTAAATTAAATGGGGTTGAGCCTATTTGATTGGAAATCAAGTGGAGAAGAAATGGGTAGGCTTGATCCATGTGTGAAAACCATTTACAAATGACCAAAATTCCATATTTGGGTCATGGAGTCAAAAACGGGTCAAGAAGCTAAAAGTGGACCCAACGGGTCGAGTTGACTATTGTTGACCGTGTGAACCCTCAAGGGAGCTCAAACACGAGTCAAATCAGTTGAGTGGGACTGAGGTGAGTTGGAATTAAATCAAAAGGTGAGTTAACTCATGTGCATTAAATGAAATGCATTAAATGTGATGAGTTGGGTTGGAATAAAAATACCTTGAGTTGGGTGAGTCAAAACGGAAATTCAAGGGACTGTAAATCAGTGAGTTTAAGGGTAAGTTGAAGAGGTTGGCTGGCCTCAACCCAACCAAAACAAGTCCCACACGTTGGGGACTTGTTTTGGTGAGTTCCATGGTAAATATTAAATATAAGTGCATGGGTTAGAGGTGGGTTGCTTGGGGATTTGAATGGCTGTATTGGTAGCTGCCAAGGGGTGCCTTGGATGGCACCCAATGCCCACCGTTTTGAGCAAGAAGTTATGAGGAATTGAGAGGTTTTTGGGGCTGAACTACAAAAGAACAACAAACACCCATGGTTGGCCGTTTTTGTCAAAGGAAACCCAATTGTTCCCATCTCTTTCTCCCTCTCTTCAATTGGTGTTCTTGGCTGGAACAGTAGAGGCTTTTGGTACCAAATATTCAAGCATACAATCAGCAAGGAGTTAAGGAAACAAGGATTAAAAGTCAAGAGCAAAAGGCAAAGGAAAGTGGTAAGTTTTTTCCCATTGATTAATGGTTAATAAAATGGGTAAAATAAGACATGATTTGGCCATGTGATGGTCAAATCTATCAAAGGGTTAAAATATGATTCCTTTATGCTCAATTAGATGGAAAGCATGGACATAGGGTTCGGCCACTTTGGATGGCCGAACCCCATGGAATTTTATGGTTAGTGTTGATGGTTTTGTAAGGATTAAAACATGCAAGAATAGGACCAATTTTAGAGGTCTAAGATACATGCTTTGGAAAGATTGAAAACATGGATTTGCATGTTATAATTTGGCCATACCATGGCCGAATTTGACAAGGGTCTAAACCATAGAAGAAGGTGTCAAAAAGAAATGAAATGAACCATTGGGTTCGGCCACTTTGGGTGGCCGAACCCCATGAAAAGAGTTGGTTAATGGTTATGGTTTTTGAAATTTAAAACCATCCATTTGGGGACTGTTTTTACGTATTTTATTAAGATTTAAAATACATGCTTAAAGAGGGTTAAAACATGGGTTTGAATATCAGAAAAGGCTGAAGATATGTGGTCTAATCAGTGGAGTAAAATTGGAAAAGATGGACCATGGGGATCGGCCATCTTGGATGGCCGAATCCCATGATATGGTGTTGGTTTTTGGATGATTTCTTTGAGAGTTAAAACCTGATATTAATATACTGTTTATACATGTTTATATAAGGTTTAAAAACAGTAAACATAGCCATTGGGTTCGGCCACCATGGAGGGCCGAACCCCATGTAAAAGAATGTTGGTTTCATGTTGGAAAAACATGTAAACCATAGACTTTTTATCGACTGTTTTGGATGATTTCTTTGAGAGTTAAAACCTAATTTAATATACTGTTTATACATGTTTATATGAGGTTTAAAAACAGTAAACATAGCCATTGGGTTCGGCCACTATGGAGGGCCGAACCCCATGCAAATGATGGTTGGTTTTAAGGTGTTTGAAACATGGGAACCATAGAACTTTGGTGGACTGTTTTGGGTTTTTATTTAAGAATCAAATACATGTTATAGAAGGGATGATAAACATGGATCTGAATGACAAGAAGACTGAAGTTAATATGGGTTTAAACAGTAGATTTAAATTGATATTATGGACCATTTGGATCGGCCATCTTGGATGGCCGAATCCCATAAAATGTTGTGGTCATTCGGACAAAGTGATTAACTTATTTCTATGGTTTTGAGAGGTAAAAATGCAGTAGTAATATACTGATTAATACTTGTCTAAATGAGGATTTAAAACATATACATAAGGACCAAGACATGGACATAGGGTTCGGCCACTTTGGATGGCCGAACCCCATGTTAGTTTTGATGAAGTTGGTGAGTTTTAAACCATATAAAATATGGTGTTTGATGTGATTTATGGAAGTTTAACTTGCTGATTATTGGTTGGCCAACATAGGGCTGAACCATGTCATTTTAAAAGGGTTAAGTGTTTAAGAGTTGATTAAATAAAGTAGGAAGTTAAATCCTAAGTTGGTGATGTTCGGCCAAAGGGCATGGTCGAACCCCACATGATGCGGATGGGTCGTAGATGTGATTGAATAAGTAAATGATGTTATGACTTGCTGATTGGTATATGGATAAGGTATCGGAAGTCGAACGACGTGCGAGTTGTGATCGGGTGACGCGAAAGAAAGATCAGTTACTGAAGGGATTCTTCGGTAGGTTTCCTACCTTTATTGTAACCACTATTTAATATGTTGTTTTATGTTGATTTCGATAACTTATATGATTGTAAAGTTATGTTTCTAAATGATATATATGCATAGACATCTCATGCATGGCATGGGATGATGGTGTTGTAACCGGAGGCCACACTCCGTCGGGGCGTCCGAAAGACCACTGTGGGGTACCCTGATGATGACAATCCCATCAAGAGGAATCCGGAGGCCACACTCCGTCGGGGCGTCCGAAAGACCACTGTGGGTTACCTTGACGATGAGAATCCCGTCAAGTGATGGCTGTGTTGAATGGTGATGGGTGGGACTCATTACATGTTCATTTCATACATAGCATGATTTTATGGAATTTTGTCTCACATGTATTATTATGATATTATTTGCATGTTTTAACTAACCATGTGATAGCCCTATTCGGAAACACTACTGGGCGCGTTGATCTAACGCCCTATCTATATCCTTAGTGGATGATGCAGGGAAAGGAAAGAACGTGGTTGGAGAAGAGGACCAAGCACGGAAACTTGGCCGGTTTGAATGATTTTGAATGGACTATTCATGGATGTGTTATTTGAATTATGTGGACAATGTAATTTGGTAACTAGATTTGTTGGCATGTAATAAGTAGATAAGTAGATGCTGTGGATTAGTTTATTTTGGATGGTTGGATTGAATAGTAGATTAATATTAGTTAGTAATTTTGGAGAATAAGATTATGTAATTTGCTATCTAATATTGAAAAAAAATGGAATAGTCATAGGTTCTATTATAACCTCAGTTAGAATAAGACTAAGTTAATTCCGCAAGTTATATATATACCATGTGCGGATCAGTTTTATGGACTTAGTTCATACGCACATGGGCTTGGCCAGTTAAGGGTCGGATTTAGAGATCCGAACTTAACTCGCGTCGTGACACTCCGCCCCGATCACATGATTATTATATTTTAAAAAAAATAAATAAATAAACTCTGAAAATTAGAATGAAAAGGGCGGGGTGTTACACAAATAGTCAAATATGTCAACTACGACCCATTGGGTCCAATTTGGCCATTTTGACCCATTTCACAAAATTTGACCCAAATATGATTTTTGACCCGTTTAAGTATATCTTAAACATTTATTTGTTTTGTAAACAAACTTCCATCCTTTGGGTCTTGATTGAGCCATTGACCCATTAAATTCAAATCAATTTTATCACAATGGCAATTCCGTAAATATGAATAATTTCATATAAAATGATAACTTTGAAATTCCAAGGTGTTACAGGATATATCAACCCATACGGGGTGTTGCTGCCACACTCAAATTACTGCACTGAAGTTGTACTCTGGTCAAATACTCTGATTTCCCGTTAGCAAGATATTTCGGGTCTTCAGCATACACATTGACGACGGAGATAAACAATCTGCTCACCAACAATTGGTTCTCCAAAGTCTCTATCACAGGTCGGGGAATCTCTAAGGTCACTGGGTTACTACCCCCGGTACGGTTTCCCCTACTCTAACAGGTGCTCATTCTCACCACGAGTCAATCCACCAAACGAAAGTCTGACCAAGCTCAATACAAGATGCGAACCCAAAGTAAAAATATATCTCCAGTATTCAAGTTCAAGGTCAACTCCATCAGGCTTACCATAACAACTTAGGGAAGTCAAAACACCACTATGGAAATAAGTTCCATCTACCCTGTCACACAAGGGTATGAAATTAATCTCTGGTCATTAACTCGCACATTTCTGACCCATGCACAGTCCGAGAGTTGAACAGTGCTCTGATACCAACTGTAACGACCCGACCCGCTACGGGCACGTTAAAACTGATACGAACTCCTAAAATCGATCCAATACAATTTCGGATACTTTTTTTTTTTGAAAGGGAGACGCCGCTCCTGCAACCCACACTAACCATAGCAATCCGCCAATAAGTCAAAAACCGTAAGCATCAATCAGAATTACAAATTATAGCATCATCACATTATTACATTCATCCAACTTAGTGAAATGTACACATATCTCAAATACATTAGCAATTTTCGATTACAAGATAAAACCATGATAAGTACAAAGCTGCAGTTCTATGCCCAAAGTCCGATTGAGGGTCCCGTCGACCATCCCTCTATGGAATACCTGCGAGGCAAGGGGTGAGCTCTACATGCCCAGTGAGGGTAACACACGCGCCAAATGTCACCCAGCATACACTATGTATATATGTGATCATATGAACATATCAATGTCTATGAAGTTTACATGCATGACTATGCAAGCGGGTGCCCTACCCCTAACACACAGGCCCACATCAATCGGGCCACTAGTGCATCCTCTAACCCACTCAATGCATCCGTCGTAGTTCATCCGTCATCAGGTGCACAGACTGACCTCCAACCGGGTCAGGATCCCTCCTCCTCAACCAGACCTATAACTCTCTCATAACAACCAGTGCGCATACCACTACCAACCCAAGAATCGGACTCACTAGAGTCCTAAACTGTCTACCACACAGGAGTAACCACCTCACCAGTCCTCAACGGACTGCCAACCAAAATCATCCATGGTCTCCTCAACCGAGCACCAGAGTCTCGATAATCAAACCCATAACCTTGGACCCTATATGCTGGTCTCCACACGACTAATGTATCCACCTCCCACAGAATTCTATAGGTCTTCTACCGAGTGAGCCGGCCGAACTCACTCGACAGGCGTCCATAAATTTCTGGTGAGTCAACACCCACAACACAAGTCTCAACGATGAACCCCAATACTATAACCGCGGGTAAACGCACTACCACCTCGCACCACAGGCTATCCCCACCACACAGGTGTCCTAGCCTGGAATATCTCATCACATCACATCGCACCATCCCTCGATCAATGAGCGGGCAAGCACATCCTCAGCCTACTCGGTCATCCGGGGAATCACAGACCATACCAGCGAGAGGTGTCCCTCACCGCATCGTCCCTCGACCTAGGCGAGCACCTCCTCAGCCTACTCGGTCATCCAGGGAATCACAAACCATACTAGCGGGAGCTGTCCCTCACCGCATCGTCCCTCGACCTAGGCGAGCACCCCCTTAGACTACTCAGTCATCTAGGGATCACAAACTATACCCGCGGGAGCTGTCCCTCACTGCATCGTCCCTCGACCTAGGCGAGCACCGCCTCAGCCTACTCGGTCATCTAGGGATCACAAACTATACTAGCGGGAGCTGTCCCTCACCGCACCGTCCCCCAGCTAATGAGCAGCGAGCACCTCCTCAGCCTCCTCTGTCATCTGGGGATCACCTCATCCATCGTACATTCGGGTATCGGAACCGCGAAGGGCTTCTAAGGTTACCTTGAGTGAACCAACATTCAGCCTGATGGCCTATCTGGGGTTAACATAGTTACTTCCCAATTAGTCCTTACCTAGGACTCCCAAGGCACCTTGTTCCCTAAATCAGATCACGCCCCTCATAGGTACGTCCGGGAAATGCAAGACGGACCGACCATTTGATCCATGCGAGGGGTTACGATTACCCGTTTCCAATCACAAGGGAGTCTAAATCCAACCACGTCTCCACTGCGCGGTCCCACATAACATCCCCACCCTAACTACCCGACAAGCTAGGGGGTCTCTAGATCCTGATGTTACCTAGTACCCTTTCCCCCACCGACATCCCACATACGTCAGTTATATGTATGTACAATTAACTCTACATTTACTAGCACAGTTTGTCATATAATAATCAGGTATATGCATCACTATTTATCACGGGTTGGCATGTTAACATCCAAGCATGTTATAATGTCTAGCAGTCCAAACTAATCATCACATGGTTATATGGCATATCATCAACAGAAGTATATCACACCATAATCAGGCATATACCATCACATATCACATATTCACATGTTGGCATATTAACAGATTGTCAATAAAAATAAACTCCAAATCATGTCACCACACAATCAATCAATTATGACATCAAATAATCAATCCATATATGCCTCTGCGAGCATCGGATATGAATACACCCAGATGGGGACCCGCCACATAATGATATCAACAGTTCCCTTGTCGAGTGGCTCACAATATCAGGGACCCCCATTCGCCGCATTCCGTACCCGCACATCTAATAGAGTAGTAATATGCATAGAAGCATGCTAAAAGCGGTGATAAGTTCCCTCACCTGTGTGTGTCTTTGAAATCCAATGCGAGAAAACAAGTCCGGGGGTTAAAGGAGCTCCAGTCTGTTGAAACGAGAACACATGGATAAGTAACCGGGCAAAACGGGTCAAACTAAGTCTGGGCTACAAACGGGCCCGAAAGCGAGTCGGGCCCACACCGGATTGAAACGGGCCCAAAACTGAAAACTGGGTCCAAACTTGGACCCGGGTCAAAACTGAACCCAAAACTGGAGATTGGGTTTGAAAGTGGGTCGGGCCCGAAACTGGGCCGAAACGGGTCGGGCCTGAAAACGGGCCGGGCCCGAAATGAACTGGGCCACGAACTGCTGGGCTCGGGCTGAATTGGGTCTAGTTTGAAACTGGGCCTGGAACTCGGGCCCAAAACTGGGAACTGGGCCTAGTCTGCTGGGCCCAGAACTGAACCCAACTGAGTCAACTCGGTGACTCGACCGAGTTGGCTCAGTAACCAGCCAGGAAACAGGGAAAGGAAGAGAAAGAGAATAAAAGAAGAAAACCAGAGAGAAAGGAGGAAGGAGGCACCTGATTCCAACTGAGACCCGAGCTCGGACGGCGACAAGGAAGGGCTGAAGACCGACGATTCGGACGAGAGTCGACAGAGCGGAGGTGGAGGATGGAAAACCCAACCGGATGAAAAAGAGTAGACCGATTTGGGGATGGGTTGTAGACGGCTGAAAGAGAAATGAGTGGAGATGGTCGAAAGAGGACCGATGCAAAGAGGGGAGAAGAGACAAGGGGCGGCGGCGGCGGCTGAACGAGAGGGAAAGGAGGGCTAGGGTCTGATGCAAGGGGGAAAGAGAAGATGAGGAGAGAGAAAAGGAAAGGAATTAGAGAGAGGAAAGAGATCGAAAGGGAAGGAGAAGGCGGCGGTGATTAGGGTTTGAAGAAGGGAAGAGGAAGAGAAGAAGAAGAGAAGAAGGGGAAAAAGGGCTACGGCACTGTAGCTGCGGCGCTACAGTGCTGCGAAAATGGGATTAGGGTTTTGGGGCTCTCGGGTTTTAGCTTAGTGTGTGTTTTTTTTTTTCTACAAATTGAAATTTTCAAATTTCAAAAAATATTTTAAAAGCCCGAAGAAATCAAATGACAAACGTCGGGGAAAACGTGTGATTTTCAAACTTTTTATTATGACAGAAAATTCAATAATTCAAAATTACCAAATTGCCCTCTGAGTCTCCGAACTCAAAATCGGACAAATCAGGACCCAACACGGGGCACACACCGCTACCAAGACCCCAAAACCCCGAAATATCTGGTCGGGTCATTACAGGGAGAGAGTGATGTAGAAACTCTAACTCCTTGGTTAATGAGAGTTACTCAAAGGTGGTGTCCTTTGGTGACACCCCTTGGTAACCCCCATGCCTTTTCATCTCCTCCATTATGGTTTACTTGGGGGTTTCATCATTGTGATGAAACACCCAAGCCTCTTCACCTCCCTTGTCCAATCGGTTGCACCCTTTGGTGGTGTCTCTTGAGACCGTCCATCTCCCCTTGATTCCCATTAACACCCCATATGGGGGTTTCATGCATGGAAAAATCTTCCCATTTAACCAACGTGTGGGACTTGCCTTTGTGGTGTTTGAGATCAAGTCAACTTCTCACTTCCTACTTGACTCACTTGAATTAATGGTCTCTTTGGTTTCCAATTTAACTCACCCAACTCATTAGCTCAATTCACCCCATTTAATACCACTCATTTAATGCAATTGAGTCAACTTCATTGTTTGATTCAAATCCAACTCACTTCAGCCCCAACTCAACATGATTTGACTCACCCTTTGAACTCACTTGATGGTCCATACGGTCAACCATGGTCAACATGGTCAGCTCAACCCATTGGGTCCCATTTGAACCTCTTGACCCAATTAGGCGCCATGACCCATTTGGGTGACCATTGTCCATTTAAATGGGGTTTACCCATTTGTACATAGCTTACCTATTTATCCTATGTTGCACTCACATTCCATTCAGCCTAACCCAATTAGAATTGAGCTCATCCAAGGGTCAAATAAGCCTACCATGACCCATTGGGTTCCAATTGGATCCTTTGACCCAAATAACCATCTAATTTACCATTCCAATGGCATTTTTGTAAATATTTATATCTTTGAAAAATCGGGGTGTTACAAGTTCAATTGAGTGAGTTCAAAATGGAATCAAGGAATTGAGTAAATGAATGAGTACAAGTCTTGAGTTTAAAAGAATTAAAAATATTGGAGTTAAGGTGAGCTGAATGGGAAGTTGATGGGACTTTCATCTTAAGTTAGTGGAGTGGGAAGATAGAGGGTTTCCATCTCATGGTGGAAACCCAAGGGACACACGTTGGAGGTGAATGGATGCTATGGTGAAGACGAAGGGACACACGTTGGGGAGGTGGAGAGTTTCATCTCATGGGATGAAACTCCAAAGGAAACATTAATGAGGGAGGTGAAGGGTTTTGGTTGTTACAAAGAGGCATAACCCAAGAGACACACACCTTGGCCGATCCATCTCTTCACAAGCAAGAGATTTCTTTTCTTCATCTCATCTCTCTCTCCCTCTCTCAAGCTTGGCCGAACCTCTCACTAAGACAAGAAAGACTTAGAGTTTTCTATCCCTCATCTCTCTCTCGCTCTCTCAAACCTCTTCCTTGGCCGAACCATCTCTTGGGGATGTTCATATTAGACCCTCTCCCCCTCAAACAACACACATTAGCTAAAGATCAAGGAGGAAGAAAGAAGAGACTAAGGGAGGAGAAGATCGGAGGAGCAAGGCGGAACGTAAGAGATCGAAGGAGTCGTGGAATCGGTAAGTAGTACTTGACAAGATTTATAAATTAAAAGTGGCTGGCCAAAATGTTATGGGCCATGGATTCAAAATCCATCCAAGGAATGAGATGGAAAAATGGACAAAACCCTAGATTGTTATGTATAAGGACCATTGAGAACTCAAAAGAGATTGGATGAGGTTCGGCCATGATGTATGGCCAAACCACATCAAATGATGTAAACATGGGGTTGTGATTTTTAAGAGGAAAAGATGAACCATAGGGTTCGGCCATGTTGTATGGCCGAACCCCATGGAAGTAGGTTATTAATTTTAATGGGTCTTTAAAGGATGAAATGATGGAGAAATATTGATGGATTTACATGTATTTAGACGAACCATTTTGATGGATCATTTGGTAGGTCTATGCATGTCTAAAGGATGGAAGGATCAAGCTAAGGAATGGATGGGATTTATTATGGATCTATTTTATGTCAATAAATCATTCATGGACCTAAGTTATGTGTAAATAAGTTAGGTGATTAACTATGAAAATGAATGGTGGCTAAGATGGGAAATGACAAAGTAAGGAACCATGATATGGCCGAACCCCATGAAGGGCTTTTTATGAACCTAGGTGTATGATGAAAATGATATCTTTATGGACTTATGTTGTTTAATGATTAAGTTATATGATTGGATGAATAAATCAAAAGAATGGATGATGTTGGACCCATTTTGTTTAAGATAAAACAAGGGTTAAAAAGGGGGTCAAAACCAAAGAGTGAGGTTCGGCCATGTTGTATGGTCGAACCCCACAAGTGAGTTTTGGTGGACAGTGGAAAGTGGACAGTGGACAGTGGGTAGTGGACAACGGGTAATCGGCTGATTTTATAAATGAAATATTTATATGATTCTCCAAATGGTTAGGTTAAATTGGAAGGATGAAGGGAATGGTTTAAATCAATTGGAATAATTAATTTGGTTATTTTATGGAATTAAATGGACTACATATTGATGTATGTATATGTGTTAAATGTAATAAAGTAACGGGATTTCATAAACGGTGTACGATCAGCTTGACGCGATTGGTGATCGGTTTTTGGACGGAAATAAAAGGACCCGATATTTGGACGTCGGTAGGATTCCTACCTCATTGAAAACCATGGAATATGTATATGTGATGATTTTACTTCATGTTTTGATGATTTATTTTGGTATCAAATGATATGTTTCAACTATGGGATTTTAATGCTATGAAGTTTATAATTACATAGCATGTTGGCACTTGCATCTCATGCATAGCATGAGAGGGATCAAACGAGGGGAGTCCACGCTCCATTCGGTTTTTCGATAAATAACCGTGGGGTGGCACAGATTCCAATGGATGTATGATTGACTTGTAAACGGAGTTCAAGCTCCATTCGGTTTTCCGATAAATAACCGTGGGGAGGAATCCACACAGATTCCAATGGATGTATGGTTGAATTGTAAACGGAGTCTACGAACACTCTTCATTTGGTGGGACCGATAAACAACCATGGGGTGGAATCGACACTGATTCCAAGGGATGTATGATTGAATTGTAACCAGAGTCCACGCTCCGTTCGGGGCGACCGATAAGGCATTTGTGGGGATACCTTGGTGTGGATTTTTCATCAAGAGGAATACTATGTTTGTAATGTAACCGGAGTCCACGCTCCGTTCGGCGCAACGGATAAGGCATTCGTGGGGATACCTTGATGTGGATTATCCATCATGAGGAGTACTATGTGATTGTGATATGGATGATGGGTAGGACTCATGGCATATGACACCTATGGCATGGCATTGTTTTGCATGATTTTGATAGTATCTATATCTATGTGATTTCTATACTAATTCATTTGTTGACCCTATTCGGAGTACCTACTGGGCGCGTTGTCTAATGCCCTACTTCTACCTTAGATGATGACACAGGAAATGGACGAAACGAAGGACACAATCGGAGCCAAGCTTAGGATCTTGGATGATCTAGTTTCATTTTATTTAAGTTTATTCATGGACAATGTAATTTGAGTAGCAAGTATTTGGGACTGTAATAACTTAGATTATTTGCTATGGTTTGGATTGTTAATTTTGGATATTTTAACTTAAGGTAATTATTATTAAGTGATGGACTGCTTTGCTATCTAAAATGGAATACGATAGTTATTCTATTATACTTCCGCATTTACGAATTATTCCGCACGTATAACCTTATGCGTGTGAACCATTCTCGTGAACATAATCCAAGCACACGTATGGTTGGCCAGTTAAGGGGCAGGCTTAGAAAACTCGGACTTAGCTCGCGTCGTGACGTTCCCGCTCTCTCTCACTATTTATTTAAAAAAAAAAAATAGACTCTGATTTTCTGCAATGAAAAAGGGCAGGGCGTTACAGTTGGTATCAGAGAGAAACCGGAAGGATGAATATTTCGAAGTAAGATTAAGATGGTATCATGTCTCACTGACAAGATAAGAATCCCAACTGACGGACTCTTCGGAGTCCGCTGCGCAAGGGCAGGATTAATTTAGTTCGTTAGACTCAGACTGAATCATTCAATCTAAGAGCAACACTTGACGAAAAAGGAATGCTAGCCAGGGGAAGGACAATCACTATAAATTGGATTTATCAAACATAGCAAAATAGGAGACATTTCCCCGATTTCCCCAAATTGAGAAACAACACTTGATACTTAGGAAGATTCCCCAAAAATAAGGTTGCTTATTTGGCAATTTCCCCAAAATGTGAAAACACAAACTTTACGAAGAAGCCAAGTCAACGATGTTTTTGCTGACTTAGGAAAATGCCTCCGAGAAGAACAACCCGACAAAACCCACATGTGGATGAAGAAGTGCATCAAGAGGAAGGACAGAATAGTGTGAACATTCCTGTGGTGCCTCCCAAACTATAGAACTTGGTCCAAGCAGTGGTCACTTCCGTTCTTCAACAACATATGAACGGAAGCGGAAATGCGACCACCAACGAGGCAAATGAGCAGAGGATGGTTAGAGATTTTTAGCAGCAGCGTCCCCCTTACTTCAAAGGGAAAGAAGGACCGGCCGGAGCGGAGAACTGACTGAGGAAGATTACCCAGATCTTGACACTACTGAAGATCTCCAGTAATGAAGATAAGATATTGTTGGCTACCTCACAATTAATTGATGATACCGGCAAATGGTGGGAGGTGATAGAGCGACATCAGGTGCTGATTTCGAAGGGGGAAAGGACTGCGATGATATGGGAGCAGTTCTCGGCTATGTTTCTAGATCACTACGGAGTACCATCAGGAGCTTCTCCGCCTATCTTGTTACGCCTTATACATGGTAGGCACGGAGTATAGAAGGGCTCGCAAATTTGAGCGGGGCTTCTACCCAGCATCAAGGCCAAGGTGACTATCTTTAAGGCACCTACACTGGCAGAGGTGGTCAGTAGAGCCACCGTAGCAAAGCAGGAGATGATAGAGACAGTGCGGTTTGTGGACAACCACCGAGGTCAGAGTGGGGGAAGTATTTTTCGTCCCAACAAGAAGTTCTTACCTAACTTTGGGAGACCCTCACCTTCCACTGGGTCAACTGGGGGCTTTCGTCCCAATCAGTCCTCCCCATCAGTATCAGTCCCTTAGGTTCCTCGAGGTGTGAACACTTGTTTCCAGTGTGGCCAGCAGGGCTATTTCAAAAGGGAATGTCCACAGAACAGCGGACCCTCTCACTCCAAGGGTTCCTTTCGCCCTCCAGCCAGATCAACTCATTCACGAGGAACCAGGGTAAACAACCAGACAGGACGGGCACCAAACCCTACAGGATCTGGACGGCTGTATACCTTAGCTCCTCCAACAGAGGCAGTGGATCACTCTGTGATTCAAGGTATGGCAGTAGTCAGTAGTTCCTATGCTTCTGCATTATTTGATTCTGGAGCATCCCACTCATTTGTATCTGCTGCATTCATATATGCTATTGGCACCTTAGTACAAAAATTGTCCACATCACTTACTATTGTATCCCCCATCGGAGACACATCATTGGGACTTATATGCACAGGAGTAAACCCTGAACTCACTGGATTTAGATTTGAGTTCAACTATCTAGTATATGACTGAATACGACATCATCTTTGGCATGGACGGGTTGGCTAACTTTTAGGCCAACATTGATTGCCATCTCCGAAGGGTGATATTTTGGTCACCCGAGGGAAAGCGGCATGTGGTGCATGCCGACAAACAGAGCATCCCTATGACCAGAAGACTGCATGAAGAGTTGAACCACCTGGTATTGAACAACATCATATTAGACAAGTTACCGGTGGCTGAACTTCCAGCGGTAGTGAAAGACTACGTTGAGGTATTCTCGACAGAGCTCCCTGGCTTGCCACCTAAGAGGGAGATTAATTTTGAGGTGAAGCTGTATCTTGGCACTACTCCAGTGTCGTTGCCACATTACCGGATGACCCCAAATGAGATGTCCGAGCTAAAGAAGCAAATTGATGAACTGCTCAGACTTGGGTGCATCCAGAACAGCACATCATCTTGGGGAACCCCAGTATTATTTGTGAAGAAAAAGGACGGTACACTTCGGATGTGTGTAGATTACAGAAAATTGAACCAGCTGACTGTCAAAAACAAATACCCTCTACCTAGGATTGATGATCTATTCGATCAACTTAGGGGTTACAGTCACTTCTCCAAGATTGATCTGATGTCCAGCTACCATCAAATTCGGGTTAGGGATGAGGACATAGAGAAGACGGCTTTTAGGACACGGTATGGTCTATATGAGTATGTGGTTATGCCGTTTGGACTTACCAATGCTCCAGCTGTGTTCATGGATCTGATGAACAGGATCTTCCGTCCTTTCTTGGACAAGTTTGTGATTGTATTTATCGATGACGTCCTAATCTACTCCAAAAGTCAGGAGGAACATGTTGAGCATTTGCAGATAGTCCTGGACACCCTGAGGAAGAACTAGCTGTATGCCAAGGCAAGCAAGTGTGAATTTTGGCTATCTGAGGTTAACTTCTTGGGGCATGTTATATCAGCAGAAGGTATAGCCGTGGACCCGGCTAAGGTGGCTGCAGTGAAAGAATGGAAAGCATCGAAGAATGTGACCGAGATCCGTAGCTTTCTGGGATTGGCTGGTTACTATAGGAAGTTTATCATGGACTTCTCCAAGATTGCATCTCCACTTACCCGACTCACTCAGAAAGGAGTCAAATTTCAATGGTTGGATGTATGCAACCGGATATTTGAGGAACTGAAGGAGAGGCTTACAACTGCTCCTATTCTGATTTTACCGGAAAGGGCAAGGGATATGAAGTATATTGTGATGCTTCAGGAGAGGGACTTGGGTGTTCTCTCACTCAAAGTCAACATGTGGTGGCTTATGGTTCAAGACAGTTGAAGATTTATGAACGCCACTATCCCACGCATGATCTGGAACTAGCCGCCGTAGTCTTCGCTCTCAAAAGCTGGAGGCATTATCTTTATGGCAAGAAGTTTGAGGTGTTTTCAGATCACAAAAGCCTGAAGTATTTGTTTGATTAAAAAGAACTCAACATGAGGCAGCGCAGATGAATGAAATATTTGGAAGATATGAGTTCGCAATTCGATGTCAACCTTGCAAGGCGAACAAAGTGGCCGATGCCCTCAGCCGCATGTCACATGCAACAGTGGCCAGTTTGATCAGGAAGGAATGGGAGATGCTAAATACCATTTGAGAATTCAATTTGTATATCAAGAACCATGGGACTATGTATAATCTGATCATACGGTCCAACATGGTCTCCAAGATTGAACAGGTGCAACGGACAGATCTGGAAGTGGAGGAGATATGGGCTAAGATGTCTGCTGGTGAGGTTATACCGAAAAGGGAGTTATGACCGGGACAGGGACTTGCATTCCAAGGTAGGACATATGTGCCTAAGAACTGTAGAAGAGAGTTATTGATCGAGGCACACCAAACCAAACTCTCTATTCATCCGGGTAGCACCAAGATGTATCATAACCTGAAGAGACACTATTGGTGGCATGGACTCAAGAGGGATGTGGCAGAATCTGTTGCTCACTGCCTAACTTGTCAGCAGGTTAAGACTGAACATCAAAAGCCAGCAGGATTACTCAAACCCTTACCAGTGCTGGAGTGGAAATGGGAGCATATCTCCATGGATTTTGTGACAGGGTTGCCAAGGTCATCAAAGGGCAATGATGCAATATGGGTCATGGTAGATCGATTGACCAAGTCTGCACATTTCCTCCCCATCAAGATGACAGATTCATCTAAGACCTTAGGTCGACGGTACATCAGGGATATCATAAGACTACATGGTATTCCCCGGACTATTGTGTCCGACAAAGATGGCCGATTCACCGGCAGAGTGTGGCAGAGAATGCAGTCGGCTATGGGGACAGTTCTATTGACTAGCACAGCATTCCATCCACAGACTGATGCACGGTATTGGAGGATATGATGAGAGCATGTATGTTAGACTTCAAAGGTGGATGGGAGGATCACTTGCCGCTGGTGGTGTTCTCTTACAACAACACTTACCAGGCAAGCCTCTAGATGGCTCCATTTGAGGCTTTGTATGGTAGACCATGTAGATCACCAGTGTACTGGACAGAGGCCGGTGAGCCTCCACTTATTGGACCTAAGCTAGTTGCAGAAACTATAGAGCAGATTAAGTTGATACGACAACACCTACTTGCTGCACAGAGTCGTCAGAAGAGCTACGCTGACAAGAGGAGGAGGATCTTTGAGGTGGAGGTGGGAGACATAGTTTTCTTGAAAGTCTCGCCACGAAAGGGACACATGAGATTTGGAAAGAAGAGGAAACCATCGCCTAGGTTTGTGGGGCCGTTTCCAATCCTAAAGAGAGTGGGGGAGGTAGCTTATCAATTGGTACTTCCTCCACAATTGTCATCTTTGCATGATGTGTTCCATATCTCCATGTTGAGGAAGTACAACTTGATCCCTCGCACATACTGAATGTACAAGACATAGAGGTGCAAAGCGACATGGCTTACGTCGAAAAGCCCGTCAGAGTGGTGGAGACAGAACAAAGGGTGTTACGGAACTGAGCAATTCAGTTCGTCAAGGTGGTATGGGATCGACATGGTAATGAGGAAGCCACTTGGGAACTTGAATCGGAAATGAGAATAGCTCACCCTGAGCTATTTATGTAATCTGTTTGAAACCCTACTTTGCTCGATTTTTGGGACGAAAATTTCAAAAAACGTTATTATTGTAACACTCCGAATTTTCATATCATGAATATATATGGAAATTGTCCATTTAATTTGTGAATTAATGGAATTTGAAATTAAATAATGGAGATGGACTTTAAGTGGGTAAGAATTGGGATAATAGCCCAAATATGATCCAATGGATCAAGGATAGAATTCGGGTTGGAAATATTTGGGTATGTGTGATTAAATGGGTCAACTACCCATTTGGGACCCAATGGGTCATAGATGAGCTAATTAGAAGTAAATGGGTAAGGTTTGATAATTGGGTATAATAACCAATTAAGATAAAAGGCATGAGATCCACCTCATCAAGTGAGGTGGCATGTATGTGACATGGCTAAGTGGGATCCCAAGTGCCATGCGTCATGGTTGACTTGGTCGACCACCAAATGAGTTCAAGTTTAATTAAGTTGTGGCTGAATTAAATTGGATTAAGTTCAATTGAGTGAGTTCAAAATGGAATCAAGGAATTGAGTAAATGAATGAGTACAAGTCTTGAGTTTAAAAGAATTAAAAATATTGGAGTTAAGTTGAGTTGAATGGGAAGTTGATGGGACTTTCATCTTAAGTTAGTGGAGTGGGAAGATAGAGGGTTTCATCTCATGGTGGAAACCCAATGGACACACATTGGAGGTGAATGGATGCTATGGTGAAGACGAAGGGACACATGTTGGGAAGGTGGAGAGTTTCATCTCATGGGATGAAACTCCAAAGGAAACATTAATGAGGGAGGTGAAGGGTTTTGGTTGTTACAAAGGGGAATAACCCAAGAGACACACACCTTGGCTGATCCATCTCTTCACAACCAAGAGATTTCTTTTCTTCATCTCATCTCTCTCTCGCTCTCTCAAGCTTGGACGAACCATCTCTTGGGGGTGTTCATATTAGAACCTCTCCCTCTCAAGCAACACACTTTTGCCGAAGATCAAAGAGGAAGAAAGAAGAGTCTAAGGAAGGAGAAGATCAGATGAGCAAAGTGGAACATAGGAGATCGAAGGAGTCGCGGAATCAATAAGTAGTACTTGACAAGATTTATAAATTAAAAATCGCTGGCCAAAATGTTATGGGCCATGGATTCAAAATCCATCCAAGGAATGAGATGAAAAATGGACAAAACCCTAGATTGTTATGTACAAGGACCATTGAGAACTCAAAAGGGATTGGATGAGGTTCGACCATGATGTATGCCCGAACCCCATCAAATGATCTAAACATGGGGTTGTGATTTTTAAGAGGAAAAGATGAACCATAGGGTTCAGCCATGTTATATGGCCGAACCCCATGGAAGTAGGTTGTTAATTTTAATGGGTATTTAAAGGATGAAATGATGGAGAATATTGATGGATTTACATGTATTTAGACCATGGAAAAGTGGAAACAAGGGACCATGGGTTCAGCCATGTTGTATGGCCGAACCCCATGAACCATTTTGATAGATCATTTGGTAGGTCTATGCATGTCTAAAGGATGGAAGGATCAAGCTAAGGAATGGAGGGATTTATTATGGCTCTATTTTATGTTAATAAATCATTCATGACCTAAGTTATGTGTAAATAAGTTAGGTGATTAACTATGAAAATGAATGGTGGCGAAGATAGGAAATGACAAAATAAGGAACCATGGGTTCGGCCATGTTGTATGGACGAACCCCATGAAGGACTTTTTATGAACCTAGGTGTATGATGAAGATGATATCTTTATGGACTTAGGTTGTTAAATGATTAACTTATGTGGTTGGATGAATAAATCAAAAGAGTGGATGATGTTGGACCCATTTTGTTTAAGATAAAACAAGGGTTAAAAAGGGGGTCAAAACCAAAGAGTGAGGTTCGGCCATGTTGTATGGCTGAACCCCACAAATGAGTTTTGGTAGATAGTGGACAGTGGACTATGGGCAGTGGACCATGGACAATGGGTAGTGGACAGTGGGTAACTGGCTGATTTTATAAATGAAATATTTATATGATTCTCCAAATGGTTAGGTTAAATTAGGAAGGATGAAGTGAATGGTTTAAATCAATTGGATTAATTAATTTTCTTATTTTATGGAATTAAATGGATTACATATTGATGTATGTATATGTGTTAAATGTAATATGGTAACGGGATTTCATAAACGGTGTACAATCGGCTTGACGCAATTGGTGATCGGTTTTTGGGCGGAAACACAAGGACCCGATATTTGGATGTTGGTAGGATTCCTACCTCATTGAAAACTGTGGAATATGTATATGTGATGATTTTACTTCATGTTTTCATGATTTATTTTGGTATCAAATGATATGTTTCAACTATGGGGTTTTAATGCTGTGAAGTTTATTATTACATAGCATGTTGGCACTTGCATCTCATGTATGGCATGGGAGGGATCAAATGAGGGGAGTCCACACTCCATTCGGTTTTCCGATAAATAACCGTGGGGAGGAATTCACACAGATTCCAATGGATGTATGATTGAATTGTAAACGGAGTCCACGCTCCATTCGATTTTCCGATAAATAACTATGGGTAGGAATCCACACAGATTCGAATGGATGTATGATTGAATTGTAAATGGAGTCCACGCTTCGTTCGGTGGGACAAATAAACAACCATGGGGTGGAATCTACACTGATTTCAAGGGATGTATGATTGAATTGTAACCAGAGTTCACGCTCCGTTCGGGACGACCGATAAGGCATTCATGGGGATACCTTGATGTGGATTTTCCATCAAGAGGAATACTATGTTTGTAATGTAACCGGAGTCCACGCGCCGTTCGGGGCGACCGATAAGGCATTCGTGGGGATACCTTGATGTGGATTATCCATCAAGAGGAGTATTATGTGATTGTGATATGGATGATGGGTGGGACTCATGGCATATGACACCCATGGCATGGCATTGTTTTGCATGATTTTGACAGTATCTATATCTATGTGATTTCTATGCTAATTCATGTGTTGACCCTACTCAGAGTGCCTACTGGGCGCGTTGTCTAACGCCCTACTTCTACCTTAGATGATGATACAGGAAATGGACGGAACGAAGGACGCGATCGGAGCCAAGCTTATGAGCTTGGATGATCTAGTTTCATTTTATTTAAGTTTATTCATGGACAATTTAATTTGAGTAGCTAGTATTTGGGACTGTAATAACTTGCTATGGCTTGGATTGTTAATTTTGGATATTTAAACTTAAGGTAATTATTATTAAGTGATGGACTGCCTTGCTATCTAAAATGGAATAGGATAGTTATTCTATTATAATTCCGCATTTACGAATTATTCCGCATAGTATAACCTTATGCTTGTGAACATTCTCGTGGACATAATCCACGCACACTGTATGGTTGGCCAGTTCAGGGCCGGGCTTGGAGAGCTCGGACTTAGCTCGCGTCGTGACGTTCCCACTCTCTCTCACTCTTTATTTTAAAAAAAAAATAAACTTTGATTTTCGACGAGTGAAAAAGGGCGGGGCGTTACACAGATGGTACTTGACTTGGGAGGATTGATGAAACCCTTTAGTTGTTGCAAAACACCTTGGCCTCCCAGGCCAAGTGGATGGGCGACATGGTCAGCCAGATGACCGCCATGGGTACTCAATTACAAACCATGGACACATGGATTAACGGCATGTCTCAGTCTCACTTAGCTGATGTTCGGGAGTCATCTGTGGATCATCTAAGAGGTCCAGCGCTGAGACAAGGAGAACCTGACACGTCTAATTATGGACGTCATACCCGTCTGGGTGGATATACCGAGCCGAGCAATTCTTCCTTCACCAACAAACTCCCTTAACTCAACGGTTATTGATCACCTCAGTATCACTTGGAAGGAAAGGCAGCTGCACTGGTTCAGGTGGATGAAGAGATCGAATGCCATTGCTAGTTGGGAGACTTCACCAAAGGATTAATGGTCTGCTTTGGCCCGTCACCATATGAGGATGAAGTGGCATCCCTAACTAATTTAAGACAGACATCTTTTGGTGAAGACTATCAGACGAGGTTTGAGGAATTGGTTAATCGTATGATCGGCCTGAATGAGGCCTTCATGGTTAGTTTTTTCTTATGGGGTCTATATGAGGACATTCGCCTCAGTGTCCGCATGCTACAACCAGCCACCCTCACAGATGCGGTCGGGTTGGCCCGCTTACAGGAGGAAAAGCTCAATACTAGGAAGCGTAAATCACGCTTCGAGATAGGCCGCTAGAGTCAAAACTCACCGGCAACCATTCCATCTAACCCAACGCCGCCCATAAAACTGCTCACTCCGATGGAGATGAAAGAACGGAGATCCAAAGGACATTGCTACAATTGTGATGAAAAGTTCACACCTGGCCACAAGTGTCGAAATCAAAAGTTGTTCTTGATGGACGGCAAATGGCCTAAGGATGAAGTTGACGGAATACCATATAGTGACTTCGACTTCGAATAAGATAAGGAAGATCAACCAGCCATATCTTTTCATGTCTTTGCCGGTGGACACGCTCCCCAGACCATGCGTGTGAAGGGTTTTGTACGACGCCCACTAGTTATGGTATTGGTTACTCAGGAAGCACCCATACCTTCATCAGTCCACATGTGACAAGCAAGGTTAATTTGTGCACTCAAGATGATCAGTTCTTCGATGTGGTCGTGGCTAATGGTGACCGCATCAAGTGCCATGGAGCATGTAAGGGCGCCAAACTGTCTGTTCAAGGCTTGGACGTTATAGCTGATTTTTATATCCTTCCTTTAGGAGGGTATGAAGTGGTGTTGGGGCCACAGTGGCTCAGGACATTGGGACCCATTACTTGGGATTTCCAGTGTCGAACGATGGTTTTTCAAACAGCAGACAAACACCACTCTTGGCAAGGCGAGGGAGTGCTTGATCTTAGGTTGATGGAGGCCGATGTGGCCAAGAATTATGACCCAAGGAAAATTCCAAGTTTCCTTCTATAGATCTTTTCCCTTTAGTAGAACAAAAGCGAGTCAATGCATGACCCGACCGTCCCAGAATTGTTGCAGCTCTTCGATGAGTATCAAAATATTTTTGCCATGCCAACAAGGTTGCCCCCCATCCGGTCACATGATCATCAAATACCTTTTGTTCCTGGGGCTCAACCTGTCAATGTTGGGCCATATCAGTGCCCATATTATCAAAAGGCAGAGAAGGAGAAACTGGTGCACGAGCTATTGCAAAGCGGAGTAATCAGGCCCAGTCAAAGCCCATTCTCATCACCGGTACTACTAGTCAGGAAGGCCAATGGTTCGTGTCAAATTTACGTGGACTATCGTGCTTTGAACCAACATACGATAAAGGACAAGTTCTCAATCCCAGTAATTGAAGAGCTGCTGGATAAGTTGCATGGGGTAATGATCTTTTCTAAGCTAGATCTGCACTCGGATTATTATCAAATACGGGTTAGACCGGAGGATGTGCCAAAGACGGCATTCCGCGTACATGATGGTCATTTTGAATTCTTAGTCATGTCGTTCGGTCTGACTAATGCGCCAGCTACATTTGAGTGCCTAATGAATGAGATTTTTTGGCCGTTTTTACGGAGATTCGTTTTGGTCTTCTTTGACTATATCTTAGTCTACAGTCAGACAGTGGAGGAACATCTCTCCCCTTTGTCTCAGGTATTGGAGGTATTGCGTCATCACCAACTGTTTGCTAAACAAAGCAAATGCCGGTTTGGCTGTGCAATAGTGGAATATTTGGGTCATTAAATTTCAGCTGATGGAGTGGTTGTAGATCTCGAGAAAATAAGGAGTATGGTGGAGTGGCCAACTCTGACGACGATCAAAGGATTAAGGGGTTTCCTCGGACTGACAGGGTATTATCGACGGTTCATTAGACATTATGGGTTATTGGCCAAACCATTAACTGAGTTGTTAAAAAGGAAATCCTTCATATGGACCGCAACGGCTGAGGCAACTTTCTCCATATTAAAGACAGTGATGAGTAGACCGCCGGTTTTGGCATTGCCTGATTTCACCAAATCCTTTTATGTTGAGGGTGATGCTTCGGGTACAGGCGTGGGCGCTGTGTTGACTCAAGTCTGCCGACCCATCTCTTACTTCAACCGAGCTCTCTCCGGAACATCTCTCTCTCTCTCTTTCGACATGTGAGAAAGAACTCTTAGCCTTATCATGGCAGTTAAAAAATGGTGACTCTATTTGTTGGTAAAGCGGTTCATTGTAAAGACGATCACCATAGCCTAAAGTACTTATTGGGCCAAAAGATCGGGACCCCTATGCAGCAAAGGTGGGTCTCAAAGTTGTTTCGGTACGATTTCAGTATTGAGTATCACAGTGGGCAATCTAAGACAGTGGTCGATGCTCTCTCACGCCGAGATGGGGAGCTCAATGTTGTTTCTACCTCAGTTCCGTCATGGACGGATGAGTTACTCATTGAACATGCTAAGGATGATGAGATTCAACAGTTGTTGCATAGGCTTAGCAATGGAACAGTCGATCCTACATTGTACACCTCTCAGGGCGGCATATTTTTTTATAAGGGCCGTTTTTATCTATCTCAGCACTCCCCTCTTATTCTGAAGGCCTTGCACCAGTGTCATGATAGTCCACTTGGGGATCACTTTGGATTACATAAAACGTACCAGGGGTTGGAACAAGATTTTTATTGGAAGGGGCTGAAGAGTGGCGTGCGCAATTATGTCCGCAAGTGTGACCTATGCCAACGAAGCAAAGTGGAACATCTGAATCCCGCCTGCTTACTTCAAGCATTAGAAGTTCCGAACCACACGTGGCCCTCAATTTCTATGGATTTTATTGAAGGTCTTCATCTTTTGGTAAGACCACTATAATGGTGGTGGTTGATAGACTTAGTAAATATGGCCATTTTCTGGCTTTGGGACATCCCTATACTGCGACCACAATTGGCCAAGGCATTAGTGGATAATGTTTTTAAATTGCACAATATGCCTGAGACGATCGTCAGTGATCGTGATCCTAGATTTTTGAGTAATTTTTGGAATCAGTTCTTCACCATGCAAGGCACCCAACTTCACATGAGCTCCGCTTACGATTTCCAAACAGATGGACAAACAGAAGTTGTCAGCAAGTGTGTTGAGCACTACCTCCGAAGCTTCAGTAGTCTCAAACCTAAAGAGTGGAATCGTTGGATCTCCCTTGCAGAATTTTGGTATAACACAAGTGTTCATGTATCCACAAAAATGACTCCTTTTGAGGCAGTATATGGTCAACCGCCCCTTGGGATCGTTCCATGTGTCAAGGGCACGACTCAAGTGGAAGCAGTCGATGATGAATTGCGTAGTCGTGATGTGATTCTGTAGACTCTCAAAGATAACCTTGCTCACGCTCAAAGTTGTATGAAAGCCTATAAAGACCGACGGAGAACAGAGCGCCATTTTGACATTGGACAATGGGTGTTTCTCAAACTGCAACCTTATCAGTCGGAACAGCGTCAATTTACAGCGCAACGCTAAGCTCTCTCCAAAGTATTATGGTCCCTTTCAGATTTTGGAATGGATTGGTAAGGTTGCTTATCGCCTAGCCCTGCCGGCCGAGTCTCGTATCCACCCTATTTTCCATGTGTCTTGCTTAAACGAATGGTTGGGTGATGGGCCTGTTCGACAAACTTCACTTCCTCCAATGACCGAGCATGGGGAAGTTCCATTGGTACCACTGGCAATATTAGATCAGAAAATGGCAAAGAATGGCAACAGAGCTGTTACCAAGAGTCTTGTCCAAGGAAAGGTCTCGACCCCAAGGACACTACATTGGAGTTTTGCCAGTTCTTTCCGTGAGAAATATCCCGATTTCCTCAAGGACGACAAAAAATCTCAGTAGGGGGAATGTTGTGTACCGTGGTAACTCAGTAAATAAATTCATGGGATGTGCGGCAATCACAGGATGTGGCAGATCAGTCCACCAACGATGTGAGTTGGCACTGGACTTGCATGACAACTATCAAGATTAGGATCAATTTATCAATATTAGGATTAGTTGTTTTGAATTTGAATTTGAATATTTGCATTTGATTTCCTTTCTTATCCGTTGTAATATCTTCCTAACTTTAGGGAAAAGAATTCCTTTTTATTTGGATTGAATGAGAAGTAGCGGTACATTTTTGCTAACTAAGAATTCGTCTAGGAGACGGAGACTGTCTCGAAAAGTCTCACACAACTTTTTTCCCATTATCTTCTTCTTTTTCTTCCGCATTTCTATTCTAGTAACTTGGACTCACAGTAGTACCGCCGAGCTCTACCATTCGATTTCTTTCCAGTAACTCGTGACCACCGCAATTTTACTCTCTGATTTGATATAGTGAATTAATTCAGATTTGCCATGTGGTTTTTCCATCTACACTGGAGGGTTTTCCACGTAAACCTTGGCCTATTTTGTGTGGCTTGATTCTTAACATTATTATCAGATAATTTCTCCATTATTATTTGCTATTAATTGGCTTAAAAAAAAATTGAAATATTGATTTCAGGTCAGAGTTAATTTATTGTGAGTTGTTCATGTCCAAATTTTATATTTATAAATCACGCAAGAGCACGAACCATTTAATAGTATAGCGATTGAGTGCGAGGTCGAACTCAATGGAAATCCACAAAATATATGCTTAAATTAAATTGGTACTTTAAAAAGATATAATCTTAAGAAATCTAATACATGGAATTACAATTTTAATTTAGATCTTAGAAAACAAAAGTTAACACCATTATTATCTAACTTGTGAATTTAAAAAGTTGGGAATCAAATCCATCTTCTTTTTATTAAATTGGTGAATAAGAATAATGGTAGTCTCATCTTAGTTTAAAATCATATGTTTTAAGATCAAAATATCATATCTTCAGCCTTAGTTAGGTGAAATTTGGGAGAGAATGAGTTTGGATACAATGAATTAAAGAATTATAGAATAAAATGCAAGATTCACAATAAAAACACATATCATACAAAGTAACTAATATAACTAAAGACGGGAAATAAATTGACAAATAATGTAAATGACAGAACAAATAAATGCATAATTTAAAGGTTGGTTATTGGAATAGACACCCAAAAAATATTCACACAAATACAAAATCTAGAACTAAAATTCCCGTAAAAGTCCAAATATCAATTCATGTCCATCATCAAAGTTAAGAATTCATAGACTTTAATTTAACCATCGGGCCTTGTTAACTTAGATTCAACACTTACAACCTAAGTTCTAACTATTTCATGTCCAATTAATTAAATAAAGAATAGGAAATTTAAAATCAAATCTAAACAATCATAAAAGAGACTTGAAAATTGGATACTTTAGGGTTCTAAAGGAATGTCTTTTATTTATTTCATGGAAGAATTCAGTACAGACATACATAAAATTAAGTACATGAAAATAAGAATGAAAATTACAACTCTCACTTGTAAAATTCGTGTGGGGCTTCTGTCTTCTTGCCTTTTCTCTCCAGACTTTTGTCCCTCTTGAGCTCCTAGTCAAATTTTAATTTCATGTTGTGCCAAATTCTCTATTTATAGGCTCCAGGAATGAATGGATGGTTGGGATTTAATCTGGGTTAAGTTGTGAGTTGATGACTTGGATTGGATCTCATTTAGAAGTGGATGGAGGAGATTTTAATATGCAAAAGGTTAGGGTTAAAAGGCATACACGAATTTTGGGAGAGGGTGGCTTAGTGGCTAAGAAGAGAATGAGAGAAAATAGGAATTTGGAGAGAAAATTGAGATTTTTGAGAGAAAGTAGGGCATGGGTGAATTTTACATGTGTTTAGGGTTTTAATGCAATGCAATGCAATGAATGGATGGGACTTAAAGTTAGAATGAAAAAGTGGATGAGATGAAATGGAGGGTTAACTACATGGAATGATTTCAAATGAGGTGTACATGATATGGGAAAATCGTGTATGGTTGGAAAGATTGGGATGGAAAGATTCAATGAGAGATTTTAGGTTGCTTGGAGAGGAAGTTGGAGAAAATAATGGATCTTGAATGCCTTGGTTGAATGTGATGGAGTGTATCTGGATGGGTTTTGGTATAAGTTCATGGGAATTTTTAGTGAGAAAATCGTGTGGAGGTGTTGTGTTGATGTGGAAAATTCATGTGGGGATATGGGATTGAGTGTGTGATGTGTACATGACATGGCATATGCACATAGATTGGATTGGAGTTGCTTGGGGTACAAGATGTTCTAGATCTAGGGTTTTATGGCTGGATGGCTAGGATTAAATGTACTAAATCTAATGGCTTTAATTTTTAATGGATGATCTAAATGAATGGATGGTGAGATGATGCATGATGATTATGATCCTAATGTTAATCTAAATGATGGATGGATTGGATGGCCTAGATCTAATGTTATGAATGTATGGGTTGGATTTGATAGGTGGCTCTAGGGTTTCCTATGATTTATGAGATGAAATGAATTGTGTGGATGGAATGCATGAGATGAAGTGTTAGGATTTAAGATGGAAATTGGATGGTGTGGATGACAAAGAGATGAACAAGGCTTTGGGTGTATGAATGGGTTATGGACTTGAGTTTTGGACCTATAAATGAGCACATGGGCCTCCAATGGATTTTGGACTAAAGCTAGAGGACTTTGTTGGACTTGAAGTGCAAATTGTCCTGGCCCATTTGTGATATGTGCATGGACTACTTATAGCCTGGCCCAATGTTGGCTTGTGGAGCTTAGCTTGGCCCAATTGAAGTGGATCTCTGGCCTATGGATCTTGAATTTCAGCCTTTGCATCTTGAATTGCATGTTTTCTCTTCCGGAATCTAATAATTAACTTCATCACTTTAAAATCTAAAATATTGACTTAATCTAGACTCTCATAGATGGATTTTGACTAACTAATTTACATGAAAACCCTAAAAGTGGAGTGAAATTAAGCATAATAATTCTAGGTCTTCCAAATTAAGCACAAAACTTGCAATTATCCATTGCTTTGAGATAATTTTCCTAAACTTTCCATTTTTATCTATAAAGCTAGAAAATGACATTAAATGCATTGATATATATATAAAATCAAGGTTAATTAGTCCTATAATCAAGGGTAAAAATGTAATATTTCAGTGCTCAACCAATACCCCAAACTTAGATTTGCTAGTGCTCGAACAAAACTATCTAAAAACTCTAAAAACAAAAATCCTAGTCTAGTCCTAGTCTAAACCTAGACTAAAACCTAAAATAAACCTAAACCTACACCACTTTCGCTGGTACTCTCGATTACATTTAACATATGCAACAAGCCTTTAAACCCCTAGGTTACCCCTGGTGGACGAGTTCTAGTCTCATGAGGGCTTACAATGATGATACCCACAAACATCAACATTTTTAATAAGAACACATAGACAAAGGGGCTGAACATCATACAACTCTAAAATTCATTTTACAAGACTTATACCCGGAGTGTAGTGTGTGCTTAACCAATATTAAGATAGACTTATTTTTCCAAATAAACACAAGTTTTGTTCACACCACTGGAAAATACGCTTTGATTGCAAACCTCACTAGATATCTCTAGGAAAAAGTAACACCCAAAGGTTTGGATTCATTTTCTCTCAAAGTATATGTGAGCGGAATTTATTTATTCAAAATCAAAGTATCTCACATATGAATTAACAAAGACGGCTCATATTAAAGAAAATGAATGATCTCATAAATAGGTGTCACTTTCCTGAGATTGTTGAGTCAAATACCATCATTTTTCTTCATTTACTCTCCATATCAAATAACCTGTTTAGACTTAAGATCAATAGGAATTCCTAATTAGACGAAACGTGGCTTAGGATCGAGTCAAATCAAAGAAGGATATAACGCTATAAAAATTTAAATATTTTGAACAGAAGTGGTTAGAGGTCTTCATAATGTGAACGGGATATTCTTCCTTTATTTTTTTCTTTTCAGCACTTTTCAAATACTTTTTTTTCTCTTTTTATTTTTTTTCACATCATTCTTTTGATATCTGGATGTTCCCTTCTTTAGATGTTATTTTCCTCCTTTCTTTTCTTGTACCCTTGTTTTTAGAGTATCATCCCAAATTATCATCTCTAACCTTTTCTAAGAATAGGTCACGGATATTTTCAATTGGCTCATACTCCTACTGGAGTTGGGTATGGTAAACATGGCTGGTCTAGAAAACAGGCTTTAAAGGCTCGACTGGGAACCTAACAAGATAAATGACCAAATATAGGTGGGCTTTTCAGCTCAAATGATCCAAAAATGGCATATATCATATGCTAAGCGTCATAAGATGATTTCATTGTTTCAAATAAATTTGGAAAAAAAAACAAGTATAATAACTCAATTTTGATGTCGTTCTCAATAATATGACCAAGATGAAGAATAATGAGATCAACAACGACTTAATTGCACTACCAAAGAAAATGGAATTAACTTATAACCCTCAGAAGAATAGATAGACACTAAAGCTTTCTATCTAAGTATAAATCCTATAAAAAAAATTCCAGAAAAGTGTGATATAAAGCTTTCTATCTAAGTATTAATGCTAAGAAAGTGATCTTTTTACTTCAGATTGTCAAGGCGCATGTTTTTCTCAATTTAAGATTGAGAGTCTTGTTAAGCACCAAGGAGTCTCAACCTTCGCCTAGTCTTCCCTTAAAAAGTTACGTCTACCTTTCTTTTTCTAAGAAAACAATTTTTTTTTTAAACTCCCCTAGTACCCCCAAACTCGAATTGAACATTGTCCTCAATGTTCCCTAATCTACAATTATCAGGTGCAAATCAGAAGAAAATGTCATCAAATGAATAATTGGGGTTTAGACATACTTAAGAGTGTACTAAATGGGCTATCTCCTAGGCTAGACTGACTCAATGTAAACCTAAATTAGACATGATAAACTCAAAACTAGACATTAATGACTTAGACAAACTCAGACATAGACAGGTGGGTTGGTGGGTCTGGGTGAAGGGGGATAAGTGGGTGAATATGGGTAAATGACTGTGGGTGGATGGGTAAATAGGTAAATGTGTGGATGGGTAAATGGGTAAATGGATAGATGGGTAAATGGTAAAGAGGTAAATGGGTAAATGGATCTTCCTTACCAATTCTGGTCAGATGTTGGACCTACAGGTCGTCTATCAAGTTAGGGATGGGTTGATAGGGCGGACCCTGTGATGGTTCTGGTGTGGGTGAAATGGTTGATTGGGTGGTGGTGATGATAATGTGGGTGGTGGACTATCTATGACTGGGCCTGGCTGAGCCCCAAATCCAACAATCGATTTAACTCGAACCAAGCGATTGGTGGAGTCACGAGACCAATGAAGCATACACAGACACGATCATTCACGCTCAAACAAAAATCACACAAAAAAAATGCCTAAATCTAGATTCAAACTTCTTTAAGAGAAATTTAATTTTTATTGGCTAATAATAGGACCCTAAAATTTGTTTCTAGACTTGCTCCTACTTTTCTTTCCAAATGATTTAAGTCTCCGAAGAGAGTTTAACCTCAAGCTTGGCCAAGTAGTTCCCAGGTAAGTGGGGGAGGATAGGTGGCATCTCGTCCTAACTTATCCTTAGACATGCTCGACCTCATGCCCTGGTGACAGAACTTCCTTAGACACCATTCTTGAAGAAATACTATTCTTTGGTTACAAAAATCAATTTGAATTAAAAAGGTTCCTAATGAGCATGAAACCCTAAAATCTGGCCTAATGGGTCCTAAATTGATTTTACTTGGGAAGTACATGAACCATTTTTATTTACTAATCTTCTTTCTTAATTTTTCTATTCTTGTGAATGCAATCCTAAATCTAACAATGCAAGATACACAAGCAAATATGTAAACAATTAATCAAACAATCTAGGTTAATGCATGAGACTAGCAACCTAAATGCATGATCAAAGTAAATATGCAATATTTTTTGTTTTTTTTTATGCAAAATAAATTCAAGCACCCTAATAAAATATATATGAATGGCTGGAAAATAAAAAAATTAAAGAAAATGAGATTAGGCACTTACCATGGCCTGTAGTGCTGTCTTCCAAAAATTTTTAGTGCATACAATTAAAATTGTAACACCCCGGATTTTCAAGTTGTAAATATTTACAGAAATTACCCATTTAATTTATGAATTTTTAGATATGGATCTTAGGTGGGTAAAATATTGGGTCATTGCCCAATTAGGACCCAGCTGTTATTGTTTAAGATTCGATTTAAAATAAATGGGTAAGATGTGTTTAATTGGGTCAATGTTGTTTATTTGGGGCTGATTATAATGAAAAGAATGGACCATAGGGTTCAGCCATGGTGAAAGGCCGAACCCCATGGAAAAGCATGGTTTAATTATGGAATTTTAATGATGAAAACCATGGACTGATTATGCATGTTTTAAAAGGGATATAAAGTGGTTTAAGAAGAGGTTGATAAACCATAGGGTTCGGCCATGGTGAAGGGCCGAACCCCATGAAAGGTTGTAGTTTATAATTTATGGAAATTTTAAGGATGGAGACCATGGAATAAGATGAACCATAGGGTTCGGCCATGCCATGGAAAGGTTATTAATAAATTTTAATGGATTCAAAGTGATGGGAAAGGTTAATTATGTTTTTAATTTTGAATGGAGACCATGGGAAGATATAGATGGATTTAATATGGTGATTAATTAACTGGAAGAACTTTGATAATTTTTAATGGAGTTTTGAATGATAAAAACCATAGGGTTCGACCATGGTGTATGGCCGAACCCCATGGAGTGGTTATGGTAATTTTAATGTATGATAATTATTTTTGGAAGGTGGAGTTTAAATTTAGAAACTATCTAATTATGGAGGATGGTTATTAAATTAGAATCTTTCTAAGTATGGAATGATTAATGATTATTTGGAAACCTTTTAAGTATGGAAACCTTCTAATTATGGAATTGGATACTAATTTAGAAAGTTTCTATTTAAGGACTTTCTAATTATGGAGTTGTTAGGTGTTTTGATGTATGATCTAATTATGGAAGGAAATTGGGTGTTGAATTAGTTATTTTAATGGAAGAAGATTGGGGATTGGTTTATGGACTTAAAATATTGTAAATCAAGTGGGACTTGGTTTTGATTGATTAATATGTTATAAGGTAACGGAACTTCACAAGGTATTTACGATCGTGAGCGGTTATCGGACGAAAGAATCAAGGACACGTAGAGGTCTTTGGTAGGATTCCACCTTTTTGAAACCATGGGTTTTTGTACATTGTTTTTATCTTGATTTGATGAATTTATATTGCAAAGGATATGTTTAAAATGGTGATTTTATATGCTATGTTTATTTGATAAAATAGCATGTGTTTTAAATATGAGCTTTTAAATGCTATGATTTTGTATAATTGCATAGCATGTGGTATTTGCATCTCATGCATGGCATGGGAGAGATGACAGGTAACCGGGGACCCACACTTTGTAGGGGCGTCCTTAAAACACTCGTGAGGGGATACCTTGATGATGAGAATGTAACACCCTGGAATTTCAAAGTTATCAATTTATATGAATTTGATCATATTTACGGAATTGCCATTGTGATATATTTGATTTGAATTTAAATGGGTCAATGGTTCAATCAAGACCCAAAGGATGGTAGTTTTGTTTACAAAACAAATAAATGGATAAGATGTACTTAAACGGGTCAAAAATCATAATTGGGTCAAATTTTGTTAAATGGGTCAAAATGGCCAAATTGGACCCAATGGGTTGTGGTTGACATGTTTGACCATTAATTGAGCTCAAAAATTTAATTGGTTTAAGATGAATTAAATGTTTTGGTTTAGATTGAGTTGGAATAAATTGTGGAGTTTAGTGGAGTAGAATTTATGAGTTGAGTTGGGTGAGTTAAGTAAATGAGTTAGATGGAATAGTTGTTTAATGAGTGAGGTGAGTGTAAGATGGAGGTATGAGCTGGTTGCAAATTTTAACTCAATAGAAAACGTGGGCTGCAAGGTGATTTCATGTATGTAACTCCTAAGATAGACATGAATGGGAGTGGCGTTACATGGGAGTTACAAAGGTGAGGGTGCATTTCAAATTCAAATTGTAATGCACGTTGGAGTAGTATGGATCATTATTTTCATGCAAGTAACCCCCAAAGTTGGAGCTGCTGTGTATGAAGTTACACAAAGAGATAATGGCATTTCAAATTCAACTCTTGGTTTACATGTTGAAGGAAGGGCAAGAGTTTCATGTCAAAAAATGAAACCCCCACTTGGGGCATTGATGAGCATCAAAAGGATGGGAGTTACACAAGGGCTGAATTACCTTGGCTGAACCGTTGAAGTCTTAGGAGTTTCATCCCAAGGATGAAACCCCTAAGTCAGCATAAAGGTTTATGTTGAATGCAAATGGGAGTTAGAAAGGTTGTCACTTAGAGACACCCCCTTTGGGCTGGTTTTGATTAAACATAGAGGGCTCATTTTACTCTCTATCTCTATCTCTCTCTTTGCCATTTTCTCCATTCTCACAGCCAAGAGCAGCAGCTGGTTGATTAGCTTCAATCAGTCCTAGGCTGATCTCCTTTCATCAAGACAAAAATCAACCAAAGGGTTTGGCATCAAGGCTTAGCACATTCATCCAAGGCCAAGTTCTTGTTCTTTCTCTCTCATTTTCTCTTTCAAATCCATATCATCTGGCTGAATTATCCCAAGGAGCTTGTAGCAAGATCAGTCTCAGCCCAAAGAACAGTAAGAGAGAAGGAGAGGTCAAGGAAATAAAGGGTCAAGAAAGGAGTCAAAAGAACCGAAGGAGACGCGGTATTCGTAAGTGCATTTTGAACCCTTGTTTAATAAATTGGTTAAGAAAATGAGATCTGGCCATCGTATGGCCAGATCCATCAATGGTTTAAATATAGGATTATGATGTTTAAAAGTGGTAAAATATGGACCATAGGGTTCGGCCCTTTGGATGGCCGAACCCCATGAGAAAATTTGGTGAATTCTATGGTGTTTGAAAGACAAAAATCCATATTTTGAAGTGGGGCTTTTAAAGGATTTTTATATGGAATTAATGTTACTATTTTGGATCAATTATGAGATAGCCGAATCAGGTAGTTTCCATGGTTAAGATGTGGAGCCTAACATGTACATAAATAATGGAAGCATTGGGTAAAGAGAACCATAGGGTTCGGCCATATGTATGGCCGAACCCCATGGACTGTTTTGTTGAATAATTGGGTTAAGTTTATGATGGACATTAGGTAATATTTATATGCTTTGATTTAAGAATAATATATGTTTTTTTATGGAATTAGTATGGGTAAATAATCAGCCAACATGAATGATGGAAAGTGGAGATAAAAATCAGATTGGTGAGGTTCGGCCATGTGTATGGCCGAACCCCACTAATGGTAATTGTTGGACATAGTGGTTAGTTTATATGGAGATATGAAGGGTTTAAGAAGGATCAAATTAAGTGGTGAGGTTCGGCCATGTGTATGGCCGAACCCCACTAGGATGGTTTTATGTTAGGCGATGGAAGTTAGCTAATTTAAAGCAAAGGTTGGTCTCAATGGCACAATCGTAATTATGGGTGAAATGATCAAAAATAAAATGATCATATGATTGGATAAATGGGCTTAAACCAAAGTGGTAAGGTTCAGCCATAATGTATGGCCGAACCCTACCAAGGTTCATTTGGAAGTTTGGGTTAATTAGATGGTTTTAATTAAATAAAAGAGTGACCAAAGTTTTAATGGGTGAGGTTCGGCCATGGCTTTGGCCGAACCCCACTAAGTGGTTCATGGAACATTAGGCTTTCCTGGAAATTAAGTAGACAAATGATTAACTTGCTACTATGTACATAAGGTATTTGGATTTCTAGAACGGTGTACAAGCCGTGATCGGATGACGGTTCAAATGAAGGGTCAAACAAAGTAATCTAGTGTAGGTTTCCTACCTTGTTGTAACCACATACCTTATTTGCTGTTTTATGTTTATTTGAATAAGTTATTTGAATGATATGTTATATTTACAAATGACATGTTTACACAGACATCTCATGCATGGCATGGGATGATGGTGTTGTAACCGGAGGCTACATTCCGTCGGGGCATCCGAAAGACCACTGTGGGGTACCTTGATGATGAGAATCCCATCAAGAGGAATCCGGAGGCCACACTCTGTCGGGGCGTCCGAAAGACCATTGTGGGGTACCTTGACGATGAGAATCCCGTCAAGAGGAGGCTATGTAGAATGGTGATGGGTGGGACTCATTACATGTTCATTTCATACATAGCATGTTTTTATGGAATTTTGACACACATGTATTATTATATTATTTGCATCTTTTTACACTAACCTTGTGGTAGCCCTATTCGGAAACACTACTGGGCACGTTGATCTAACGCCCTATCTCTACCCTTAGTGGATGACGCAGGAAAGTCAAAGAATGAGGATCGAGAAGGGGACCAAGCAAAGAAGCTTGGGCGGTTTGAATGATTTAAATGGACTTTGAATGGACTATTTATGGACTAGTTATTTGATTTATTTGGACAATGTAATTTGGTAATTAGATGTGTTGGCATGTAATAAGTAGTTAAGTAGATGCTATGGTTTGATTTATTTTGGATGGTTAGAATGATCAGTTAAGACTGTTAGTAATTTTTGGAGATTATGATTAAGTACTTTGCTATCTTAAGTTAAAAAATGGATTAGACTTAGGATCTATTATAACCTCAGTTAGTTTAAGACTAGGTTAATTCCACAAGTTGTATTTGTACCATGTGCGGATCAGTTTTATGGACTTAGTTCATATGCACATGGGCTTGGCCAGTTAAGGGTCTGAATTAGAGATCCGAACTTAACTCGCGTCGTGACACTCCGCCCCGATCACTTGGTTGATTATTATATAAAAAAATAAAAATAAACTCTGATTATTAGAGTGAAAAGGGCGGGGTGTTACAGAGAATTCCATCAAGAGGATACCATGGGTTTGTGATTGGTGGGATTCATTGCATATGATAGCATGGCATGGCATTGAATCGGCATGATTATGACCTCTATTATCATGCAAGGTTTCTGTTTTTTATCGGTATGATTGGATCTCTATTATCATACACTGTTTTGGATACAATGTTTTATGAGTATGGCATGATTTATTATAACTGGTTTTGATATATATTATATCTGGATTTTTGGTACTAACCCATGTGTTAACCCTAATTGGAATACCTATTGGGCGCATTGTACTAACGCCCTACTCCTACTCTAGTGGATGATACAGCAAACGAGGGGAACGATGAACGCGAAACGGGCCAAGCATAGGAGGTTGGAGGATTATAGTTTATATTTTGTTTAAGATACTCATGGGCTTGTATTTTGAGTATCTAGAATTCAGATTGTAATAACTTCGATGAATTTGCTATGGTTGGATATTTTTACTGAATAATTATGATATGATAATGATGATTAAAGACTTGACGTACTTTACTATCTGAATGGAATAGAACTGTGTTCTATTATGTTTCCGCATGTTATGATTTTATTCCGCATGTTTATATTGCTATGTGTGAACCGTTTTCTTGGACTGAGTCCATGCACACATAGGGTTGGCCAGTTAAGGTTCGAACTTTAGAAGTTCGGACTTAGCTCGTGTCGTGACGTCCTCTCTCTATCACTCTTCGTTTATAAACAAAAATATACTCTGATTTTTTGGAAAGAAGCGAGTGAAAAAGGGTGGGGCGTTACAAAAATTACTACAAGATTAAACGCCATAAAACAAAGTGAAGATTCTGAATCTTATAAAGAATGCATGACCTAACTAAATGTACATTTCCTAAACTACAACTAATGGGGGAGATATAATATTTACAATCCTAAACAAGAATTTTAAATAAGACAAGACTATAAAAATTAAAATTGAGTTTCACCTAATTAATGTATGATTCCATAATATCCGAGATTTGATTTTTCAAGATCTAAGACATCTTATTTTGAAACATTCACAAGTTAGATAAGATTTCTAAATCTAGAAAACTTCTAAGTTTGGAAATATTTCTAAAATTGGATGGTTACCAAAAATAGATTTTTCTAAAAATAGAAACTTACGAAAAATAGACTTCCCAAAAATAATTACAATATAATTCCATGAATATTGATATTTTCAAAAATTTCTTATTTAAGGAAACTTTCTAAAATTAGAACTTTCCAAAAATAAAAATTTCCAATTTTACAAAGTTGCCAAAAATAGAATATTCCAAAAATAACAATCTTTCCTAAAATCACATAATTTTAATAGCACACAATTTAATTTTGATTTCCCTGGCAACGGCGCCAAACACTTGTTGAAATCCAAATTTTACATTTATAAATCTCGCAAGTTGCACGAACCATTTAATAGTATAGCGATTGAGTGCGAGGTCGAACCCAAAGGAAATCCACAAAATATATGCTTAAATTAAATTGGTACCTTTAAAAAGATAATCTTAAGAAATCTAATACATGAAATTACAATTTTAATTTAGATCTTAGAAAACCAAAGTTAACATCATTATTATCTAACTTGTGGATTTAACAAGTCGAGAATCAATTTCATCTTCTTTTTATTAAATTGTGAAACAAGAATAATTTAAAATCACATCTTGAAAGTAACTAATGTAACTAAAGACAGGAAATAAATTGACAAATAATGTAAATGACAGAACAAATAAATGCATATTTTAAAGGTTGGTTATTGGAATAGACCGCTCATCACCCAAAAAATATATAAACAAATACAAAACCTAGATCTGAAATTTGCGTAAAAGTCCAAATATCAATTCATGTCCATCATCAAAGTTAAGAATTCATATACTTTAATTTAACAATCGGGCCTTAGTAACATAGATTCAACACTTACAACCTAAGTTCTAACTATTTCACGTCCAATTAATTAAATTAATCATAAAATAGACTTGAAAGTTGGATGTTTAAAGGTTCTAAAGAAACGTCTTGTATTTATTTCATTAAAGAATTAAGTACAGGCATACATAAAATTAAGTACAAGAAAACAAGAATGAAAATTACAACTCTCACTTGTAAAATTCGTGTGGGGCTTCTGTCTTCTTGCCTTTTCTCACCAACCTTTCGTCCTCTTGAGTTCCTGGTCAAATTCGAATTTCACGTTGTGCCAACTACTCTATTTGTAGGCTCCAAGAATGAATGGATGGATGAGATTTAATCTGGGTTAAGTTGTGAGTTGATGACTTGGATTGGATCTCATTTAGAAGTGGATGGAGAGATTTTAAGATGCAAAAGGTTAGGGTTACGAGGCATACACGAATTTTGGGAGAGAGTGACTTAGTAGCTAAGCAAAGAATGAGAGAAAATAGGAATTTAAAGAGAAAATTGGGATTTAGGAGGGAAGATAGGGCATGGACGAATTTTACATGTGTTTAGGGTTTAAATGCAATGCAATGCAATGAATAGATGGGATTTTGAGTTAGAATGAAAAAGTGGATGAGATGAAATAGACGACATGGAGGGTTGACTACATAGAGATTTCGAATGGGGTGTACAGGATATGGGAAAATCGTGTATGGCTGTTAAGATTCAATGAGATTTTAGGTTACTTGGAGAGGAAGTTGGAGAAAATAATGGATCTTGAATGCCTTGGTCGAATATGATGGAGTGTATCTGGATGGATTTTGGTCTAAGTTCAGGGAGAATTTTTAGTACTAAATCGTGTGGAGGTGTTGTGTTGATGTGGTAAAATCGTGTGGGGTTATGGGATTGAGTGTGTGATGTGTACATGACATGGCATATGCGCATGGATTGTATTAGAGTTGCTTGGGTTGCAAGGTGTTCTAAATCTAGGGCTTTAATATTAAATGGATGATCTAAATGAATGGATGGTGAGATGATGCATGGATGATTATGATTCTAAGGTTAATCTAAATGATGGATGGATTGGATGGCCTAGATCTTATGTTATGAATGTATGGGTTGGATTTGATAGGTGGCTCTAGGGTTTCCTATAACACCTCGGATTTTCAGACTATTATTTTATATGACAATTATTCTTTTAAATGGTGGATTTTAGAATTGGACCTTATTTGGATCAAGAATTGGGCCATGACCCAATTAGGACCCAACCAATGTTGGAATTGGTTTTATTAAATGCAAATGGGTTGAATTAATTTAGTGATGAATTATATCTAATTTTAAACAAAAGATTTTTATGGCTGAATTTTGAATGTGAAACTTATAGATTTTGCGCAGGAGAGATATGTGGGATTTTAAATCCACAATGATATGCTAGATATTTAAAAAGGGATGAAATATCCATGAAATAAATAAAAGATTAAGCATGGCCGAAATTTGGATAATAATATCCATATTATGCGCATAGGATATTCTAAAAGGGAAGGTAGATTGTCTTAAATTAAATTAAAAGATTATTTGGATTATGATTAGGGTTATGCGCATAGTACTTGCTAATAATAATTAAATGAAGGTCTTAATAAGGCAAGGGAAAGTCAGATATCTCTAATTAAAGAGGGAAAGTCGGCCATGGTTAAATAAGGAAGGTTTGACATATGTCCAGTGTTTTGGTTATAACTTTTCACTACGATATTCGATTTCTTTGATTATTTTTACGTTGGAAAGAAGACTTCAAGGGCTACAACTTTTTAGTTTACCACTTTTCTGATTCGGAAGTTAAAAAGGTCAAAACTGAGCTACAATATAGTATACGTGTAAAAAAAACGGGAAACACAAGGGGCGCACGGCTAAGGGTTGCTTATCTTAAGAAATTTCTAATGTGGGACTAAGAAGGGCTAATAAAAGGAGAGGCAAGGAGGGGGTGCACGGTTTTTACAACCCCATTATCAAGTTTTATTCTTCTCTCTCCCTCTCTCAATTCATCATTCTCTTTCACGCCAAAAGTAAGAGAAGAAAGGGCAGCAACAAGAAGGAGTTCTTGTTTGGAGAAAAGCAAAGGGAAAAAGAAAAGAAAATTGGAAGAGCAAGAAACCAAAGGGGAAAAGGTTAGTATCTTGATTTATAATTTTATGTTTTGAAACAAAAGAACCCCATGGAGAAAGATTAAGTGTTGGATTAATGGGTTAAATGGAGAGAAAGAACCATAGGGTTCGGCCATACATGGAAATATTTTATTTAATTGTTGATTTTAAGATTGAAAACCAAGGAGAGATTTGATTTATGAATTGGGTTTATGTTCTTAAATTTTAGAACATGGAAAGATATGGTGATTTCATGATAAAAACCATGGGGATTTATGGTTTAGATTTACAAATTTGAATGACGGAAATCCATGGAAGATTTGGATAATTTTAAAGGGAGAATTGGATAGAGATGTGGGTCGGCCATGGCATGGCCGAACCATGATGTTTTATGGTTAAGTTATTGGATAAAAAATAATGAAAGGAAGAGGTGAGGTTCGACCATGGTGTATGGCCGAACCCCACCAAACATTTTATGGATTGATGATCGGTTTTGGTTGGATCTAAACCAATGGCCAAAATCATGAACCATAGGGTTCGGCCATGGTGTATGACCGAACCCCATGGGTTAAGTTTGGAATGTTAGATGGAAATGGTTGCTAAATTTGGAGAGCAATCTAAATATGGAAAGGTTCCAAATATGGTTAGTATTGCTAAAACTAGAAAACATCTAAGTATGGTAATGATTGCTAAATTTGGAAAGCAATCTAAAAATGGAAGGAAGGTTGTTATTTTTGGAAACAATCTATTTTTGGAAGGTGTTTCCAATTATGGAAAGGAAGATTAAATTTTAAGAAAGTTTCTATTCTTAGAAGTTGATATTAAAATTAGAAAATATCTACTTGTTGACCATGAAGATTATTTATGGAAACTATCCAAGAATGGAAAGTGGGGTTTGATTATGGAACTTGGATTAAATAAATGGATTGGATGCCATGAGCAGGGGTTTAAATATCGGCCGATACGTATCGTATCGGCCGATATATATCGGTTTTGGCCATGTGAATATCGGCCGATATGTATCGTATCGGCCGATATTCACAATATCGGCCTTGATATCGGCCGTATTATATCGGCCCGATATCAAAATATCGGCCGATATCGGCCGATATTTAAAAAAACAAAGAGGAAAGAGAAAATTATCGGCCGATATATCGGCCGATAGCGATATATCGGTCGACATATCGTATCGGCCGATATATCGGCCGATACCGATTTTTAAACCCCTGGCCATGAGTGAGGTTCGGCCATGGTGTATGGCCGAACCCCACTAAAATTTTGTTTTTGATAACCTATTTAATTATGGAATTAAATATATGGTTTAGGTTCATGTGTAATTGAATCAAAGGAGATGGATGGTATGAATTAAATGGCATGGTTGGAGATTATACGCCATAGGGTTCGGCCATGGTGTATGGCCGAACCCCATGGTCCAAATTAAGGGATTAATGGCATCTTTAGTTCATGGTTTAAGGGCTGATTATGAATCAGATTATGAACCTATGTCATGAGTTAGGTTATGTATAGTTGTAAAATAAAATAAAGGATACAATGTATGTTATGAATTGATGGAGAAAGTAATGGTAAAAATGTAATTAAAAAAATCCCAAAGTAGGAGAACCATGGGTTCGGCCATGATGTATGGCCGAACCCCATGAGATGTGATTGATGAACTTATTTGATTAGAGAAATTTTAAGGTCTAATTATGAAAGATTTAAAGGGAAGAGGAAGTCAATGGCATTTTGGTAAATATGAGAGAATGTTGGACACCATGGCCGAACCCCATGAGTTATTGTATGGAATTATGTATTTTGGAAGCATGAATGAATAACTTGGAACCTAAGCAAAGAGAAGGGGCTAGGGTTACCAATAGTGGCATTTTTGTAAATATGTATAAAAAATGGTAAACCATGGGTTCGGCCATGGTGTATGGCCGAACCCCATGGGATTTTGTTTATGGACTTAGAACCTTGAAATTAGGTGAGACTTGGTGTTGATTTATCATTATATTATAATGTAACGGGATCTCGCAAGCGGTGCGCGATCGGTGATCCAATCTTGGACGAAAACGCAAGGACTTATGAACGGTCTTAGGTAGGATTCCACCTCTTTGAAACCATGGCTTATGTACCTTGTTTTTATATTATGTTTGATGAAAATATGTTTTCAAGAATATGTTTTATTATATTGAATATCGAATGCTATGTTTAATTGTTTAAAATAACATGGGCCAATTATGTTTCAAAGGATGATGTTACATGCTAAGTTTATTTATATAAAGAGCATGTGTTGGATGTGTTTTCAAATGATGATTTTCAATGCTATGTTATGTTATAAAATAGCATGTGTTTCATTGGCATCTCATGCATGGCATGGGGTGGAGGATTTATAACCGGAGGGGTCACACTCCGTCGGAGAGTCTGAAAAACCTATGTGCAACACCTTGATGTGATTTCCATCAAGAAGATTTCCGGAGGGTCCACACTCCGTCGAGGCGACCGAAAGACCTATGTGGTAGGCACATTTATGTACAGGTGATGGGTGGGATTCATTGCATATTTGTCATCATTGCATGGCATGGATTTATATGGTTTTGATATCACTATGTTATATGATATGTTTGTACTAACCATGTGTTAGCCGTAATTGGAATACCTACTGGGCGCGTTGTACTAACGTCCTACTTCTACCCTGTGGTTGGTGATACAGGTAATCAGGGAAATAATGAACCCAAGACGGACCAGGCATAGGAGCTTGGAAGATCTAGTTTATATGTTTTTGAAATAAATTACTCATGAACTTGTATTTGGGTATTTGGATTCCGAAATGTAATAACTTAGATGGTTGAATGTTTTGGTTTGATGATTATGACGTACTTTGCTATCTGAATGGATTAGAACGTGGTTCTAATATAATTCCGTATATTGATGATTATGCTTCCGCAGTTGTATGATTTTATTCCGCAAGTCGGTATTGCTATGTGTGAACTATTTTATTGGACTGAGCCCATACACACATAGGGTTGACCAGTTAAGGGTCAGACTTTGGAAGTTCGGACTTAGCTCGCGTCGTGACGTCCTGCGCTCTATCACTCTACTCTGTTACAAAAAAAAAAAAATATACACTGAATTTACGGGAAAAGCGAGTGAAAAAGGGCGGGGCGTTACATTTCCTATGATTTATGAGATGTAATGAATGATGTGGATGGAATGCATGAGATGAAGGGTTAGGATTTAAGGTGGAAATTGGATGGTGTGGATGACAAGGAGATGAACAAGGCTTTGGGCGTGTGAATGGGTTATGGACTTGGGTTTTAGACCTATAAATGAGCACATGTGCCTCTAGTGGATTTTGGACTTGAGCTTGAGAACTTGGGACTTTGCTGGACTTGAAGTGCACATTGGCCTGGCCCATCTGTGATATGCGCATGGTCTGCTTGTGGCCTGGCCCAATGTTCTCATGTGTAGCTTGGTTGACCCAATTGAAGTGGATCTCTGGCCCATGGATCTTGAATTTCAGTCTTTGCCTCTTGAATTGCATGTTTTTTCTTCCAGAATTTAATAATTAACTTCACCATTTTAAAATTTAAAATATTGATTTAATCTAGACTCTCATAGATGGATCTAGACTAATAATTTACACGAAAACCCTAAAAGTGGAATGAAATTAATCATAATAATTCTAGGTCTTCGAAATTAAGTACCAAACTTGCAATTATCCACTGCTTTGAGATTATTTTCCTGAACTTTCCATTTTTTCTACAAAACTAGAAAATGACATTAAATGCATGTGATATATACAAAATCAAGGCTAACTAGTCCAATAATCGGGGGTAACAATGTTATATTTTAGTGCTCAATTTGAGCCCCAACAACTGATATCAGAGTCAGGTTATTCTGGTATAATTATTTTGAGAATGGAAGATTCTTAGGGTGCCATTATTAAATTGACAGCCTTTAATTTTGATATTTGGAAGCCAATAATGGAGGACATCCTTTACTCTAAGGATTTGTATGACCCTAGTGAGGGTGATGGTGCTAAACCCATTGATAAGTCCGACAATGAGTGGAAAAAGATGAACATGAAGACTGTTGGGATAATCAGACAGTGGATTGGTCACAGTGTGTTTCACCATCTTGCTTAGGAGACTAATGCCACGGTCTATGGAAAAAATTAGAGGCAATGTAGGAGAAAAAAAATGTCCAGAATAAAGCTTACTTGATTAGGAAGCTTGTGAATTTGAAATTTAGAGAGGAACACTCTGTTGTCGAATGCCTGAGTACTTTTTAGAGTTTGGTGAATCAGTTAGCAACTGCAAAGATGACCTAGATGATGAGTTGTAGGCATTATTCCTTTTGAGTTTTTTACCTGAAAGCGATGAAATATTGGTTGCGTCATTGAGTAATTATACTCCTAATGGGAAATTGTCTATAAAAATTGTGAAAGACAGCTTATTCAATGAAGAAGTCCAGTGAAAGGATATGGATATCGGTTAGGCAAAAGCCCTTGTAACACAAATTAAGGGCAGAGACAAAAATGGAGGGCACAACATAGAATCCAAAGCTCGCAGCCAAAGCAGAAACTCAAGAAACAGGTCACTGTTCAGAGAAAAAAAAAATGCTTCCGTAGTGAGAAGGTTGGTCACTACAAAAAAAAAATTGTATTTGGAACCGGGAACAGAATGGGGTGAAATAAGAAAAGAAATCTGATAACAGTGATATCACTACCATTAATTCAGCAAAAGAGTTATTGGTGCTTTCTTTTGGAGAGGAAGTGTGTAATCATGTTGCAGGTTAGGATGTTGAGTGGGTTATTGATACCATTGCTTCTTACCATGCTACTCCCACAAAAGAGTTCTTCACGTCTTACAAAGCATGAGAATTTGGTACTGTGAAAATGGGGAATACTAGTAGCTCAAAGATTGTGGGAGTAGGTGACTAATACAAGTTGCAATGTTACTTTAAGAGATATGTGACATGTTCCTGATTTGTGCCTCAATCTGATTTTCAGTATTGCATTTGATCGACAAGGTTATGTGAGTTATTTTGGCAACGAAAGATGGAAATTGACCATGGGATCATTGGTAGTTGCTAAAAGAGCCGCTTGTTGTACATTGTACAAGACTCAAACGAAGATATGCTCTACAGGATTGAATACAGTAACATATGAGTCTTCACCAAATTTGTAGCACTATAGATTGACTCACATGAGTGAGAAAGGGTGACTCACATGAGTGAGAAAGGGTTGTAGGTTCTTGCAAAGAAGTCACTCATTCCCTTTGTGAAAGGTACAACTTGTTGAGCACTAAAATCTTATATTTTTACCCCTGATTGGGCCAGTTAGCTCTTAATTCTATGTATATTGGGGTGCATTTAATATAATTTCTTAGTTTTGTAGATTAAAAATGGAGAATTTAGGAAATCAAGCTAAAACAGTGGATAATTGCAAGTTTGGTGCTTAATTCGGAAAACCTGGAATTTTTATCATTAATTTCACTCCACTTTTAGGGTTTTTATGTAAATTGGTTACTCTAGATCCATCTATTCGAGTGTAGATTAAATAATATTTTATTTTTTAAAATGGTGAAGTTAATTATTAAATTCTGGAATAGAGAACATGCAATTCAAGTGCCAAAGACTGAAATTCAAGATTAATAGGCCAGAGATCCACTTCAATTGGACCAAGATAAGCTCCACAGGCTATCATTGGGCCAGGCCACAAGCAGTCCATGCGCATATCAGAGATGGGCCAGGCCAATGTGCACTCCAAAGTCCAATAAAGGGCCAAGTCCTCAAGCTCAAGCCCAAGGTCCACTGAAGGCTCATGTGCTCATTTATAGGTCCAAAACCCAAGTCCATAACCCAGTCACACGCCCAAGCCTTGTCCATCTCCTTGTCAATCCACACCATCCAATCTCCATCTTAAATCATAACCCTTCATCTCATGCATTAAAATTAGGTCAAACCCTAGATCCACCTATCAAATCCAGCCCATACATTCATAACATTAGATCTAGGCCATTCAACCTATCCATCATCTAGATTAACCTTAGGATCATGACCATCCATGCATCATCTAATCACCCGACCAATTAGATAATTCATCCATTAGTTAAGTCATTATATCTTAGGACATTTCATCACAACCATTCATTTCATTCATAAACTTAGGAAAACCCTAGAGCCACCTTATTTATCCATTGCATGCATTCATCATTGTAGATTTAGATTTAGGCCATGCGTTTCATCATCCATCTTGATCAAACTTTGAATCTCAACCCTTCATTAGGAAACCTACCATTTATAAATCTATTTTAATCAACTTACCTTAGAGCCATTAGATCTAGGTCCCATTCAATCATAGCCATTCATTCATAAAAACCCTAGATATAGAACAACTTGGAACCCAAGCAACTAAAATCTCTCCATGCACTTGACCCAAATTCCCATCTAGGTTCATGCCACATCACCTACACCTCATCACCCCTCCTCCAAGCAATCCAAATTCACCCAAAGCAAGGAGTACACTTGTCAATTTCGTGTGAAGCCTTGCGGAGGAAGAAATGGAGAAAAAATGGGTTTTGGAAGACAAGTTTTGACACAGCTTTGGGATTTTGACCATAACTTTCCATTCCTATATCCAATTATGTTGATAGTTATTGCATTGGAAAGAAGACTTCAAGGGCTACAACTTTGTAGTTACAAAATTTTAAGATTCGAACATTTACTAGGTCAAAATGGAGCTACAAGATGATACATGTGTAGAAAAATAGGATTTGCACTCTACTTTCCAAATTAATCCTAAATCCCAATTTTTTCTCTACCATTGCTTAGCCACCAAGCCAAGCCACCCAAATTTCGTGTATACCCTACTGTAAGCCCTAGTTTTCAATCTTAAATCCCATCCATCCAAATTCCATGAGATCTAATCCAAGCCATCAATCCATAACTTAAACCAGATTTAATCCCAACCATCCATTCATTCATGGAGCCTATAAATAGAGCACTATGCACACCATAGAATTCGAATTTGTACTCTAGGAATCAAGGCTAGGCATGGACCAAAGGAAGAGAAGAAAGAAGAGAATGAAAATCGAGCATAAGGGTTAGTGGTTTGATTTGTAGTTTATTTTCCAATATTCTTATATTCAATTCCAAGATATGCAATTCGAAATTCCAAGTTTATTAATAAGATTCAAAGTGCGGTGAAATTTTCAGTTTCTGGTTTTCCAATTGATCTGTGTTTGTACTTATGTTTATTTTTATTTTCTAGAATTATTTCTGTAGATGAATTTAATGTGTGAACAAGAATTTTTGGATGATCCTCTATTTTAATTTCTAAGGCTCTTATTTTAAGAGTGTGATGAAATATTTAGAATTAAAATAAGGACCTATTTTATCATTCAATTAGAAGGTCCATTTTTGGGTGATCCCCTGTTTTGATTTCTAAGACTCTTATTTTAAGGGTGTGATGAAAATTTATAGTTGAGAGAGGGGTCTATATTTATCATTCAAATCTCAGGTCCGTTTTGTGATGAACACTTTAATGGAATCCATAGATTTAATCTTTAAAATAATTTTAAACATTAATAAAAATATAGTAAGTTTACGTGAGCTCTGGATTCTAGGCTTTAGTCTTATAATTAATATTTGGAAATTAATGCCATCTTGATTGCTTGAGACCAATTACATTGTATCATATGTATTTCGTATTGTTTGTTTAATCTTTTGAATTTTTAATTCTTTTATTCATTGTGTCAAATCAATCCCTCTCCAAAAGATTCTTTAACTAGGGTTGGAGTTATGATATTTTGATTTTAAAACATGTAATTTTTAATTAAGATGAGACTACCATTATTCATGTTTCACCATTTTAATAAAAAGAAGATGGATTTGATTCTCGACTTGCTAAATTCATAAGTTAGATAATTATGGTGTTACTTTGGTTTTCTAAATTAAAATTGTAATTCCATGTATTTGATTTATTAAGATTACATCTTTCTAAAGGTATCAATTTAATTTAAACATATATTTTGTGGATTTCCTTTGGGTTCGACCTCGCACTTATACTGTTATACTATTAAATGGTTTGTGCGCTTGCGAGATTATAAATGTAAAATTTGTACATCAACACTACTCTTTACCCTTGTGATTATTATTTACTTAACAAGCATCATATAGTTTCATTTGATATCTCTACTAAAGAAAAACTAAGTTATTAGATTTATGTTATTCTGATGTATGTGGTACCATTGAGGTAGAATCCTTAGATGACAGTAAATATTGTGTAACTTATAATGATGATGCTTCATGAAAGGTGTGGGTGTATTTTGTTAAAACAAAAGACCAGGTATTTCAGCATTTTCAGAAGTTTCATGCAATGGTTGAAAGAGAGATTGGAAGATAATTGAAATGCCTTTGTACTGATAACAGAGAAGATTATACTTCAAAATAGTTTCAAGTGTATTGTTCCAACCATGGTATCCGGCATGAGACTACAGTTCCTGATACCCCATAGCATAATAGTGTGGCTGAAAGGATGAATCTCAACATTGTAGAAAAATGAGATGTTTGCTTAGGATGGCTAAACTTCTTTAGTCTTTTTGGAGTGAAGCTAGTCGTACTTTTTGTTACCTAATTAATAGATCTCCATCGAATCCTTTGGGTTTTGATAGACCAGAAAAATGGTGGACAGGAAGAAATGTTTCTTACTCTAATTTGAAGGTATTTGGTTGCAAGGCATTTGCACATGTACCTAAGGAGCAGCGCCTGAAGCTTCATGACAAAATTGTTTCGTATATTTTTCTGGGATATGGAGATACACATTTTGGCTACAGGTTATAAGCGAAAAAAAAAAATTGTTAAAAGCAGAGATGTAGTGTTCCATGAAAATCAGTTTTGCCAGATTTTCAGAAAACTACACAACCTAAAGTTGTTAGAGCTCTAGACCTCATAGTAGTTCCTTCTTCATCATAGACTGCTACAAGTCAAGATCATGTACATACAGATGTTGTTAGTGCCCCGGCTTGCCGAGTCACCCATTTTTCAATTTCGTGACTTAGGTGAAGGCTTGCCTTGAAAAGAGAAGCTCAAGACTCAAGATCTGAAGCGTTGGTTGAAGTGGGTAGACTCAACAGATCAACATGTATGTCAATCACTGATGGTAAGTGACTATAGATGACCTTATTTGGTACTTAGGTGGACCATGCCCAGGCTTAGAGATCACATTTGGACAATTAATCAAGCCTAACGTGTGTTTGATAATGAATTGGAACCCAACATGGAAATATGAATTGACCGTCAAGGTGGCACATCCTGTCGGGCGATCATTCGCCACTGTCGAACCCATGTGGTCTCAGAACGGTACAATTGGGAGCCCACGATCGATCATCTAGAACTTTGAGGAATCAATCGTGTAGGCAATGTATCGCTGAGACAGGACATAGGTTGGACTTAAACAAAGCCTGGAAAACTTGGGATCATACGATCAATCGGGCAAGCGTTCGATCGTGAGTACAGGGCAGGAATAGATTGGCATCACGATCAATCGCCCTGGGCTTGGATGAGACTTGCCATTGGAAAATACAGTCAGTCTCAGGCCGACACATTCGACAACCAGCGATTTGTCGCCAGGATACATGGACGATCTGTCGTATGGCACAATGTATCGTGAGGTTACCATTTTAGAGTCGTTACTGTACATTAAATGGTCAACGGTCGGGTTGGTGGAAAGGAATTTAAACACGGACGATCGATCGCCTGTACAAGATCAATCGTGTAGGTCTGTGTTATGAAAAAATTTATATTTGCCTATAAATATGTTCATTGTTTGGAGGTGAGGTTGGTCGAACTTATGATCATTCAAAGATTCATCTATCCAGTTTAATCCTCACCCACCGAGGCAAACACCTAGGCTTGTTCTCTCTTGGAAAAACAATAGTGAAATCATTCAAGTATCCAATAGGTAACGATTGAGATTAAGATAGAATGATTAAGCCAAAGCTTATAGGATAAAATTGGAACCCAATTTTCTAGGAGAACCTCACAAGGATTGTGGTTGCTCTACACGACGGGTCTTCATTAGCGTCGGGATTGTACGAGCTCACATTGGGTGGAGTGATTCAAGAAGCATGACTTCATTTGTAAAGGCTTCAAAGGCAAGTGCTTCTTAGTTTAGATTTTACTTTAAAATCTATATCTTTATGAAGTGGATAAAAGAGACTTAGTTTCTTTTGAACCACTATAAAAAATAGTGGCATGGGAATTGGGCAAACGTCTCAATCAATTGGATAGGTGGAAGTCCTATTCTATTGTGTTGGTGTAATTCCAACGCTTAGTGAATTGGAGATAGCCCAAGGTTGGGTAAGTCTCAACAGTGGATGTAGGTTGTTTAACCGAACCACTATAAATCATGTGCATTGTCTCTTTGTGTGATTGATTATCTTGTACATATTGCATATCACACACACACTTGATTATTTGTTTTAATTCCGCACTCTATTAATCAAGAAAATTTAAAGAGGCATTAAAATTTGTGATTACCCTATTCAACCCCCCCCCCCCTCTCTGGATAATCTTGGTTTAAGCACTAAGGGAACTTTCAGATGTTCCTAAACCAAATGACCCAAAAGCATTTGGTACTAATTGTTTGGAAGATTATGAGAGCGTTGAGCATGGGGAGCAACCCCTTCCATCAGTGTAAGTAAAGCCTCAATTTAGGTGGTCTACTAGAGAGCATCGACCATCAAGCATCCCACTTCTGGTTATATTTTTCTTACTGAAGAGGGGGAGCCAGAGACTTTACAGAAAGTTTAGTCTCATAGGGACAAAGTGAGTTAGATAAAGGCTATGCAAGAAGATATGAGTTCTCAGTAGAAGATTCACACAAGAAAATGCCATCTAATGTAACACCCCGCCCTTTTCACTCTAATTTTCAGAGTTTATTTTTTTTCTAAATATAATAATCATGTGACCGGGGCGGAGTGTCACGACGCGAGTTAAGTTCGGATCTCTAAATCCGACCCTTAACTAGCCAAGCCCATGTGCGTATAAACTAAGTCCATAAAACTGATCCGCACATGGTACATATATAACTTGCGGAATTAACTTAGTCTTAATCTAACTGAGGTTATAATAGAACCTATGACTATTCCAATTTTCCATTCTTAGATAGCAAAGTACATAATTTTATTCTCCAAAATTACTAAATAATATTAATCTACCATTCAATCCAACCATCCAAAATAAACCAATCCACAACATCTACTTATCTACTTATTACATGCCAACATATCTAGTTACCAAATTACATTGTCCAAATAATTCAAATAACACATCCATGAATAGTCCATTCAAGTCCATTCAAAATCATTCAAACCGCCCAAGTTTCCGTGCTTGGTCCCCTTCTTGATCCTCAATCTTTGACTTTCCTGCGTCATCCACTAAGGATATAGATAGGGCGTTAGATCAACGCGTCCAGTAGTGTTTCCGAATAGGGCTACCACATGGTTAATAAAAAACATGCAAATAGTATAATAATAATACATGTGAGACAAAATTCCATAAAAACATGCTATGTATGAAATGGACATGTAATGAGTCCCACCCAACATAGCCATCACTTGACGGGATTCTCATCGTCAAGGTAACCCACAGTGGTCTTTCAGAAAGCCCCGACGGAGTGTGGCCTCCGGATTCCTCCTGATGGGATTCTCATCATCAGGGTACCCCACAGTGGTCTTTCAGACGCCCCGACGGAGTGTGGCCTCCGGTTACAACACCATCATCCCATGCCATGCATGAGATGTCTATGCAACATGTCATTTAGAAACATAACTTTACAATCATATAAGTTATCAAAATCAACATAAAACAACATATGAAATTGTGGTTACAATAAAGGTAGGAAACCTACACTAGTTTACTTTGTTCGACCCTTCCTTTGAACCGTCCTCCGATCACGGCTTTGTACACCGTTCTAGAAATCCGAATACCCTATGTACATAGCAGCAAGTTAATCATTTGACCATATGATTCTAATTTGATTTAAATCCCAAAAATCCACTTTGTGGGGTTCGGCCATACCCCATGGCCGAACCTCACCCATTTAAATCTTGGTCACTCTTTTATTTAATTAAAACCATCTAAGTGTCACAAACTTTCAAACGAACCTTGGTAGGGTTCGGCCATACTACATGGCCGAACCTTACCACCTTGGGTTTTGGCTCATAAGTCCATTCTTTTGATCATTTCATCTTTTCATCCATATTTACGATAACGCCACTATACTAACCCTATGTTTAATTTTGTTTAAAACCAAAATCCATACCCAAACCACCTTGGTGGGGTTCGGCCATACAACATGGCCGAACCTCACCATTCACTTTTGGTCATTTAAACCTTTTAATCATATATCTCATTTACCCAAATTCAATATGAATGAATCCCCAAATCCATCAAATAACAATTGGTGGGGTTCGGCCATACAACATGGCCGAACCTTACCCTAGAGATTTTTACTCCTATGTTCCATCATCCTTCATGTTTAATCAACTTAATACTAAGTCCATAATTGACATAAGTACATCATAATTTTGTATGGTTTTTATCTCACAAAACCATCAAATATTTTTATGGAAATGTCATACCATTTCATGGGGTTCGGCCAACCCAATTGGCTGAACCTCATGGCCTATAGTTTAGATCCATTTATCCAATTATAAACTTAGCACTAAGTCCATAGATAAACCTAACTTATTCTTAAATCAAAGCACATTATGTTTACATAAAATCCATCCTACTTTAACCCAAATAACCATCAAAAACAGTCCATGGGTTTAGGCCATACACATGGCCGAACCCCAAGGTTTCCTTGTTGTAAATCTTTCATCATACTTACTTATTTTGGCCACAAGACGACCCATAAAATTTACCATGTTTTGACATGATTTTTGACCTTTATAACATCAAACATATGCACTCTTATCATGGGGTTTGGCCAACCAAAATGGCCGAACACAATGATGTATTTTCTTCCCTTTTTAAACTATCTTATTCAAAGATTAAATTACTTGATGTGTTCGGCCAATCCATAGCCCAACACATGACACTTAAAACCATAATTTTAGAACTTTTCAAAGCATGTAATCAATCTAATTTAGCATCCAAAAACAGTCCATGATTTTGGTTCAAAAAGACCATCCAACTTAACCCAATCTTTTCGTGGGGTTCGGCCATCCCAAGTGGCCGAACCCTATAATCCATTTTTTCCATTTTAATCATGCACTTCCAACCAATATCTAACCCTTGTTAGATTCGGCCATCCAATGGCCGGATCATGATTCTTTATTAAAAAATTGTTTATCGACAACCTACCGTTTCCACGACTCCTCCAATTGATCTTCACTCCAGCTTGTTTCTTTCCCTTTCTTAGCCTCTCCTTCTTCTTGATTCCTTGATGGAGAGATCGGTCAAGGACTGATTAAGCAACCAGCTACTGCTCTTGGTAGAAAACGGCAAAGAGAGAAAGAGATAGAATTTTGACTTTGGATGGAAGACCTTGATGCCAACTCTTTTGCTCAAAGTATGCTTTTGTCTTGGTGAAATAAATCAATCAAGGACTGATTTCATATCAATAACCAGCTGCTGTTCTTGATCTTAGAGAGATGATAACAGTCCAAGGAAGAGAGAGATAGAGAGAGTAAAATGAGAGCCCTTTGCTTAACCAAAACCTGCCCAAGGATTACCTCACATGTAACTCCCACATTAACCCCAAGTCCTTTATGCTTACTTGGGGGTTTCATCTATGCAATGAAACTCCCAAGCATCCAACGTCCCTTTTGGATTGAATTTGTGTAACCCCTCTCCTTTGCTCCTTCTCTTATTAATAAACCAAATGGGGGTTTCATCTTGAGATGAAACACCAAGGGTACCCAACGGTTTTGCTGTGTGCATTCCTCACACTATCCATCTTGCATTAATATTGCATGTGAGGGTTTCACATGTAAATGAAAACTCCCATGTGCTTCACCCTCCATTGGTTGTCTCTTTGAATACCTAAGCATGGAATAAACCCTCATGCCCTTGTGTAACTTCCATCCTTTTGATGCTCATCAACGCCAAAGTGGGGGTTTCATTTTTTTTGACATGAAACTCTTCCATGCTCCAATGTCCTTTGTTTGAAATGGGTACTCCATAACAGCCATCTTTCATCAACCACTTATTTAATTTATAAAGATCAAAGGATTACAAAGAGGGACCAAACTCAAGTGAGTGAGGTTCGGCAATGTTGTATGGCCGAACCCCACTAAGGTGAAGTTTGTGGAATAAGTGTTTAAATGAAGAACTTGGTGATGACTGATTAATAAATCAAGAGAGGCACTAAAACCAAGTGAGTGAGGTTCGGCCATGGTGTATGGCCGAACCCCACAAAGTGTGTTTATGGACTTGGACATTATTGTAAATCAAATGGGACTTTAGTTTGATTGGTTGACATGTTATAAGATAACAGGGACTTCACAAGGGGTGCACGATAGTGAACGGTTGCCGGATTAAAGCTTCAAGGACACTTTAGTTGTCTTTGGTAGGATTCTACCTCTTTGAAAACATGGTTTATGTAATATGGGTTATTTGGTTTATTTTGATGAGTTATGTAGTAAAAAGATTATGTTTTAAATATGAGATTTAAAATGCTATGATTTGTATAATTGTATCGCATGTGGACTTTTGCATCTCATGCATGGCATGGGAGGGAGGATATGTAACCAGAGGCCACACTCCGTCGGGGTGTCCGAAAGACCACTGTGGGGATACCTTGATGAGGAGCTTTCCATCAAGAGGATGTCTTGTGATGGATGGGACTCATTACATATAATAGCATGGCATGGCATGGCATTGAATCGGCATGATTATGATCTTTATTATCATGCAATGTTTCTGGTTTTTATCTGTATGATTGGATCTCTATTATCATACATGATTTTGGATATAATGCTTTACAAGTATGGTATGATATATTATATTTGGATTTTTTGTACTAACCCATGTGTTAACCCTAATTGGAGTACCTACTGGGCGCATTGTCTAACGCCCTACTTCTACCCTAGTTGATGACACAGGGAATAAACGGAACGAGGAACGGGATCGGAGCCAAGCTTAGGAGCTTGGATGATTAAGTTATATTTTGTTAAAATTATTCATGGACTATGTATTTGATTAGCTAGCATTCGGGATTGTCATATCGTAGGTATATTTGCTTGTGGTTTGGATGGTTGATATTGGTTAATTTAACTTAAGGAAATTATGATTTAGTGTTGGACTACTTTGCTATCTAAAAATGGAATAGAATTGTCATTCTATTATTATTCCGCATGATTTATTCCACATGTTTAACTTGATGTACATGTGAACCATTTTAGTGGACTTGGTCCATGCACATGTATGGTTGTCCAGTTAAGGGTCGGGCTTTGGAAGCTCGGACTTAGCTCGCGTTGTGACGTCTCACTCTCGCTCACTCTATTATTTAAAAAAAATAGACTCTGATTTTCGGAAAGCAAGTGAAAAAGGGCGGGGTGTTACATGTTGCCCCCGATCGAAACACTCGTGCGCCATGACTGTCGACCCATCGGCAATGCCGACTTGTCGACCGGGAAATAATTTTACGTTGGGAGTGCATTTAATGCCCAACGGTTGGGTGGTTGAACGGTAACATTTTTTGTCACCGACCCCTCGGTGCACCAGACCTGTCAGTACATGACCATTTCTGCAACTTGTTGTCTTCTCTATGAATACCAATCTTTGTGCAACCAATTGGCATCCTTTGGCAAATGTGTTGGACCCTCATCTTTATTAGTGAACCTAAACAAGGGGCCAACAAAAGGATCACACACTCTTCTCTTTGTGCTTACACTTGAGAAATCTAATACAACCAATCGTATGAGTTTGTGAGAGAGAGAGAGAGAGAGGGGAAATGATAAACAAGTAGGATAGATACTGGTTGAACCAGTTTCCTATTCACCCTAGAATTGTGATTGCTCTACGATGGCTCCAAGGCGGAGCGTCGGCACACATTGAATGGATCTTGAAGAAACACACATCATTGAGAAAGAGCTTCAAGGCAAGTTGTAACACCCCGAATTTTCAAGCTATGGATATATATCGAAATTGTCCATTTAATTTATGAATTAATGTATATGGACCTTAGATGGGTAAGGTGTTGGGTCAATTGCCCAATTAAGACCCAACGGATGGTGGACATGGTGCAATTGAATTAAATGGGTAAGATGTATTTAATTGGGTCAAGGTTGTTATTTGGGTCAAAATGGCCAATTGGACCCAATGGGTCGTGTTTGACTTGGTTGACCACCAAGTGAGTCCAAGTTTAATTAAGTTGGGGCTGTTTTGAGTTGGAAATGGAATCAAATAATTGAGTTGATTCAAGTGAATTAAATGAGTTGAATTAAAGAGGTGAGTTGATTTAAATGGATGAGTTGAGTTAAATGAGTTGGAAGGAAAGTTATGGGGATATTCATCTGAAGTGAGTGGAGTGTGAAGATGAAGGGGTTTGTTGTTTCAAAATTCAAACAATGGCATACACGTTGGAATGGGAGTTTCATCTCATGAATGAAACCCCCAAATGGAGAATTAAATGGAAAGGTGGCGGTTTTGTGTTGTTACACAAGCCAAGACAAGGCACACAGTTGGAGCCTTGGAGTTTCATCTCATGGATGAAACTCCCAAATGGAGAATTAAATGGAAAGGTGGCGGTTTTGTGTTGTTACACAAGCCAAGACAAGGCACACCGTTGGAGCCCTGGAGTTTCATCTCATGGATAAAACTCCCAAATGGAGAATTAAATGGAAAGGTGGCAGTTTTGTGTTGTTACACAAGCCAAGACAAGGCACACCGTTGGAACCTTGGGAGTTTCATCTCATGGATGAAACCCCCAAGTGGAGCACTAAGGAGGGAAGTAATGAAAATGGGAGTTACACAAAGGGCTTTACCAAAAGGCATCACCTTTGGCCAACCACCTCATTGGAACAAAACAAATTGGATTTTCATCTCACTCTCTCTCCCTCTTGGTTGTTTTCTCTCCCTCAAACCCTCTCTTGGCCGACCACTCTTCAAGAAAGATTTAGAGCTTCATCTCAAGGTTCTCTTCCTATCACTCAAGGCCGAACACTCTCTCTCTCTCAAGTTCTCACTCTCGGCCAAAGGATTAAGAAGGAAGGAGGAAGAGGCTAAGGAAGGAAAGGATCGGAAGAACAAGTAGAAGCAAGAAGAAGAGAAGGAAAACCGGAGGAGACGCGGAATCGGTGAGTGCTCGATAAATTTTTATTAAGTAAGATAGACAAGGAACATGATCTGGCCATTGCATGGCCAAATCCTAAAGGGTATATACAAGAACCATTGAGAATAAAAAGGGGTTGATGAGGTTTGGCCATGATGTATGGCCGAACCCATCAAAGGATTATAAGCTTGAAGGAATGATTTTAAGAGAAGATTATGAATCATAGGGTTCGGCCATGGTGTATGGCCGAACCCCATGAAAGGTTATTCATGTTGTTAAAAGGTTTAAAATGGATATATTGTGGCTGGACTTAGATGCAATTGGATCATGAAAACCATGGAAGTTGGTTAATAGTTTTAATGGGTTTCAAAGCATGAAAATTATAGATGTATGTTAAGTTCTTTTTATAAAGGGTTTTGAAGGAGGAAACAAGGAAGGATATTAATCAACTTAAATGGTATCAAGGTGTAAATGGTGAAAGAACCATGGACCAAGGGTTCGGCCAAGGTGTATGGCCGAACCCCATGGAGAAAAACTAAGAGATATATTATGGATCCTAAGGTTAATTGATGAATCTGAATATATGATTACACTCCATGGAAGGACTTGTGCATGAACTTAAGATGGTAAATTAGGGAGATAAGACATCACCATGGCCGAATCCCATGAATCATTTGTTAAACCATTTGATGGACCATCGTAAAGGGTTATTTAGAGTTGTTATGCATGGTTAAATGAATGGATTTAATTATATATATATATATATATATATATATAGATAGAGTTGTTATACATGGTTAAATGAATGGATTTAATTATATATATATATATCCATGTTCATGGGTTTATGTTATTAGTAATGGATTTATATAAATGGCAAAGATGTAAATAGGTGAAAATGATGGACCATGGATTCGGCCATGGTGTATGGCCGAACCACATGGGGAATGTTTGGTGGACTTAAATGGTTATCAATGATAAACAATTATGGTATAAGTGATTAGATGTATGAATCAAAGAGGACATGATCTTGTATCTAACTTAAAGATCAAAGGATTGAAAAAATGAGCACAAAACCAAGGGCGTGAGGTTCAGCCATGTTGTATGGCCGAACCCCACTAAGGAATTTTATGGACTTAGGTTGTTATGTGTGTTAGATGGTTAATGTATGAATGGTTAGATTAATGAATTGTGTGATTAGACTTAAGTTAAAAGATCAAAGAACTCAAAGGAGGGACTAAAACCAAATAAGTGAGGCTCGGCCATAGTGTATGGCAGAACCCCACAAAGTTGTATTTGGTGGACTTAGGGTTTTTAAAATGATTACTTGGAAGTGATTGGTTAAATCCAAAAAGGGACCAAATTCAAGTGGGTGAGGTTCGGCCATACACAAGGTTGTGTTGATGGATTATGTTGTAAAAATGTTATGTTTCAAATATGAGATTTTAAATGCTATGATTTGTATAATTGCATAGCATGTGGACATTTGCATCTCATGCATGGCATGGGAGGGAGGATATGTAACCGGAGGCCACACTCCGTCGGGGCGTCCGAAAGACCACTGTAGGGATACCTTGATGAGGAGCTTTCCATCAAGAGGATGTTTTGTGATGGATAGGACTCATTGCATATGATAGCATGGCATGGCATTGAATCGGCATGAATATGGTCTTTATTATCATGCAATGTTTCTAGTTTTTTTTATCTGTATGATTGGATCTCTATTATCATACATGATTTTGGATACGATGCTTTACAAGTATGGTATGATATATTATATTTGGATTTTTGGTACTAACCCATGTGTTAACCCTAATTGGAGTACCTACTGGGCGCGTTGTCTAACGTCCTACTTCTACCCTAGTTGATGACACAGGGAATGGACTAAACGAGGACGTGATCGGAGCCAAGCTTAGGAGCTTGGATGATTAAGTTATATTTTGTTTAAGTTACTCATGGATGATGTATTTGAGTAAGTAGTAGTAGGAAATGTAATAACGTAGATATAGTTGCTATGGTTTGGATGGTTGATTTTGAATATTTAACTTAAGGCAAATATTATTAAGTATTGGGCTACTTTGCTATCTATAATGGAATAAGATTGTTATCCTATTGTAATTCCGCATTTATATTTATTCCTCATGTTAACTTGAGTACGTGTGAACCGTTGTAGTGGACTTGGTCCACGCACACGTATGGTTGGACAGTTAAGGGTCGGGCTGTGGAAGCTAGGACTTAGCTCGCGTCGTGACGTCCCGCTCTCTATCGCTCTTTGATTAAAAAAAAAATAGACTCTGATTTTCAGAAAGCGAGTGAAAAAGGGTAAGGCGTTACGCAAGTGCTTCTTGATTATATTTTATTTAAAACCTTTATCCTATGAAAGTGGATTAAGGAGACTTGTCTCAGAAACAATTATAAAAATTCTAGAGCGTCGTCTCTGGCACATGTGGTGGGTGGAATTCCCAGCCAAATGAATAGTTGGAATTACTATTCTACATGTGGTGGGTGAAATTCCCAGCTAATTGAGTGAGGTAGAATTCCTACTCTAAAACCCCCATTTAGTGGATTTGAGAATAGCTCAAGGTTGAGCTAGTCCTGACAGTGGATGTAAGTTGGCTAACCAAACCACTTTAAATTTGGTTTTATGGTGTTTGATCATTGTGTGTTTGTGTTTTAGTAATTAAGCACTCTTCTCAACACACATCACTTTGCATTTGATTATATTTATTTATACATTGTGCACAAGCATTGATAATCAAGCAATATGCAAAGGGGTCTAAACTTAGAGTGATCATTTAAGTAATTAAAAATAATTTATCACATTGAACAAATCTTTTGATTAATATTGTCATTCCGATGCACTTAAACTTTAAACTGTCAAGAAATTTGTGAACACCATAGAAACTGGGATTGACCTATTCCCTCCCCCCCCCCCCCCCCCTCTCTCCTCCTCTAGGGTTGATCGTGTTCGAGCCCCAAATCTCTTGATTAATATTGTAATTCCGCTACACTTAAACTTTAAACAATGAAGAAATTTGTGAACACCATGGAAACTGGGATTGATCTCTTCACTCCCCCCCCCCCCCCCCCCCCAACCACATCTAGGGTCAATCGTGTTCTAGCACCAAAAGAAGAGTTTTGTACCTTCCTTACAGAAATTTGTGTAGAGTTCCCGCTCTTTCGAAAATTTCCCCAAAACTTACTTTTGCAGAGAAACAAAGTAGGAAAAAGAGTGAGAAAAGGAAGATGAAGAATAATGAGGGAAGGAAATGGAACAACAGTTTACAATAGATTCATGAAAGAAAATCCATTGCCTTGAGTTTGCTTAAATAGGGAAATGAAGGTGGCTATGCAGCTGCTTTGTAAGCTGCTTGTAAATTATTTTGTAAGCTACTTATAAGCTGCTTGTAGGAGAGGAGCTTGTAAGCTCCTTGCAGTAGCTTATGCAGGTTGTTGAACACTAAAATCTTACATTTTTACCCCTAATTATTGGAAGATTAGAGCTTTAA
>CM023532.1:76935955-77013597 GCA_013350335.1 Chimonanthus salicifolius | reverse complement strand
GCATAAATTCTATATTCCAATTAAAATGCAAAGAAATTAATTTGCAAAATTAAATTAGAAAAAAAACTAAAAAGATAATTACCAACGAGGGAGAGAAAATAGAACTTCAATTGCTCAAAAATGAATACGATGGTTGACCAAGACTATATATTTATAGTGTGGGGAGACATAAAATAATATAAAGTCCCTACAATAGAAGGGTCACCCAGCTGCTTTCCCAATCCATCCTTTGCTAAAATAAAAAAATAAAAAATAAAAAATAAAAACAAAAACAAAAACATTCACCTTTTGCCATATGTCCTGTTGACATCATTAATAAATATTTATCCAAAATAAAAAGTAAAAAATAAAATCCCAAAATAACTCTTGCGAGAGATATTCCTTTGTTATTTTGGTTCCAAAGAGAGAAGATCGAAGACGTGGAAGCTTATCTCCTCTTCTCAATTCGTTACTCTCACCTGCGTCAAGGAAATTGGCCTCCAAAGTGACCCAAAGTAAGCCCAAAACATCTCCAATTGGGCCCTAGCCCATATGTCTTATGACATGGACCTTCTAATTCACCATTCTAGGTCCCTTTAGACTCCTTAAAGGCTTCATTTTCCTCGATTAAAACTTTGTAGAATCAAAGTGCTAAGTAAACATTTTGGAGCATGCAGATTCCCTCATCAGAAGGATAGTTTGGTAAACTATTACACTGCCATATTTACTTTTAATTACAAGAAAACAATAACACAATGAGAATATCTTAAGCACTAAAAATTCTTAAGAACAAGAAATACAAATTAATATACTTTGACATTTAGTTATAAGCTGTTTAACAAATATTTTACCTGAATGCTTCAAAATAGGTGACAAACCCATTGGCAAAATTTCAAATTTTAAGCAAAAAGGTGTAAATCTGAATCATGCTGCAAGTTACAAGAATTCTGAAAACCTTTGATCTGCCGGTCCTGGACCCAGAATTCCTTTGCCATGTTCCACAAGCATTCCATTGACACCACCAAGAGATGCATCTACATGTCCACTATTTTCTTCATCTGCCACTGTCTGATGTCTCCGGCCACTTCCTTGCCATTCACGCTAACAACAGGAAGATAAAGAAGAGAAGATGAGGGGGACTTAGTACGCTTGGACATGATGCTAGTGCAGTATAAAACACATGGTTCTTCAATTATGAGAAAAGTAGAAATACTTACTTCATCATGCATGTGATTTCCATCTTGCAACATAGGAGTCATGATCGGGGGCATGAGATCAGGGTCTGGCTTCTGGAATATAAATGTGCTATATAAACCTGCAACATGGCAATGCAATTACAGTTGTATTTATTTATTTGAGTTATGGTGATACAATGAAATCGCACATGAAAGCTAAACAGTGAAGGAAGATGCTCCACTAGAATTCCCATGCGCTGGCGCTGTATAAACCATGCATCAATTTTGTACTATTATGCAACAAAGATCTGAAAAAAAGTTGGATTGCTGAATACTGTGAATGAAATATGAGTATGACCCAACCCAACAAAGATATTTAGAACTGTTCAATGATGGAGATGGCTTTCGGTGATTGTCATCAAAATAGCCTCACGATGATTAGTGAGAGATGAATAAAGATGTGAAATCCACCAATCTAAGATCCATACTCTCAACTAGAAGCATCACACATAACATGTAAGAGTGAACACTGTCTCAAAAGTCTTGGAAATACCAAAACAAAGTTAAATAAACTCCAATAATCCTATTTTCCAGCCATTACATGGTTCTACACAGACTTTACAATGAAATAAGGAAACCAAAATAACATACTTCTCTTAGGACAGTGGTATACTGGTACTTCCTAAAAATAGGATTCTTAGCAAACAACTAAAAGATTACTTTTAAAAAAAAGAAAATTAGCACATACATGCAACTAATGATTCGTAATATCTTGCATATGCAAAAAAATCTTGCCAAATCCATGTGCAAATGCCAAAACTAGATTGATGGGATAAATGGCTTTGTTGATGATGGCGATGATGATGATATAAAAAAAGGAAAATAGTAATATGAGAAGGAACACCCATATTGTACAGTTTTATGGGGCTGAAATGGTGGACACTTGAACAATTTTGTTGCCTGCAGTGCTTTGGAGAATAGTGAAAATATGCCTTGATATTCTTCAAGAAGTTGCCATCTGGGATTCAAACCAATTGATACCCCTTTAATCGGAAGTCCAAACTACAAGCTTCTGATGGAGTTTTTAGCTGAGCCTGGGTACTGTCAGATATTGATTAGGAAATTAATTAATCTGACTACCACTCAACCTAATATCTCCCATGTAGAGTGATTAGTCAGTTCATGCATACTCTACGAGTCAATTTATTGGTAAACATTTATAGTAACAATTTGTTCTCAAATGTAAATTCAACCCTATATCATAATGCATCAGATATTAAGTGCTGTTACTTTGCAGAGACTATGTGCCTAGACTCATCCAACAATGACAAAACTTCATTGTTAGTCATTGCTGTTGTTTTTTAATTATGGATTCATTTTATGATTATTTTCGCCATTGATTTTTTATTGATAAGAATAATGATTACAACAATTTCATAATTTTAAAACAGGGACATATCACAATGAAATTTGAATTGGGCAGTGAGGGAAGCTCAACTTGAACATGGTCCACAAATAACCCAAGAATCTGGGCACATGGCTTTTATATTCTACAGGATGTAGGAATGAAGTCGAAATCCTTGTAGCACATTGTACAAAGTTCACTAGAAACATTTTTATTCTTTTCAACTATACATTGCATAGTTGAGGATCCATCTAACTCAACCAAATAAAAGAAATGTTAGATTTGTCAAAACCAACATTTAGCCTCAACCCATTTGTATAAGACCAAAATTTGTAAGTTTGAAACTAGAAGGGTTTCATTTTCCATTTGGTTTCTTTCTAAATTCTTTAACTAAATATTTTTCCCCATTTGCAAGATTCACTTCCACATACAAGATTTTAATTATTATTATTATCTCTTTTTTCTTCTAATTGTACGTATGAACATATTGAGTTCTTTACTTTTTAATGTTTTAACATTTTCCACATTTTAAATATTCAATCATCGAAATTTTAATCCTAACTTTATTATATATAAACTTTGATGAATTTTTCCTTAATCCTAAACCCTAAAGACACATAATTGGCATTTTTGCAAGCACACCACTCCAATACATATTTTATAGTGTATTTTAACCTTTTTTTTTTTTATATTAGATGCATTTTACTTCAGGACATCTAAGAATTTTTTAAGCTTCCTCCATTCTGAAATTTGACATTGTACATGTCCAGAGCATGTTCTACAACTAGTATGCAGAAAAGTCACAACAACAATATTCATAGGGTTCAGCCCATCACACACTTCAGACCCAAGTGCTCATGTAAATCCTCCAGATTGGATATGCACACTTAACTTGGTTCCCCAATTCTAGAAATTAACAGGGGTTGAAGAAGAAGAAATCCATACAGAAGCTTCATAACTTCATTGCCAATGAAAGTCTACATCCATTCCCACTAAACAAAGTGCACTTTCAAATGTAAGATGAAAGTTGAAATGTCGGTCCACCTTGACTAGATAACACATCTAATATGTAGGTGTCGTCATCATATTCATTAGCCAAAATCCCATTTATCTAGGGTCAGCTTATGAGGAAGTCTGTGACCATCTAATATGTAGGTCTGACAAAAACAAATATTCATGCCAATAGGAAGTCTCCATGGCTTTATTTTTATTCTAAAATGACTTGGTTTTCATTACTATGCCTGGTCGAACCTTAAAATGTATAAACATAAGTCGCTGTTGTGTTGTGGAGAAAGCGAGTACCATTTGCAATGGAAAAGTAAAATTCAAGCAAATCACATGCCATGAGGTGACGATAGGACGTGGTGTTGGCAAATAATTTTTTCGTGAAATTGCCTCATGGGGACCTATCTGAGCTTCAATAGGTTGATCAAGCATGAAAAACCAAAATCCAAGGAGAGCAAGTGAAATCCAATGAACACATGGAGGATCGGGATGATCTATACCTTACATAGTTTGACAAAGGTGGGTCATAAATGGATCAAAAAGGGCTCTAGAGTTTGATTCATGACATATTTCAATCCAAGGCAGGCCTCAATCCACATAGAAAAAGATCCAACGTAGGACCTGCCTACAATGACCAAACACAATGTTGCATGTCGATGATCCTTAAGTCGGTGATCCAACATCACTTTCTGATTATTAATTTTTATATGGATCAAACGATGCAGTGTAGCCTGCCTACAATGATCCAGGCCAGCACGCCATGTTGAAGTTCCATATAGTAGTTTTTTATGTAACTTGAGGATTTTTAGTCGAACATAGGAATCAAACATTTTGTTTGTGGCCCATCTACAATGATCCGATGATGAAGGCCACCATGCCATGTCGAAGATCCTTATATTAGCTCCTAGATACAACTTATAGAGCGTTGATCAGATATGTGGATTGAAAGATACAGAGTAAGGCCCATATACGATGAATCAGATGATCACCACCACATGCTATTGCAAAGATCTTTAAATTATCTACCTGAAACAATTTGTATATCGTCAATCAAATACACAAATCTAGGGATGTAATACATGGACCATTAGTGATGATTAGATGATCGAAGATGGTTGAGGCCTGTCTGTTGTCATAAAGATCTATGAATCAGCAATAAGACACAACTTTTGGATAGTCAATCAAATACAATGATCAAAAGCTCTAGTGTGGAGCACACTTATGATGATTGGATGGCCAAAACCCATATATGACCTCAAAAGTTCTTATGCTAGGTTATTGTTTATTAATGCAACTGATGTATTATCCATTTGGTATGCAGATTAAAGCTACAAAGGATCCATGGGGCTGCACTTCACAGGGCTATACATGATGGAGCTGTACTTCATGAGGTTGCACTCCAACAAGGCTACACTCCACGAGGTTGCACTCCAACAAGGCTATTGAGATATATTATAATTTACTAAAGATGTATTTCCAATTATGGTTGATATATGATTAGATTATGATTGATTGTGTAATTCTTAATTAGGAAATTAGGATCCTCAAAATATTATGAGAGATTATCCAAATTACTATTCTCTTGATCTTCTCCTTTTCCGACTATTATTTTCAACATGGTATCAATCTAAGATCCTGTGCCCGATTTCGTGTACGAGAGAAAGAGAAATCCACCTTCGAGACTTTCCCTCTCCATTTGTTGTTCCACCAACACCAACAGAGGGAGGACCACTTGTTCCCTCGTCACCCTTAGCAGATCTCATCCACCATCTAAGATATGGTTGTTGTTGTCGCCCATTTCTCCCTTTTTTCTGCTGCTGGCCCCGACTCAAGAATCTCGTCGCTGACCAGCAGAGATAGGACCACTTGCTCCCTCGTCACCCTCAGCCAGATCTCGTTCACCATCTCAGATCTGGCTGCCTTCTCTCCCTTTTTACTACTGCTAACCCAAAATAAAAAATCTTGTTGCTGAGAAGAGATGCCTCCTCCTTTTAGATCTGCACACGGTCGTCGCTTGGCTTGCGTCTACAACCTTTTCTTCTTTATTTTTACATGAGGCGGAGAGGATCTTTCATCTCTTTTTCAAGAGCAACATGCCTAAAGTTCTCTATCCCAGTATCTCTCAATAATAAATAACCTCTCCCCTCCCTCCCTTTTTTGTTTACCAAACAATTCCACCATCTGCCTTCTAGATCGATTCTCCATTCTCCAACCATTTCACCTCGTCATTTCATATACAGTTTTTTTCCCTGAGTTTTGTGGGTGTTCATAGGGCAAATCTTTGTTTGTTCCCTTAGATTTGGAGTTTTTCTTCAGATTGAACCTAAGTTTCCCACAACTCTACAGTCATTTTTGGCCCTACATCACATTTGTATGGAGCGATTTTGAGTTTGAATGCCTGCGACCTATTTTTGGTCTTATTGACTAGAGGTTTTAAGTTTTCTCTGTCTCACTGTTCCTGCCGATGTCACTATTCCCACGTTGGACTTCAGCAATATTCTTCGAATCAGTTTCCCTTTATGGCAGACTTCGTAGCGGATTATCATTTCTGCCATATCTTCTGCAACATTTTTCCTCAGATAGATTTTTTTTTCAGATTTTTTTTGGTTACCAACATTTCTACCCTTTGAAGCCAACCTTGCCGTCCAATGAAACACTTTTGTCCGGTGGGACCCCTCTCTTACCCCTGCCATTTTTTGGAGACCCATACATCTGTACAGTGGATTTGTAGCCTTACAGTTTCCAGAACGGGTTTCCACCTTTCCTTCTACAGTGGTTGTTTCGATCCAAGACACCCATTTTGGGCTTTTTTTCTTCAAATCCATGTGGATACAGGCTCCAGTGCCAGTTGGCTCTACACCACCCTAGTCGCCCCCTGGCCCACCTACCTGTGCCTAAGGTTGACCTAGGGTTTCGGTGATAGGTGGGCCCATTTCTACTGGGGTTATTCCATGTTGTTGCGAGACATCAGCTGGTTCCAATTTTGGCCTTTCTACTTTGATCAGGCTTAGTTTTTGAAAGTTCTAGTTGATATGCTATCGCACCATTAGATGTCATCATTTGACCATTGAATCATCACATCAAATATTCAAACTCAAGTGGGAGTGTGGGACCCACTTGAGTGTTGTGGGGGGTGGTTGAGATATATTATAATTTATAAGATGTATTTCCAATTATGGTTGATATAGATTAGATTATGATTGATTGGGTAATCTCTTAATTAGTAAATTAGGATCCTCAAATATTGTGAGAGATTATACTTCGTACTCTATATATTTGGTTTCTATTTAGTGAATAACAAGACAAAAAAATTATTCTTCTCCTTTTCCGAAAGGCTTCACTCTCATAGGGCTGCATTAAGGCATCCATGTGTAGCCTATCCACTCTCAAACTTCAAATACACCCTTGGGTTGGAGAGAGGGGGACATTTGAAAAAGTATGATCATGCAAGAACTTACAAAACTTGAAGCACTTTCTTTTCCAACAAGTATAACTTTTTTGAGCGGTAACAAAGAGATATACTAATAAAGAAAAAATTTCAATACAAGAGAAAAGGTCTAAGAGGTATAGACCGAGACAAAAACAAGAAAAAAAGACAAAAAAAAAAAAAGGAACATCATAAGCTCGCAAAAACAAAAAATCGTCCTCTTTAAAGATGGAAAACGCCAAAAATAAGTCCCTCTATACCATTCTTTGCAAAATAATCTGCTACCCCCATTAGCCGTGTTCCTGATATGGACAAAGGAGACCTCAACACCCCTAACAAGTGCCCTAATCTCCCTAACTGTAGTAATCAGTCTCCATGGGGGTCGCTTCAAGCCTTTCGCCCATTTAATGGCATTTTCCGAATCTCCCTCGATAACTAATTTTCCACCAACTAGCCCTACCCAAATGGTCAAACCCATGTGGTCCCTGAGAACGCCCCCAATACCTGTCAGACCCAATTTTCCCCTAGAGGCTCCATCGACGTTGAATTTTATCACCCCTTTTTGAGGAGGTGACCAATCCATTAACACATTGGGTTTCCTAAATCTTCCGCTCATACAACCCTCCCACGAAAATAAAAGGTCATCTGCAAACTCCTTGTTAGGAAGGAGCTAAACACAAAGTTCCATTTGGCTTTTTGGGCTTGCTCCAGAGGTCTTTCCTTCAAAAATCCTTGAGTTTCTCTCTTTCTAGATTGTCCAATAAATAACAGCTGGAATTATAAGCCACGCCATCCTCCATCTTTTATTGGGGTAGGGAAAGAACCAGGACTCCACCGTTGCTGCCCAAGTGCTAGCACCAACCCACGAAACACCCATTAATTTACAAAAAAAATACTCCATAGGTGCCAAGCAACATGACAAGTAACAAGGAGATGATCGATGGTTTCTTCTGATAACCCACAAAGAGGACAACTAGGATCGTCATCAAGTCTCAAAAGACCTCTCCTCCTTAAATTCGTTCTTGTAAGAATTTTCCTCTTTGCCACACACCAGACAAAAGTATAGACCCTTGGAGACGCCTGATTTTCCAAAGCACATAGGGGGAAGAAGTCGTGTCGTTCAACTGTTGTGTAGCTACATTCACCATAGACTTGACCGAATAAGCCCCTGAGGAGTCTCTTGTCCATACCAACTCATCTGGCTCCCTTATAGCCACTGGAAATTCGCCTAACTGTCCTAATAGCTCGTCTAGACTCTCCATCTCAAAGGACCTCAATTCCCTCCTAAATTCGACATTCCAAAGAATGTCACAGCCATCCACCCGACAATTGTCTTAAACTAAGGCTTGTTTGTTCCTTACCGCCCTAAATAATCTTGGGAACCTGTTTCTCAGCAGTCTTATCTCCCCAACCACAAGTCGTTCCAAAAAAAGATCTGATCTCCTTGACCCACTAAAAATCTAAGCTTGCCCTTGAAAAGATTCCCTACAAAAGATCTCCCAAGGTTGATCCTCTACAAAGCTCTCAAAGTTACTGAACAAGATTTCTCCACTTCCCCTCCAACAAAGTATAACTTCTTAAGAACTCTTAGTACTCTTCTATGTAAGGGACTTTCTTAAGGCCTTTAGGGAATTCTATGATGGTGGCAAATGAATTAACCCACGTGTCTTATGAAAAGGAGACCGTGAATGTTATTCAAAGTTGACATGGAAAAGGACGATGACTATGTGGATTGGTCGTTTCTAAGTTAACTTGTTGACAGAATGGACTTTGGGCATGGGTGTAAGATTGGATGAAGTCTTGCATGGAGAACACCATTCATTCAATCCTGGTAAATGAATCCCCAACTCAAGCCATAGCAACTAGCAAAAGTCTTAGGCAAGGGGACTCACTCTCACCTTTTATCTTCACACTGGTTGGTGAAGGCTTGAATAAGTTGGTAGAAAAGGCCAGGGATCTGGGTATTGTTAAAGGTTTTCATGTCTCAGAGCAAAGCTCAGTTGTTACACATCTGCAATTCGTTGATGATACTCTAGTTTTCTGTGAACCAACTAGAGAAGAAATTAAAAGATATAAAGCGATACTCAGATGTTTTGGATTGGTGTCAAGGTTGAGAGTTAACTTAGGGAAGAGTACCCTCATCGGAATCAGCGTAGAGGAACATTTGGTAAGGCAACTGGCAGATTTGACAGGTTGCTCAACCGGAAGACAGCCCTTTAAATACTTGGGATTACCGGTGGGTGGGAATCCAAGATCAAAATCCTCTTGGGCTCTGGTCGTGGAAAAGGTGGAGAAAAGATTAGAAGGGTGGGGTAAAAGGTACTTATCCTTAGGTGGAATGCTTACTCTCATTAGGTTCCTACTCATGAACCTTCCCACTAATTACATTCCCATCTTTCAAATGACCAAAGGAGTTTCGATGAAACAGGAACAATGCTTTATGAGGTTGCTATGGGGTGATAGACAGGATAAGAAGAAGGTTCACCTGGTATCTTGGCCCGATAGGACCAAGCCTAAGTTGTCCAGAGACCTTGGAATAGTTCCCCTTCAAATCAAGAATCAAGTGCTTCTATGTAAGTAGAATTGGAGGTTTGGGAAAGAAAGGGAAGCGTTGTGGGCTAAAGTCTTCAGGGACTTCCGTGCAATCAAAGGCATTTTCTATTGCCTCAATCCATTCCACAAACTCATCATGCTTTGTACTGCCTAAGTAGTCTAGGATGTCAACTTGAATGCCATATGAATCAAGATTTTCCTGGCTTTCACTTTCCGGACGCCTGCCTACATGTCTGGGCCTACATCTAGTAGGAGGAGAAGGAAAGCAGGGTGGTCGATTGTCTGATGAGGATGACTCTCTGTTACGAACTGAAGGATTACGAGGAGGACGTTGATTGTTTTGCATCTGCATCACTGCCACCTCCTAAGTTAGATTACCCACCATCTCTGTGAACTGGTCCAGGCGATTCACTAGACGAACCTGGGCGACCACTTTTTGGAGCACTCCTAATTCGAGGAATGGGGTTTGCAGGGATCCCGTTCTCATTCCTCGCTTGACGGTTGTGAAGATTGTATCGTCTTTCCATAACTGGATGTGAAAAAACTTGATAATAGAGGGCACACAACTGGTTGCACATAAGTAATAATCAATAGTGATGAAGCCCTCTCACAGGTGTGATTATAGTTAGGAGTTTCAATTAACTCTCAATCTTTGAATACCACTACGATGCAGATAAGGTAGGAATACAATACTTATACCCAATCTATCAGAAGCTTTGACACATCCTAGAATTTGGTTATGTGGGATACGACTCAACAATGGCTTAATACAACTCGTTGAATTGTCTGTAAGCCCAGCCCTCTTAACTCAGGAACTTGATTGAATCAGTTAACTTGAACACACTTACAGTTGGGTTTAAATAAAGTCCAATTTCGAGATCCCAGTTTTGAAACCTAATTAAAATAATGGAAAGTTGATCGATTTTCAAATCAAAACAACACCCAAGCAGTGATTTCCAAGAGAAAACCCTTCCAAGTCAACTTTATCTCAAATTTGAAAACGCAGCAATTACTTGAAGATATCGAAGTTCAACTTGAATTTCCAATTGAAGCAGATCAAACAATATTACCTGATTAAATACTCGGGTCTGATATGGATTCAGACCCTCAGCAATGCCCGACGCCTTGGCAGGCAACTATTTGGTCTGAAGATATCAGCTTATATCTATAGAACATAATCTAAATCCACAGACAGAGTTACGTGTTGTGGGACCCAACTTAACTCGGGACCCATCTCTAGACAGACAGTGTCCAACTTCAATGTATTTACATAGTCAACTTTTAATTTATGTTTTCCTTTTTTGCCAACATGATTGGCTCCTTTTTTTCTTTTTAATCATGTACAAAGCTACAGGATAAAATACAGTAAATACATTTTAAGATAAGAGAAGAATTCTTCTCCTTCAACTTTTCTCCATCACTTCTCTTCTTTTTCCTTATTTTTATTCTATCATTCAACATGGTATCACGCTAGAAAGATTTCTGCAATTTTTTCTTCTTGTCCGTTGTTACTACTGCAGCGGATCCTCTCTACCGTCGATTTTTTCGGCGAAGCATCTGACAACAGGACCCTATCTCTCTTGCCTTCTTTGACAGAGCTCTCCTTCCCTCAAGATTGGATCTCTATTTTGTTGCCTCTTTTCCCTGGTTTCTGCTGCCCTCTGTCTCAACGATTTTGCCGTTTTTAGAAAACCCAGTCTCAGTTTTCTACTTCGATCTGCTGCCTTGCCGCATATTTTGGAGTCGATCTTGCCTCCCTGCAATCGCCTCTGAGTCTACTCTCCATCCCTCCGGCTTGTCCCACCTTTACACAGTTATGGGACCCCCTTATCTGCATCATGATTTTTGCTGCCTCTACCGCACTACAGTGATTTTTTCTCCTTTTTCGGCCAAATCTGCTTGGTTTTTGCAGCTTTTTGGCTTGGGAACAGCAGTATTGTGTTCGCCCTAGCCTTGTGCTCTCATAGGACTGCCCTTTATCAACTACGATCATCGATCTACTTCCGGATCATGACTTCCTCTTCCGATCAAAATCAGAATGGGTCTTCTGGGCGCTCATCCAATACTTCCCTCACTGATATGGCTGCTTCTGGCCCACACATATTGGAAAGATCACGACCGTCTTATTGAATGAGACAAATTACTTCCAATAGTCTCATTCTGCGAAAATGTTTCTCAATGCCAAACAGTTGTCTGATTATATTGATGGCACTGCCCCTGAACCAGCCAAGACAGACTCTTCTTATCGCACATGGACAGCTAACCAACTCCTTGGTGCAGTCCTGGCTCCTCCACTCCATGGAGGATCACGTCCGTGGTACTGTCCATACTCTTCCCACGGCCAAAGATGTATGAGACACCATTCAAGCCTTATATTCCGATGGTGATAAGTCTGCCGGCCTTTATGAGTTATATCAGACTGCATCTCATCTTCGATAGGGGGAACTCTCACTGATTCAGTACTATTCCAAGATGCGGGCATGTTGGCTCGAGTTGGATCAACTTGAGTCTGTTCAGTTTAAGTTATCCGAAGATGTTGTTCTCTATCAGCAATTCATTAATCGCAGACGAGTTTTTGAGTTATTAGCTGACCTCAACCAGGACTTTGAACGAACCTATTCGGGCTCAACTACTAGGACAACGCCCTCTTCCTTCTCTGGAAGCGGTGTATTCTACTTTACTCTGCGATGATTGGAGTCGCTCAGTCATGACCCCTGTGCTTGCTGAACGCTCTGCCTTAGTGACCTCTCATCCTTCAGCGACTTCTCCCACTAGGGGGACTTCTGGTCCTCCTAGCAAAGGTACAATGAAGAAGGAGTCTCGGTTCTGCACTTATTGTAAAATGACAAATTATTATGTGGATTCGTGCTATAAACTGCACGGGCGTCCCAAGCAAGCTAATATCTCTGTTGCTGCTTCTGTCCGCCCCTCATCTGATGTGGTTAGTGATGATGCTCCGGTGACTCGTCAAGACTTCAATATGTTGTTGCAACGCATGGGTCGTCTTCAGCATTCCGAGGTCTCCAATGTTGTCTCCTCCTCTTCAGGTACTGGGCCCATGGCCTATCAAACCCCCTCATTCTTGGATCATCGATTCCGGTGCCATAGATCACATGGCTGGTATGTCCTCTATTTTCTCATGCCTTTCTCCTGTCTTATTTGGTACTGTTCGCTTAGCTAATGGTTCTTCTACTACCATTACTGGTAAAGGATTTATTCATCTCTCTTCCACTATGCACCTTCCATCTGTGTTACATGTTCCCCATTTATCTCATAATTTGCTTTCTGTTAGTGCCCTTACTCAGCAATTCAGTTGCTCAGTCAATTTTTTTCCCTCTCATTGTGTTTTTCAGGATTTGACCATGAGGCAGGTGATTGGTGGTGGGTGAGAAGTTGGAGGTTTTTACCTTTTTGATCCTCCTGCTGCTACTTCTGAAGCTTGTTCGACCTCGTCCTCATCTGATTTGTGGATGTGGCATTGCCGGCTTGGCCATCCTAGTGATTCTGTTTTGCAAAAGCTTGTTCCCTCTTTATCTTTTAAGCATTTACATGTGAACCTTACCAATTTAGCAAACATATTAGAACTTATTTTCCTCCCTCTCTGAATAAACGAGCATCTTCCTTATTTTCTATTGTTCATTCTGATATCTGGCAATCTCCTCTCTCTCACACTGGTTTTCGATATTTTGTGTCATTTCTTGATGATTCTCACGAATAACATGGACTTATCTCATGAAAAATAAGTCTGAAGTATTTGATCATTTTCGCACGTTTTATACTTGGGTTGCTACTCATTTTGATTTAAAAATTAAAACATCGTGGTCTGACGGCTTGAAAGACAGCTCCAAATGGTTCAGGTATGTCACACGGGCTTGTTCTATGTAGCCTAGCCCTGGTTCGACCACAGAAAGGCCTGTTTGCAGAGAGACTACAATATGAGGGCCTGGAAATCAAAGATAACACCAGTGTACCTACAAGCGATCAACCCAGATGGCCAAAATCTTGAAACTACAGCGACGTCCTGCAGGAGTCGCCTGCAATTGGGTTGGTCTTCAACGAGGCTGACCCGTGGAGGCGGTTCTTCAGATCACCTTCTCCGTTTTTGGCTGGGGCTGCAAATCAGTGACAGTCGTTGTTTGTGTGTTGATGAACTACACCTTAAGTGCTTGGAAAACCAGTTCCTACAAATTGCTGGGAAAATAAATTGCATTACTCTAATAACTGGTGCCCCAAAGTGGCTGATTACAGACTCTTAAATAGAAAAACTACCGACCCTACAACAATAAGGAGCCAACCCTCCTTTACACAGATTTGAACTCAAATAAAACAATTCCTAAATCTAGACACCCTATAGTTAGAAAAAAAATAGAAACAATCACCTAATGGAACTAAGACTCAAATACTCCACCGAACTACCTTGTTTTGATTCATGATGTTTCCGTGCTACACAGCTCATGCAGCAAACATGCGGTCTACACGTGACTTTTTTGTGGACTGCTGGGCTTGACAAGCGGGCCCCAGTTGAGTTGGGCCTGATTTGCTAAAATGGGCTCGCTTGCTTGGGCTTGTGAGTTGGCTTCGCCACTTGGCCTAGGTCAAAGGTGTCATTTTCTCTATCTTCACAGATGCGTTCATCAGCAAGGCGAGGGAGTTAGGAATTGTGAAAGGTTTTGAGGTGTCTCCAAATGGTCCAGTAGTTACACATCTTCAATTTGCTGATGACACCTTGTCTTTTTGTGATCCAGACAAGTCATAGGTATTAGGGTATCGAGCGATCCTTCGTTGCTTCGAGTTAGTATCATGCCTTCAACTTAATTTAGGGAAGGGCACCCTTATTAGATCAATGTGGAAGATGAGATTGTTATCGAATGGGCTAAGGAGGTGGGTTGTGGTACCGAAAAGTTACCTGTTATCTACTTAGGATTACCAGGCAGGGAAATCCTAGGTTGAAAAATTTTTGGTCTTTGGTAATCGAAAAAATAGAGAGAAGGTTGGCAGGGTGGGCTAGGAAGTACCTTTCCATGGACGGTAGGTTAACACTCATTGAATCAGTCTTGGTTAATATCCAGATGTACTATCTGTCGCTTTTTGAGTTGCCGAAAGGTGTAACTAGAAAGATGGAAGCTTTATTTAGGAAGTTTCTTTGGGGAGATCAAGAGACAAACAGGAAGGTACACTTAGTGGCTTGGTCGTAGGAAACAAAACCAAAATCGAGAGGGGGTCTTGGGGTTGTTCCTTTACAAGTAAGGAATGAGGCCTTGCTTTGTAAATGGGAATGGAAGTTTGGTAGAGAGAAGGAAGCTTTGTGGGTCAAAGTTTTAACAACTAAATATGGGACGAAAAATGATATTGAGTGGTGTTTGGGCGAAAGGGAGGAAAAGTCGGGCTCAGGGATACTTAGAGCTTGGTGGAGGGTGTGCCAAGGTAGAAAGGTGGTAGGGTCTTTGTTTAAGGATAAACTTCGCATCTTAGTGGGAAGAGGTAATTGAACCCAGTTTTGGAAAGATCTATGGATAGGGGATAGGGCGTTGAAAGACAAGTTTCCAAGGCTGTACAGAGCAATTAGCAACAAGTACACGCTTTGGTCCAGGAGACATATCAAGCAGAGGGGCATAATGTTTCCTGGCATATAGACTTCAGGAGGGAGCTTAGATCCTTTGAGATTGAAAGCTTGAATGAGTTAAAAGGTCATTTAGTGACTTTCCTGTAGATCTAAATAAGGAGGATGAGTTGGTGTGGACAAGTGATTCTTCAGGGCTCTTTTCAGTTAAGTCATTGATTGCATTGGTCCAATCAAACTCAGATGGTACATCGTCTCTCTCGGGCCTAGTTTGGAAAAACCTAGCTCCTTCTAGGGTCCCTTTTGTCTGGTGCAGGGTGAAAAGAAAAATTCTTACTAGAATGAACCTTAGGAGAGGAGGATTGTTGGGGTCGGAGGAGGGCCTTTGTTGCCTGCTCTGTGTTAGCAGATAAAAACATTGACCACCTCTTTGTTAGATGCACATTTGCTTGGTATTTATGGAGTAACTTCATCAGTCTTATGGGTGTTTCTTGGGTTCTCCCAAATACTAGGGATGATCTATGTTTTTGTTTTTGAATGGTTACTAGGGACGGTCTGTTGGGGTCATGATCACTGTCTAACCTCAACATTAGGAGGTTGGCATGGAGTATAATTCCATCCGCGGTATCATGAACTATTTGGAAGGAAAGAAATGCTAGATTTTTCGAAGGCAAGTCCACAGAGGTTAGTGAGCTTTTTCAAAAAGCTAAATGGAGATTGTGCACTTGGATCCTTTCCAACAAGAAGTTTAAGGGCCTTAAGGCTTTTGACATTTTATCCTCGTGGGAAGGTTGTATGAGTGGTGTGCAACGGAGACATAAAAAAATGGTTGATTGGTCCCCTTCTCAAAGCGGAGAAATGAAATTTAACGTGGATGGGGTCTCTAGGGGTAAATCGGGTCTAGTAGGGATTAGGAGATCATCAAGGATTACTACCTTGGTTTTTACTGAGTCGGTGGGGACAAAGGGATTTAAATGAGGCTAAATTACTTCGTATTAGGAGAGCATTCAGTGTCTGGGTGGATTTGGGGGAGTGGAAAACTAGTCACTGAGCGAAATTCGACAAATGCCATTAGATGGGCTAGAGGCTCGAAGCGACCCCCATGGAAGATGATTACCATTGTTAAGGAGATTAGGGCACTAGTTTCGGGTCTTGAGGTCTCCTTTGCTCAGATCAATTGATCAGCAAATGGGTTGGTACATTATTTTGCTGAAAATGGTGTAGAAGGCTCTGTCTCGGGCGTTTTCCAGCTCTAAGGAGGATATAGCTTTTTTATTTTGCTTTGGATTATTTGTACTAGTTTTGTCGTTTGTTGTTGTTTCTTTTTCTTATCGTTTGAGTCTAATTCTTGTAGACCATGTTTCTCTTGTTATTATACTCTTTTTCTCTTTTAATAAAATTTCCTTTGTTACCACTCAAAAAAAAAAAAAGCCTTTATCTCCCTCACCACTGTTACAAGCTTCCACAAGGGTTTCTTCACTCCCGATGCCCATTTGAATGCATTTGTCGAATCTCTTTCGATTACCATTTTGCCCAATTCTACAGAGTTCCAAATAGTCAACGCTTTCCTAATGCTGAAAAGTTCTGCCTCATTCGATTCTCTCCTCCCTACCGACTCTAAGAATACGACCACGGCCATCCTAGTGTGATCGCGTAGGACATGCCAATTCCTGCAAGTCTCGGTTTTCCCCTAGCTGTCCCATCCACATTACACTTGAAAAGACCTTGTAGTGGTGGCGTCTAGGTGGTTTACTTCTTTGTCTTTTTAGGGTCTCCCAACATAGAACCCTCCCATGATTGATAGAAATCTATTATTTTGGATCCCGTGAAGTCTTTCCCCGATAATAGCCAGGTGCACAATCTCCATTTGACCTTCTGGAATATGTTTGCAGCCTCTACTTCCTTAGATTGAAAAATTATTGCATTCCTCTCCTTCCAAATGGTCCAGAGGATTGCAGTGGGAATTGAATTCCATGCCATCTTCCTCCTTGGATCAAGGCGTGAAATGGACTATGACCGCATGACTCCAATGCAGGTATTGTTGAGTACCCATGGTATATCCATGAGATTAAGGAAGTTTTTCCACAATTGATCTGCAACTGTGCATTTTAAAAATAGGTGGTCCGCCTCTTCCTCCATTTGGTTACACAAGGGGCACTAGAGATCATCTTCTGAGTGGAGTAAACCCCACCTTCTTAGAGTTACTCTGGCAAGTGTCTTCCTTGTAGCATACTCCACATAAATGCCTATACTCTCGGGGGAGCTAAGTTCCTCCATGCTAAGCCGGAAAGTGGGGACTCATTGATTAAGTTATAGACCTTCCCCAACATTGATTTGACCGTAAAAGCTCCGGAAGATTCCCCTGTCCAAATTAATTCATCTTCCTCCTCAATGATTAAAGGGAAGTCACCCAGAAGGTTTTGCAAACCTTCTAAGGTTTCCTATTCAAAGTCCCTTAGGTGTCTTCTAAAGTCAAAGTGCCATTGAATTCGACCTTCCTCCAATCTATACCGTTCACTCACGACCGCCTCCTTATCCCTTGCCACTCTGAATAATCTGGGGAAGACATCCATTAAGGGTCATTCCCTTAGCCATACGTCCTTCCAAAATAAGGTTCAGTTACTGTTCCCTACCAAACGTCTTGTATTTTCCTTACAAGTGCCGCCAACTCGGACCTCTCCCTTTCCTAACTTCCATCAACTTTTCACAATCTAAGAACCATCCTTTTCCACTTTGTCCCCTAAAGACCACACACCTCTCTCCCCTATTTCATACCTGGCAGTTAGAACTCTTGTCCATAACACTTCCCTTTCTTTTTAAAACCTCTGTTTGTGCCCCGGCTTTGCCGAGTCCCTATGTTTGTCAATTCCATGACTCGGGAAGAAGCACTAGCTAGAAGCTTGAAGACCCAAGGTGATCAAGATTGAAGATCATGCCCCACCGGATTGAAGATCATCGTTATGGCAATCACAAAACAGATATTTAGTCATAGACGACTTTAGATAGAACCCACACCTTAGAAAGGATCATCCCTAGGCTTAGTTGAACAAATGGTAAAATCATAAAAAGCCTAGAGAGGAAACTTGACAGTGAATTGGAAGCGAACTTGGAAACATGAATTAAGTTCACTATCAGCTCGAGTAGTTGTTCACGCCAACCCCTCTGTGGAGATAGGATCGACCCATCGTGGTCATAGACTGGTCGGCCAGATTGACAGAGGTTTTAGGTCATAGAACTGTCATTCTGGATAAACCTCTGATCGAGAGTCTCGTATGCACCAACCCTACGGTGATGAACTTAACGACCACTCGTGGTCAACGACTCGTCGATGAAAAATTGTGAGTTCTAGTCTTTAAACTCAAGTGGACTCTCGAGAAAACAAACATCTCGGTATTTCAAGACCGACAGATTGAGAGCACCAGAACCGACCCCTCGATAAAGGGCGACAGGTCGTTCTGAGCAGGACAAGTTTCGGGACATAAAACTCTGTCTACATGGTGTTGCCCAAGATCGAGACCCTCGTATGGACCGACCTCTCGGTGCCATGACTGTCGACCCATCGGTGACATCGACCTGTCGACCGAGAATTAATTATACCGTTGGGAGTGCATTTAATGTGCAACGGTCGGGTGGTTGAACGATAATAAATATGAACACTGACCTATCGGTGCCACCGACCTGTGGGTACTGGACAGTTTGAAAAATTGTATTGACTGCTCTATAAATATGAGAGTTGTGTGATCATTTAATCATCTTCCTTGAACTGAGAAAATTCACGCTCTAATGAACGATCAACTCTTTTGTGCTTACACCTTAGAATCATATACAACCAATCTATTGATTGAGTTAGTGAAAGAGATGAGGAAAGAAAAGATACCAACTAGGATAGAATCAGTTTCCTAGTCACCGTGAAATTGTGATTGCTCAACGACAGCTACAAGGCGGAGCGTCGGGATTAACTCGGGCACACATTGGGTGGATCTTTGAGAAGCACACATCTTAGAGAAAAAGCTAAAAGGCAAGTGCTTCTTGGTTTTAATTTTGTTTTAAAATCTTTATCTTGTGAAAGTGGATTAAGGAGGCTTGCCTCCGAAACCACTATAAAAAAATGTAGAGTGTCGTCTCTGGCACACGTGATAGGTGGAATTCCCAGCCAAATCAAATAGGTGGAATTCCTATTTTACATGTGGTGGGTGAAATTCCCAGCCGATTGATTTAGGTAGAATTCTTATTCTAATTGTGAGGATGCAAGTCCCCACTTAATGAATTTGGAGATAGCTCAAGGTTGAGTTAATCCTAACAGTGGATGTAGGTTGGCTAACCGAACCACTATATATTTTGTGTCCTTTTGCTTGTGGTGTTAGACATAATTCCTTGTGTTAATTGCTTAATCACATTTGCTAATACACACACACACACTTGATTGTTATATCCGCTGCACTTAATTAATCAATCAAGTAATTTTTAAAAAGACCAAAGATTTTTAGATTGACCTATTCACCTCCCCACCACCACCACAACGCTTGATTCCTTAACTGAAGGGGGATAATTCCAAGGCTACTTCGCTCGTTTGGTTTAGTCACATCAGACCATGATTGTCATGATTGTCATGCCACAAGAATCTCCTAAAACATTGTTCCAGTTTCCTTGAGAATCATTTGGGGATTTGAAATATGGACAAGTAATATGTGGGAAGGGTCATGAGTACAGATCAGATAATAGTGAGTCTCCCACCTAACAATAAATACCTCGCGCTCATCCGTCCAGTGTTTTCTCCACCCTTTCTACAACCGGTGTCAAGAAGGATTTCAATCTTGGGTTACCACCCACCCATAGCCCAAGATATTTAAAAGGAAAGGTCCCATGGAACACCGAACAAGATCCACCATTCTCCTCACCGTATGTTCCTCCACCCTTCCATTTGTAGATGTTAGAAGTGGTTTTAAACTGTTTGAGGATTCAAACATGGTAATCTGCTGGCAAAATTTCATTGATATCTGAAGATACTTAGTATGTACTGTATAAATATTCTATTTTTGAATTATCATTACCATCAAGATTCCGAAGTCTGAGACAATCAACTATTAAGTGCAATGGTTTGCTGTAGTATTAAACAACAGAACTATCTGCCAAATATTCCAAGTTCACCCAAGTTGTCCCCCATCTGAGTAAAGTTAAGTATGTGAAACCTTATCAAATTTAGGTGCCATAAACAATAATAGGACTATCTTTATACACCATTTCAAGGCTGAATTCCAATTGATTTCTTGTTTATTTCTCTGCATATTCTTAATTATCTCCACATTTAGAAACATGAAACTGTGATTAAATTCATGAGTATGGGAATGCAAATTATGACAATAGTACGAGGTATACAGCTTGATAACTCCCAAAAAACATAAAAACCTACATTCGTGGATTTGGCATAATATTTGAATATCACATTGTTTGCTTTCACATAAAAATTACATGTAAAACAATGTCAATAAAAATAAATACAAATTTTACAAACTATAATCTGTTATGAAATGAAATGCAAAATCACACAATGATCAAACATCACACAAGAGAACACCGAGAATTTACGTGGTTCGGCAAAACTGCCTACGTCCACGGAGCGTGATTATTCGACTAAGATGAAGTTCCTGGACAGGTTACAAGGATTACAAACCAACCCTACCTATCCCTTCCTCTCAGTCTCTCTTTCTCTCCATTCACAGCTCAAGAAAACCCTAAGCGAAAGAGACATTATATACTTGTGCACAAGAAACACAACTGGGCATGTTGGGCCTCACTAATAGTGAACCTGGCCCAGTAAGGACCTTTTCAGCCAAAAACCCAATAATCTCCACCTTTGCGAAAAATGTCCGACCCTTTGGAGAATGTTGAAATGTGTTTGTAACACCTCCACCTGGTGAAAGCTCACTCCAACCAAACCTGCACCTTAAAGGTGCACTTTCATTCTCTAGTAAGAGGAGAGATTGAGCAAGTCCAAGCGACGCTTAAACTTCTCTAGAGTAACTAGCTCGGTTTGCATTTCTGCTTCATCTACATCAATCCTGGCACCCGTCTCACCACTATTGGTGATAAGAGCAAAGTGTGCCTGCTCTTCCTCCCTTCCAAGCCTTTGAGGTGGCTTGATGGTTCTCTTTGTTCTTTCCTGTGCCAAACTGCTAAGGCTCCTGCTAAGCCTCTCTTTGTTCCTCACCTCCTGATGAACTGGTCTCATCTTGACCATCGATTTTTGTCCAGTCTAAGAATCTGGATTGAAGGGAGCTTTGGAGTTGTTTCTAACCGTGCACTGCCTGCACTCAATCTTGTCTGTGCACTACTGGGAAAAACCCTACTGACCGCTCCTGCTGTTCTCGTTCCTTGCTTCAAATCTGGAAGCCCGCTGCCTCCTTTGCTCCTGCTCTCTGCACACCCTTTCCTGCTATCTAGAACTGGGTCTCTGTGCAATGGGATCTGGGACACTTCAGCCCCATTTACTGCAATTTATTATTTTGGACTTGGACTAATGCATTAGATCTCCCAGCATTTGCATTTCTGACCTCTCTGATTCTCGATCTGGAATCTACACTGCTCAAGTGTCTTAGCCTACTCTCTATCTGGAGTAGATCTGCTTAGGCCTGCACCTGCCTGAAACCTTTCTGCTCTGGTTTCTCTCGAGAAACCCTTGATCTCGACTAGATCTGCTGGGTCCTGCCGTGCTTTCTCTCACCTCCACCCACTTGGGACGATGCTGAGTTGTGTCTCAAGGTCCCCAAATTGCAGAGATCTACTCTCTGTGGTACTGCTTTGCTGCATGCCTAACCACCTTTTGCGCGTCGCTGCCTCCATGTGCAGCACTCGATGTTGTTGCCTTCCTCTGTTCCACCCATGTATCGCTGGGCTTACTTGCCCTTCCTCGGTTCAGATCTGGACTGAAAAAAAAAAAAACCAAAGGCCTTGCAACACCTAAACTGCTCTGCTCTTTGCTCGGCCTGCCCGTGTGTCATGCGATGGTCTCTGCTCCACCCACCTTTCTGCAAAATCGATGGATCTTGCCTGCGTCGGCTATGGGGTTTTCATCTGGGATGAAAACAGATCTTCAGAGATCTGTTCCTGGGCGCACTTGTGTGAACTGCTGTACGGAGCTGTGCTGCTCCTTTTGGATCACAGATTCTGCCTTTAAGTGGATTAAAGGGAGTCCTGTGCTTCAATTCTAAAACAGTAAATCTACTCCAGTCATTGTGTAGATCTCATCACTGCGAATGGCGAAGATGGATCTGAATTCCAAGTCTGTATGGCTCCGGAAACTGCAAAACAATCTGGACCGTAGATTTTGTCTGTCGATTCTGACTGTTCTATACACTATCTAACAATCTGTCAAACACTTGGTATGCAACCATTTCTCTCCTATCTCAAATTTTTTTTTTTCACTTAGGCACTCTGTCAACACTTGGTGTGCAACAGTTCTTTCCTCTTCACTGGCTGATCCTAGCTTGCTGGTTTGCTGCAGAATCAGATCTGCCTAACCTGGGATGCTGGCTGTTTGCCTGAACCCCTTGCACTCGACCCTCTTTCTGCTGTGCGATCGACAGCCCTGTGAGAAGCGCAGATCTGCTCTAGCTGAGCGACAGTTCTGTTCTCTGCTCTGAACAATAACCACGGTTTTCTGCCTGGGTTTGTGCTATCTCTGATCTGCGATGAGAGAGATCTTGAGCTGGGACGCTGCTGTCCCCTTCCTACCATTCTCTGGGATTGAAGAGGTGGGTCTAGGAATCCTGCGCAGTTGTTTCCTTTCTCAAGGACCCAGATCTGAAACGATATGCAGCACACCCTCTGTAGTTCTCTAGTCTGTATACACGGGACTACTGTGCACACGATTTGGAAAAACTTGCGCACAGCTCTCAGTCTGAGATGGGGTTTTCTGCCTGCTGCCTCCTCTTCCTCTCGATTCAGCTTTTGTTCTCTGCTGAACTGTGATTTTCCACCCTCCAACTGTCCCTGAATCGGAACTGACTTTTGGATCTGGCTTGCTGCCTCTAGCAGCGCCTGCTGGCTGCTATTTTCAGTGCCAGGTGCCTTCAGATCTGCAGAGGTCCGGCAGAAGAGATCTGACTGGACAGATCTGGCCGCCCTTAAAGCGGTGGTGTGAATCTCTGAAAACCCCTTTTCTTCACGTGTTCTCACAGCTGCCCCTTCCTGTCCAGCAATGAAACAAGTCTCTGTTCACAGCATGCATGAACAGATGCGTGAACAAATTCGTGTGGGTCCGGCAGTGGGTTTGCGCCAAGGGGCTCTGCTGCGCATCTGCAGCTTGCTCTCAGTCTGGCTGCTGTCCCTTGTGCGTTTTTCAGGCTTGGTTCTGAGATTTCTTTCTCGATCCGGATCTCTTTTGCCCGAGAGAAACTCCTAGATTGATATGTGATTGTTTGCCTTGGCTGCCGGGATCCGACGATCCAGCTCTGATACCAATTGTTATGAAATGAAATACAAAATCACACAATGATCAAACATCACACAAGAGAACACCGAGATTTTACGTGGTTCGGCAAAACTGCCTACGTCTACGGAGCGTGATGATTCGACTAAGATGAAGTTCATGGACAGGTTACAAGGATTACAAACCAACCCTACCCATCCCTTCCTCTCAGTCTCTCTTTCTCTCCATTCACAGCTCAAGAAAACCCTAAGGGAAAGAGACATTATATACTTGTGCACATGAAACACAATTGGGCCTGCTGGACCTCACTAATAGTGAACCTGGCCTAGTAAGGACCTTTTGAGCCAAAAACCCAACATAATCAAGTAATGCAACTTATTGTTCTAGCTAGAATCCAATGGGAAAAAGTAGTGATATATTCTATCATCTTCAAGAAGAACACTGGAATAATATTAGAAAAGCTCCCGAAAGGGGTATATCGCATGAAAGAATCAATGCAACATAGTGGAATATAAACAAGTTGCATAGAATACAGTGCATGACAGTCTAAGAGTAGCATTTCCTTTAGTTGTAAACAGTACATGTACTGAAACATAGTAAAATGATGACATCACCTAACACATCAAAGGACCGAGCAAGAAGTTTTCCTCTGGGATCCACGAAATTAGCACCAAAGCTGTGAAGCATCCCTGAAAATTGTGCTCTTGAAGCACACCGAGAACATTTCTAAGTTTTGTCATGAAAACATGTATGTAAAAACTAGATCAAGATTTAAGATAAGGAGTTTTGTAGAACTATGGGTCATTAATCCAAAAGAAACTCGATTCAATGTCAAAATGGACGGTCAACAAACAGATTCCAATGACATCACTAATCCCTCTCTTTCCTTGCTTGATTCTCTCCAATTTTGTAAGAATTAACATGTTCAACTTCTTGATGTGCAAGTTAGAAAATTCACAACTCCATATTCTCTTAGGGATATGGACCATTTAATTGGGCTTGGAGGCCCAAACAATAAAAACAAGGACCTGGACCCATCATATATGGATTTGGGCCAACGAAAATAAATTCTTGGCTCCAATAACATTCTAAAATTAACCCATTATCACTCCATAAAAATTTTGCAAAATTCAAGGTAAGGCCCCAATTTTTGTGGATGCACTTGCATTAGAAGCCTACCCATTTTCTAACCAATTTTCTTGAAAACTTTTTCGAACCCGCTTCCAACGGTATTCCATAATACGATGACCACACACTTCTCTCTTTGGGAGGGAGCAGTAAGGCCTCCACATTTCCAAAGAAGTGAACATCCACTTCTAAGAAAAATCTTTCTTCTTTATCTATTTTCCTTCCAATTTTTGTTCTCGGTGTTGTGACAAGAATCCAATCACCCCAAACCTCGTCCACTCCTTATGCCCCAAAGAAATTCCCAATGTAACTTTATCATAGCAACTAATTTTACCAGGCTACTATGGAAGCATACGGCCACTTAAGATTGCTTTTATATTCGACAAAGATTTCTTTGATCTAGCACTATGTATTGGACTCATTAGTCTCCTTCCCCTTCACAATCTCAACATACAAACCAATGTTTTAAAAACCGACTCGTGAAGCGACTTGTCTCGATAGAAGGTTAGGTTAAATAAGGTTCAACCGGGTTCAACCATAGTCAAACCCGGTCAAACCCGTGCCATAAATATTATATTATAAATAATATTAAATAATATTTAATTGATGAGTTGTAATAAAATTTTAAGTAATATTGGAAAAAAAAAAATGTGACTCTGACTAGTAAAATCAAGTGGCTAAAAATTAAATTTTAAGTTCAAATTTTGATCTACATGTGGTATATCATATCTAATTTTAATCCAACATTATTTTTTTATAAATCATCTTAAAATAATTTTTTTAAAAAAGATAATATATTAGATGTAATCATACATATATAATTGCTAAATAGAGCTTTTGTGTTCTTTTGTAAAAATATTATGCTCTATAATTTTGTCTAGGTTGCTGCAATAGACTATTATATATGTTTAGATTCATTTGTTTTTGACGAATTCGATGAGTCTTAAGCCAAATTTAAATTGAAAAATAAACCTATTCAAATACCAAAATTCTACATTATATAATTTATTACAATCTCATCATATTATTATAAAATTATAAATAAATAACAAATAAGAATATAAATACTCTTTATTTAAATCATCCATTTTATTTATTTCCATAAAATAAAAAAATCTTAAAAATGAATTGATTTTTTCATTTAACTAATGTTGCATCTATTTGCCATGTACATGGAATATCTCATTTCATGAGTATGAAGATAGCTTAATCTCTATGATAGGTCCCTAATGGAAAAGTCTGGAGGAGTTTTGGTGGCCTACAACGGCACTTTATTGCTTATTAACTCCTCTCAAGCCCTAAAATGTCATTTCCTTTATTTCCTTAACAAACCCCCCAAACCCTAGTGTCTCTTCTATTTTTTTTCAACGTGGAAAGGACGGCAGCCAACCCCAATGGCCCTCTCTTTCTTTTTCAGTGTGGAAAAGCGACAGCGGCGTTCACCATTGCCATCGCTTGCCGCTCCCTAGCCCCGACCTCCTCTTTATCACCATGCACTAGTGTAATTTTTCATCTTCTGCAAGTGGTAAAATCACCATATCTCAGGCTCCCAGCTGTTCTTACTTTTAAAAAAAAAAAAAAAAACGGTTTTAAGTTTAAATGGGTCACGGGTTTATGTGATAACCCGGGTTGAACCACGAGTTGGGGAGGGTACTTACGGGTTTTAAATCCATACCGGTTTTAAACAGACCCAACCCATCTTTTAGCCGTTCACGGTCAACCCTCAGGCTGGGCCGGGTTTGATAACATTGATACAAACCATTCTTCCAAAAACCCTCCATTTCAACAAGGAACTGAAGGTTCCTATTTTATTTTTCTTTCAAGACAACCAACCTTCCCCCTTTCTTTTCTTTGTTCCTGCAATTCCACCATCCCCTTTCTACCAGATTCTATCCCCCCATTACCTTTTCTATACTTTGCATTACATATCTGCAACCTTTTACTTTTGTAGTACATCCACTAAGTGCATTTACAACACTATTGGCCTCTCTTTCCATTTCCATTCTCACGAAAGCCCTTCAACCTTTTACATTCTGTTCTTGGAATGAAATCGTCAATACAGTCAAGTAAATATGGTCACCATTTTTTTATGGTGTACACAATAGCGAGCATCTCCTTCTTATGCACCAGTTTATCAAATGCTCTACCAGATAATGCTTTACTAAAAAATGCAATCGGCCGGCCTTCTTGCGTAAACACTGGCCGTAGCCCATGCCCTATTGTGTCAAATTTGATCACGAACTTGTTTTCAAAATCTAGTAGAGCCAACATAGGTTTTGTTGTGATTGCGCGTGGCTTGTGAGGGGGGCTGCGTGCATCCAAAGTTTTACCCAATGCCCTCGTTCTCGGAGAGAGGTACGGATCTTGGAATTCTATGTCATCAAAAAAATAAAAACATTGGTGGCGTTGTCATTGATTTTTAGCTTGATAAAGACGTGTTCAGCTTCATCGGACCATCCAAACCCATTTCATCATAACAATTTTATTAATCGCGTGGCAATCTTGCCATAATCTTTTGCAAAACACCTATAATACCCCGTCAATCCAAGGAACCCAAGTAGCTCCTCTATTGATTTTAGTCATGGCCATTCCACCATGCTCCAGATCTTATTAGGATCAGTTGCTACATTGTCAGATGAAATTATATGGCCCAAGTAATTGATCTTGCGGCGGCACCCGAATTGACGTAGCAGAAGAGATAACTTGACGCAGCAGAGGTAATCGGGTTTAATAAGATCTGGTCAATTCTGGTCAACAGATGTCAAATCTTGCCAAAATCTGGTCAAACAGTCAATTGGTTGGTCAACAATGGTCAAACTAATAAAGGTGGGCTACAGTTTAGGTAGGTTGATGTTGCTGGATATTGATGGAGTTTAAGTGGGCATTAATGAGGAATGGAAAATGAATGGGCTTCTCTTCTTTTTTTTGAGTGGTAACATGAATTTTCATTAAAAGAGAAAGAAGGTACAAGAGGAGAAGATAATAATGGGTTCAGGAGCAATGAACCCTATGAAAAAGAAAAGAAAATACAAAATCACCCAACTATTGATCGCATATTTACAAAAATAAAAATGTAACAACAAAGAATCCCATCCCAAAGGTGTTGTACTGTGTGTCACAAACAGTAAACGCCCTGGCTTGTTGAGTCTACTTGTTTTGCAAAGAAGTCCGCAATATCGTTGGCCAATCTATTAACTTTGATGAACGAGATTACCTGACCCTTAAGTAAAACATTTATCTCCCTCACCACTGTAGCCAACTTCCATGAGGTTTTTTCACTCCCGATACCCATTTGATTGCATTTGCGAGTCACTTTTAATCATCAAGTTGTCCAACCCTAAAGAAATCCAAATAGTCAGTGCCTTCCTAATGCTAAGCAATTCCGCCTTGTTTGATTCCTTTCTGACAATCGACTCTACGAATACAACTAATGGCTCCCCATTATGGTCACGAAGAACGCCCCCAATTCCTGCTGGTCCCAGTTTTCCCCTAGCTGCCCCGTCCACGTTGAATTTGAATTGTCCTTGTTGTGGGGGTGCCCAAGTGGTTGACTTCTTGGTCTTTTTAGGGCCTCCCATCATTGAACCCTCCCAAGACTGATAGAAATTCATTATCTTGGTTCCTATGAAGGTTTTTCCTGACAAGAGTCACGTGCATAATCTCCATTTGGATTTCTAGAACAATTCCTCAATCCCCTGCTCCTTAGATTGAAAGACTCTAGCATTCCTCTCCTTCCAAATGGTCCACAAGATTGCTGCGGAACTGTATTCGAAGCCATTTTCCTTCTGGTGTTAAGGCCTGGGATGGACCATGAACGTATTATCCCGATGCAGGTATTATCAAGTACCCACGGCATTCCCATGAGATTAAGTAAACTTTTCCACAGATGGACCGTAACGGGGCAATTGACGGAGAGATGATCATCCTCTTCCTTTGCTTGGCTGCATAAGGGACATTGAAGGTCATCATCTGAGTTGAGTAGGCCTGTCCATTTCAAGGCTGATCTAGGCAGGGTCTTTCCTTGTAGCACGCACCACACAAAGGCTTGTACTCTTGGAGGGGCTAGGTTCTTCCATGCAAATCTAGGGAGTGATCCATCGCTACTCGAGTGGCTTATCCTTCCTACCATTGATCTATCCGAAAGGCTCCAAAGGATTCCCCTGACCAAATTAGTTTGTCTTCCTCTTCAATGGATAAGGGAAAGTCTTTCAAAAGGCATTGTAGGCTGTCTAGGCTTTCCTGTTCAAAGTCCTTAAGGCTTCTTCTGAAATCGAAATTCAAGTGGATCCGACCTCCCTCTATCCTATATCGATCGCTCACCATTGCCTTCTTATCAATCGTCACCCTAGATAGTCTAGGGAAGACAACCTTTAAGGGTCTATCCCCGAGCCATACCTCCTCCCAGAAAAGGGTCTGATTCCCGTTTTCCACTAGGCATCTTATATTCTCACTAAAAGCCCTACCCAATTGACCCTCGCCCTTTCCTAACTTCCACTAGCTTTTTACAATCTGGGAGCCCTCTCTTTCCACTTTCTCATAAAGTCCATCCACCTCTCTCCCCTGTTCCATATCTAGCTGCTAGGACTCTTGCCCATAAGGCTTCCCTTTCTTTTCCAAACCTCCCAACTCCATTTACATAATAATGCTTGATTCCCTAGATGAAGTGGACTGATTCCAAGGCCCTTCTATTTTTAGGTTTGGTCACGTTAGGCCATAATACTAAATGAACCTTCCTTTTGCCCTATTTGTCGTCCCACAGAAACCTCCTAAAACATTGTCTCAATTTCCCCGATATTCCTTTTGGGATTTGGAATAGGGACATGTAATAGGTGGGTAGGTTCAATAGTACCGAACTGATAAGGGTAAGTCTCCCTCTTAACGATAAGTACTTGTCGCTCCACCCTTGCAATCTTTTCTCCACCCTTTCTACCACCGGTGACCAAAAGGAGTTTAATCTTGGGTTCCCGCCCACCGGTAGCCCAAGGTACTTGAAAAGCAATGTACCCATTGAACACCCAACTAGATTCGCCATTCCCCTTACTGTTTCTTCCTCCGCCCCAACGCCTATAAGAGTGTTTTTTCTTAGGTTTACCTGCAGCCCTGATACCAGCTCAAAGCACCTTAGTGTCGCCTTGAAACCGGTGATCTCTTCGATGGATGGATTGCAGAAAAACAGAGTGTCATATGTGAATTGCAAGTGAGTTACTACCGGTCCCTGATCCGATGCCTAGAACCCTCTTACAATGCCTAGGTCTCTAGCCTTGTCAATCAATCTATTCAATCCTTCCCCCACTAAGGTGAAAATGAAGGCGGACAAAGGGTCCCCCTGCCTGAGGCCCCTATTGGTTGTTATGGGTGCAGTTGATGAGCCATTGACCAAGATGGAGTATTGTGGTATCCTCTACACAAGACTTCATCCACTTCTGCCAATTTCCAAAGCCCATGTTAGCAAAGAGGTAACTCACGAAGGACCAATCAACGTAATTTTACCAAATCCCATTTTTTCCTTTTCCCCCTCTCCTTGGCCAATGTTGATGCATTTTTTTCTTCTTCTTGTTTATCTCCCTTTTGGTTGTCATTTGTTTTCCCATTCTTTTCCTCCTGCCACAACAGACTTTTCTTTTGGCTATTTTTCTCATTCTGCTAATTAGCTATAATTTTCTTCTTTCTTCTCATCTTTTTAATGCTATTGTGGTTGTTATTACTGTTGTTGCATGTAATTTTTTTCTTTTGCTTTTTTCTTATTTTCTTCCTTTTGTCGACAATGCTGCTTTTTTATTGCTTTGTTTTCCTCTCTTGTTGTTATTGCTTCAATCTTTTTTAACAATTTGGCCCCTTCATTCTCTATTATGCATCTAGAGTTGATATTCCATTAGTTTTTAGCACTTCTACTTTCAATAAATTGCTTAATTTGGTCATACCAAATTGGTTGAAAACATGAGACACGATAGTGCTTTTAGAATTTCAAACTTTATATTTAAATTTCAATGAATAATATACCTATTGCATTAATGCCTTTTGCTTTTTTGCCATGTATATGCATCCAATTATTATTGGAAGGTAATTGAAGAATTACAATTATTTTATTTCTATTGTAGAATAACACACTGAGAATATGTTGTCTTCCTTAATCAAAGAGAGACCCTATGATTTATATTTATAGAAAAAACATAATACAAATAAGGAAAGTAAAATAAATACAAATAAGTAAAGCCCTAAACCTAAATATATCATCTAAATATATCTCAACACACCCTCACCCCCCACAAACTCAAGTCGGTCCTACTTGAGTATGCACATATCCAATTTGACGATCCAATGGTGACGCCATCTAATGGAGCGAAAGCAGATAAACAAGAATCTCCAAAAACCGAGCCTGATCAAAGGCTAGAACCAGCTGACGTCCCGCAACAGCATGTACCCAAAAAAATACTGGAGAATGAACAATGGAAACTCAGTGCTAGAAACAACAAGGCTGCAACACCACCGTACAGAGGTATAGTTCTCAAAAAAAAAAAATACAAGGCACTGGCATAAAATGTTTCAGTAGCCGGATCTGATGCCGGAAAGTGCAGGCTGCAAAGGGAAGAAACATTAGTAATGCTCCAGGAAGTAATGAGAATCCTCTACATAAGTACGCCGCAAAGAGAAACTGATCTGAAGAAGATGCCGAAGTCCGGTGAGGAACACTAACATGGGCAGGAACAGTAAAATAGATAAAAACATAAACCTCCAGTCAACAAGACTAAAGAATAGGTCGCAGAGGGTTCCATTGGTATTCAAACTCAAAATCGCGCCATACAAATGTGATGTAGGGCCAAAAATTACGGCAGATCAAATCTGAAGAAAGACTACGTATCTAAGGGAACAAACAAAGATGGAACTATGAACCACCTACAAAATACAGGGAGAAAAAGATCTCTAAAAGGAGAGGTCAAAGGGCTGGAGAATAAAATCTGGGAGGCAACTAGGGGATCGTTTGGCAAACAAAAGGGAGTGAGGATTTTATTTATTTATACAATGACTTGGGTGAAAATAAAAATTGTAGCATTGTTTGCGGTACAAGTAGCAATCCAAATAGCAGCAAAGCTGAGCGCCCCACCAGGGAAGTGGAGTGAAGCACCTGTGAGGAATCCAAAGGGTAGAGATGGGCGACACCAGAGAGGGGGAGGAAGGTTGTCTACTTTGAAGAACAACAGAGCTTTGCAAAAAACAATCCAAAAAAAAAAAAAACACCAGAAGTCCAAGGCAACAGCAAGAAAGGATGGAAAAGGGGGCCCACCGTTGATAGAAGGGGAGGCCACCAGGTGAGATAGAAACCAAGGCACCAATAGCCAGTAGATCTAGCAGAAAAATCCCAAAAATTGGGTTTTGGGGCCTCCTGACAGCAGTGATGAAGAACGGAAAAATGGGCCCCACCGTTGACCGAAACCCTAGGTCAACCTAGAGCGTAGGAAGGTAGGCAGGGGTGACGCTAGTGTTGCATATCCCAGTAGCAATAGGGCAAGATCCACGCAGATCGAAGCAAAAAACTATAGGCAAAAGGCCTCAAATGGCAAATCCAAGCCGATGGATTGGTAGCCTTGCCAAAAATGGCAGGGGTATGGTATGGTCCCACCGGCGAAAGTCCCACCGGAAAAGCAGATGACGCGAACAAGGAGAGACAATGGCAGCAAATCGGGAGAAGAGAAAGTGAAGGAGACAGAGGAAGCAAAGACTGAAAAAGAGAGGCCTTTTTCAGAGCAGGGTCAATTGGGGGAGAGATTTTTTTTTTTCGTTTGTTTTTGTGAAAGCATTAAAGCTCCTCCCTCTGCCGAATAAGTGTGATCGGCAGAGGGAGAGAAGAAACGACTGCAGTCTTGTCTCTCTCTATCGCCCCCCCAAAAAGCAACACATGAAAAGTCAAGATCTCTTGATTGATACCATGTAGAATAACACACTGAGAATATACTGTCTTCCTTAATTAAGGAGAGACCCTATGATTTATATTTATAGAGAAAACAGAATACAAATAAGGAAAGTAAAATAAATACAAATAAGGAAAGCCTTAAACTTAAATATATCATCTAAATATATCTCAACATCTACCTTTTTTACATCATCTATGCTATGTCACATATCGGTTTTTTTTTTTTTTTTTAACACCCCGCTATGTCACATCTATTTATATTTTCAGGAAAAATGTTATGAATCTTACAATTTTACAATTCATGATCCACAGTTCATGACATAAAATGATTTCACGATACAATTTTATTTTGACAATATTGAACACAGTAAAGGTTGCTTGCATATGTTTTTTATCCCCTCTTAATCTCCTCCTTGTGTTTTTACAGTGGCTTGGTCTTTGGAAAGTTCCCAACTAACCCCAAAAGAAGCCAGAACTATACCCAAGGATTAACTAATTTCAATTCCAATTTCCTCAAAGTTGGATTATTTGTTTACCATAATTCAAGCATTTAAAATGCCATGAATTATTCAAGATGTCCCTAAATGTATGCCTTAGGAAATTAAGTGATGCGGAGCAGATTAGCATTAATTTCTTTTTTTGATTTAGTTATCATGACTGTATTTGTTTATTTTATTTTTCTCTTATTAGATTAGTTGTTTGGAATTATTTGACTGAGTTTCTTATGTAAATTTGGATTTAATTAAGGGTATTTGGGACATTTCTGTAATTGGGGGTATTTTAGTCATTCTCTTTTGAGTTTATTATCTATATATATATATATATATATATATATATAGGTTGTAAGCCCTCTAGGGCAGATCAATGAATGAATAGAAGAATCGAAATTTTGCTGTGGAAAAAGACTCCATGCACAGACAGTGGTGAGAAATCACGAAACCTCGGCGAGAAGCAGAGGACGGAGAGAAGCCAACGGAAAGGGTGAGAAGTCTCTTCCAAATCCAAGTACCTATCTACCTCTTTCTAATCTCTTCTATTTCCTCTCCCCTCTCTCTTTTTTTTTTTCTTTTCTTTTGGTTACCCCAACCAAATCAAAACCCTCCCTACTTGCCGTGAAAACCCAAAGCCCTTCCCTTGTTGCCGCTACCTGTTCCCAAGCCAAACCCACCTTACAACTTTCGCCCCTCTCCAAATCCCCTTTACCTGCGACTGAAGCCATCCCAAATCCCTTCCATAACCTTCATACTGTTTTCGCCAGCCCTAAGATCCACTCTGCCCCTTTCATTTTTCCTGTACAGCCCCTTTGTTGCTGTCCTAAACCCTTTTTGGCCTTCCTATCTCCAACTACAGCCCAAACAGTCCTCCATACTGCTGTCCCATACCCTTTGGACCCCTTCCTTGTGATCGCCACCCTCCATATTACTTCCCTTGCTGCTGTAGACCCTTCTCTAGGCCCAGCCAGCCATTGCCAAGCGTTCCTTAGCCTTCGCCACCCCTTTATCTTTCTCTCCAGCCATCGCCATCCACTCCCAAACCCCTCCCTTGCTTCCTTAACATACAAACCCCTACCTTGGTGCTGCCGCAAGCCACAACAGTCCCATGTTGCTGCCGTTTCCCCTCCAAGCATCGCAAGGCCTTAACCAGCTCACCACTTATCGTGATTTCCTGTAGTTCCGCCCCTTTTGTTAACTTATCCCATCTTCTTTTTACTTACCAAACTGCCATTAGTCCCTTTACGCCCATCTAAATCCAATTTTAGTCCTAATTTGGTGATAGGCCTACACTTTCGTGGGTCCCGATAAGCATATGACTTTGAGGGATCTCCATTTTGAGCATCATCAATTGGTCTTGGTAAGTTGCATAATTGTTTATATTAGATCTCCAAGAATTTGTTTTGATTATTTGTGGCTTATTTATATGATTCATTTGTCATTATTAATTTAATTCTTAAATTTCAACCCCATATTAGTCTTAAGGTTCATTGTTTTCATTTTAAGGAAACACATTAGGCATTTAGGGTTACCCTATCCCTTGTCTTGCATCATTAAGCCAATCGCATCTAATACTAAGTGAAAATTTTGGAGCTATGGAGTAACAAACTGCAAACACAGGTACCTGTTATCATCATAAAATTCAGCCAAATTCTGAATCTCCACATACTCGAGACCAGCTTCTCTTGCCAATCTGATTCAAGAAATAACAAGCCCATTTGTTGTTAGATCCCTTTGGCATATCTTGAAGACGCGAAAAAATAAACTAAACAATAATAGATAGATCAAATTGCAATAGACATAGAGGAAATTTAACCTGATTAGACTTGGAAAATGGACCAAACAATGAATTTCAGAAGCCACATCATTTGTAAATTTGAGTTGATATTTCTTTCCAAATAATGGAAATCTGAAAATTGATAAGCATCAAAATCATATGAAGAATCAAGAGAAAAACAAAAACAAACAGAAAATATAAATCCAGGAGCAAAAAGTTTGTTTAATACTTCTCCTCCTCAACTTCAAAAGTAATGACGTAGCTCTCTGTCCGTATGCAATTTGCAACTGTATTTGGCTTTAGACCTTTATTGTGTGATGCTTCAACATTCTTTTGGTATTTTGTCCTAAAATGTTATCACAAGAAATGCCAAAAAATAATGATATGATCTTATTGTAGAATTTAATAATGACAAAAAAGAAACATAAGAAGAAGAGAAGAAGTGGAGAAGAATTTTCCCTGTGTTGTATTGATGTATTTTCCTCTTAGAGAATACATGAATAAATAGGAAAAAGGGAGTCACTAAAGGTGGCAAAAAAGGAAATACAATAAAAGACTGCATATCTACATTAAAGCATGCAACCATACAGTTGGCATTCCAAAATAGGATCAATCGGGTCAATTATCTTGTATCGGGTCCCACAATACTCCCCTTCAAGCTGGCTCGAAGATGTCTAACAAACTCAACTTGCCAATAACCGAAAATGACTTGATGTCGAGGAACAAACTTTGTCAATATATCTGCAAGTTGATCTTTAGATTACAAATGAGGAGTTGTAAGTCGGCCTTCAGAAATATGTTGTTAAGGAAGTGACAATCAACCTCAATGTGCTTGGTCCTCTCATGAAAGACCAGATTGGAGGCGATGTTGATGGCCGCCTGATTGTCACAGAACATAATAAGTGGATCAACGGGAGTAAAACCCAACTCCATAAGAAACTGATGGATCCAAAGTAATTCAACCGTAGTATTAGCCATCGCACGATACTCTATCTCAGCACTAGAGCGAGCAACAACAAACTTCTTCTTACTATGCCAGCAGACCAAATGAGAGCCCAAGAAGAAACAATAACCAGTGGTGGAGCAACGGTCATTAGAAAAGCCAGCCCAATCTGCATCCCTGGCAACAAGAAAGAAAACACTCCAAAGTGGGTCCCACCTTTGAGAGAATAAGGGGTAGTCAAGTGCGATGAGAGGACAGGGTAGGAGCGAACCCAAGGAGAGAAGCAATAGACCAACAAAAGCCTCGATGGTACGAATGCAGCAAGGAAAACCTAAAACTGGGTTTGGTGCAGATGAAAATTGGCTTGGGGAGAAACAACCAAAACCAGTTCTAAGAGCCTGTAAAAGGCCAATCAAACACCACCGAGGGAAATCCTTTGTCAAAAACGACAGGAGTAGATAGGGTTCCAGTGCCGAAATCTTCACGGGAAAAAGTGAGCATGACGGCGAAGGTGCAAGCAGCAAACGGCACAGCTAAGGTCTTGGAACGGCAAAAAGGTCCAAGAAACTAGAAAAAAAAAAAAAATCTTGAAATGGAGGAAAAGAGATCCACAACAAAGATCCTCGAAGAGCCGGTGATGAAGACCAAAGGAGAATAATAACTCCGGCGATGAAGAGAACTACCGACGAGGAACAATAAAATGGACAAGAAATCCTCCCAAAGCGTCAAGAAAATCGTTCTGGCTTATACCATGTAGAATTTAATAATGACAATAAAGAAAAATAAGAAGATGTAGAGAAGAATTTTCTCTGTGCTGTATTGATGTGTTTTCCTCTTAGAGGATACATGAATAAATAGGAAAAATGGAGTCACTTAAGGTGGCACAAAAGGAAATACAAGAAAAGACTACTTATCTACATTAAATCATACAACCATACAGTTAACTTTCCAAAATAGGATTAGACAGGTCAATTATCCTGTATCGGGTCCCACAACACTTACTGCCCTATAAAAAGGCAAATACCCAATACGTGATTCCAACACTCAATAAGTAATATTTGATAATGAAATGCTAAAGTCGGAATGTTAGAATGAAATTATACAGTTAGTAGATAAGTTGTCATTCCATAGGGCCTATCCTTTTTTCTTTTATCTCATTGAATATCCATAAAAAATATTTAAAGGCAAATAACTTATAACAAACAAAATTAGAGACCCATAAAATGGGGCGCTCAGATTTTCCATTTATGTGAGGAAATTTCAATGGTTAGAAATATTTATAATTTATCCTTCTACTTTATCTATATATAAAGAGAAAGTTTAAGGTGTCTGTCAAATGAATTTTTGACGGTTCACTCATTGAATGGTTGTAATTTGGTTGCATGTTGGCAAAATTCATCAAGAAACAAAAACTAGCAACATAATATGAAAAGAGATTTTAAGATAGGATTTGACGAGTTAGATGGATTTAGTTCACGAGAAAAGACAAAATTCGTCAAAAAAATAAGAAAAACGATTTTAAGATGGGATTTGGTGAGTTGGAAAATTTTAGTTCAACACTATCATCTTATTATTTAAAAGTAAAGAAAATTCATGAAAATTTTGTCTAAAAAATAGAAAAAGAAATTTCATGATTAAATTCGTGGATTTTAAACTATATGGCCAAAAAAATTGTATTAGGATCTAAAATAGAAAGTTTTGTACAAAAAAATGTGAATTAAAGAAACATTAGTTTCTATAAATTTTTAATTAATTTTACTCATCCAAAGTGCGTGCCCTCTACTAGTATATATTATATTCAATAAATTAGACAATGATCAAAACTCTTCCAACCATTATCAAGATAATAATGGGTGCCACCATGATTTTCTACCATTGATGGACCCACCAAGGATTAACAACACAAATTGATCTAAATGAAGAACTCAACCACATACTGTAATTTGATCATGTGTCCATTGCAAACCAAGATAGACAATCATTTTAAGCATTAGATAAGTGGTTGGCCATGCAAAACCAAATGCTACGTTTGTCATTATCATCTTTGCTATCTATCTGAGAAACTTTTCAGGTTCTAAAATTTCACTCAAAGCTATAACAAACCATTATTCTTTGAGACTCCACAATATATATCCTGTTTTTGATCTGATGGGGGATGATGAAGACATCAAGGACCCATCAAATAAGAGCCAATTTTTTTTTTTTGAAAAGTAACTTACATTATTAAAGAAGAAAAAAATTATACACTATAAGAGGTTGTCTGGAAAGGCCACCCTAACTGAAAAGAACAAACCAACCCTCCCAAATTACAACAACCTATTTACAATTTCTATTGATAAAGACGCCCCCTGACAAGCTAGTTCTTGCAGCAGAGTTTGCTGACCGATAAGTCCATGCAATCTGAAAGTCAAGAATAGAGATGGTTTGTCAAATCTTCTCAAATTTATCTAAATAAAACCACGGGCACTGAGAATCTAACACCCACCCCACAACCACCTTAGAATCTCCTTCTACCAGACTCCCTTTAATCCCTAATTTTTCCAACTCCAAGATGCCTCTCCATAAAGCAAATAGTTCCACCTCTATGACAGAACCGTTTGGGAGAGGCCCAGCAAAAGAAAGCACAGTATAACTCGAATCATTTCTTATTAGTCCACCATAGCCTGCAAGACCAACCTCATGCATACAGCTGCCATCAAAATTTAGTTTGAGTAAACCCACCAGTGGAGGAGACCAAGGAACCATAGGACAAAAATCTGTCTGCTGTGAAGCATAATCAACTAAAGCCCAATCCCTACACAACTCTGACACCGAAATTCCCCTGAACTTCGACGACCCGACCATCCACCAGGCCACCCGAAGTTTGATAATGTCTAGGAGGTTCGATATAGAGCCCTCTTTTCCTTGGAAAAATCCTTTTATTTCGCTCTAGCTAGATAGACACACTATACTCAGCATTGTCATAGCCCAAAGAGTTCGTCAAAAAGAGGATTCTGACATCACCACCTCTTCATTAAACAATTCATACCACGCTCAAGGCAAGCAGAACTTAATACCTAACATCTGGAAAAATGCACCCAAATCTGATAAGACACCAAGCAATGCAGCATAAGATGATTGACCGACTCTACATCCGTTAAGCAAAGAGGACAAGCATTGACAATAAGCATCTTTTGTAACCGCAAATTATCAATAGTCAGGATTTTTTGCAGACTCGAAATCCAACTAAACACCTTCACCTTAAAAGGAGATAACCCCACCCAAACTTTCGGATGAACAGTCAGAGTTTCATCCATTTTCAAGAGCTCCTTACAGAAAGAGTACACAAAGAAATTACCATGAGGATCCAACTCCCATATACGCCGATCCTTACCCCTACCAGCCACAAAAGTATTATCCAGAAGACACGAAAGGGACACCCAACCATCCAACCCTCCAGCTCTCATCTAAAAGGACACCAAACAATCTTATTATTTAAAATGTCATAACACTCCCTTACCATAGCTTCATTATTAGCTGTGAAAGAAAATAAAGTAGGGAACGAATGGGACAACGGAGCGTCTCCCAGCCATTTATCATGCCAAAATAAGATCTCATCGCTTGAATATGCTCGATACCAGATACAACGACCAAAAGCCTAAGCCAATGTACAAACACCCTTCCAAATACCAGAATCTCTCCTATTAGCAGTTATTATTCTCCACCCTTGCCCCTAAACCGATATTTTTGTCGAATTATATCCTTCCATAAACCTTTAGAAGAATCACCTAACCGCCATAGCAGCTTTCCCAACAGAGCATCATTAAACTGACGAATTGGTCTAATACCGAGACCACCGTCCTTCTTAAGTTTACAAACCTAGGACCAACTGACCAGATGGTATTTCCACCTCTCTCTTGTTGTGGGACCCACAAGTCCATTATTAGAGTATTGATACATAATTGTCCAACCACCAACCTTCACCAACCCTATTAATGTATTGTAAATGTCAACTATTACCTAACACCAACCTCATTAATAAGGTTGTCTTTAATGTAATCGATATATACATGTAACCATTCAATGTAAAGATATATCAATACAATATTGAGAGATTTTCTTCTCCAATCTCTTTTCTTTGTTCTCTCTTTCTACATGGTATCAGCCAAGGAAGATTTTGTTCTCTGATTCCCTTCAGTTTTCCGACACTTTCTGCAGCCTTTCTCTTCTCCAGCAAAGATCATTGTTCCCGGCGAAGGTTCTCCCGGCAGGGACTCATCCTTCCTTGCCATTTTTGACAGAGTTATCCATCTGCATAGTTGGATCTCCGGGTGAAGGTTTACTAATTGGCTAACTATCATAATGTTAAAACTTATGTACCATCACTTTTTGTTTTAGAAAAAAAAAAATTTATGCCTAAGACAAGGAATTCTATTTCAGAGAACCATTTTCGCTTTATGGTAGGTAGATCAACAACAAAAAAACATATTTCAAAGACAAAACTCATGAAGAAGTACCAAAAAAATTTACATATGGTTTTTGTTGAAATAGGGCTAAATATTGATGACGCAATACACCCCTAATAGAAAATAGTTCAGCAGTTCAAAACCTACCTCCAAACTACCTTCCATATGCCATCAAATTCACTCATCCCTTTTCCTTTACTTTCAATAAAAGTTTGACCCAGCATTGCCCATGAAAAAGAAAATCTATAATAAGCCTTGATAATGAGTTCCTATCTAGTAGGGTTTGCTCTGGTTCTGTAGCAAATTGGTCTTGTACACTAGAGTCTGTATTACCCTAGAAAAGAAGATTTGAATGGCATGCCTAAGTAGTCAAAGGGAAGGAAGTTGAGCAGCCCTTATAGCAATAGTGGCTTGAGGACGCAGCCAAGCCACGAGAATAGCTTGCTTCAAGTAGTTGTAAGAAGGATCTAGACAATAATGGGTGGGGGATTAATAAGCATCACTTTTGACACCACTAACGACTTAAGAAAGGAGAAAGATGTCACAGCTCCACAGAACAACTTGGAACAAGGAAACCTAATAGATTTCTTTCAGCCAAGTAAGCACGAAGATTGAGATGATTTGACACATGCACAAAAAGAAAATAACCATTGTAAAAGCACTGTGCGAAAAGAAAAGAAAGTTCCCAATTGAGTTTGGCCTACCACGTAGATGGAAAATATAGTCTTTCTGGTGAGCTGTGAAAGATTATTGATGAAAATCTAGAAGTAGCCAGCATCAAAAAGCAAGTAGATGGAAAATGGTTAAACGCAAAATGGATCTCCAGCCCTCCCCAAAGAAAATGAAATTCAACCATCTTGCATACATTTGATGGCAACCAAGTCATTACAACCTTGACCCATCATTTCTTTAATCTTAGAAAAGCATTTTGCTTTTCCACAGAAAATGCATAATGAACCAAGCATATCCCAAGGAGATTCCAAAGAATGCTGTATCCATGATGATGACCACAGCCCAATTAATAAGATCCATGAATACTACGAAAGGATTGAATATTAAATGTAACATGTTTCCTCTTTTAATAATACGTATTGCTTGGAAGTTTCCAAGAGAACTTCCACTTTGTTCAGTAATACATAATATTCTCATTATTAAAAAAAAATTATGAGGTATTTTGCTCCAGGTTTCTTGCTTTACAACATATACTATGGTTAAAAAAAAGCAGCAAGAGATTTTCAGGGAAAATAAAACAAAAAGTAACAAAAAGAAAGAAATTAAATCCATACCATATGGTAGACGAATCAGGAGTAATACCGAAAAAGTATCCCCCCGGTCTTAGTAAGGATGATACATTATGAAGAAGGGCCCTTGCTCTCTCCTCAGATTCAAAAGACAACTGTAGGAATGTATTTTTCAGAAACATTAAAAACAGCAAAGAACTACAGGGATACAGAAAAAAAAAAAGGGGGAAAAACCCTGAATCCTAACATAACCTGTAAATGCTGCAAACAGCAAACAATATCAACTGGGATGCCCTTGTCTTGCAAATATGATTCTAATTTTTCCTGCAAGGGCAGTTCTAGGTATCATGTTTGGAATTTATGTAAAATTCTAGCGTGAGAAGTCATGACAGGAAAAACATTTTAAGTGGCTAAAAAATACACGGATATAAGCATCATTGGACTCAGTATTAAACTTCACTAAGGATTGTGCAGCTCCTTGTGTTAAATAATAATTTTTGGAAGCACATCAAATTGAACCAGTTCTGGAGATGATTTTAATCCTCGTCATCTGAGCTCATCCAGTAGGTCTATGGTTGGTTTTGGGAGGACAACTTTCCACCCAATCCCACTAAACTATGTTTTTGTCATCGACAATCTAGGATATTGTTTCTCACTAATTTATCCCAAGTATTCACTGGTCGTCTTCTTTTTTTGTAATAGAGATACTGGTCTAGCACTTTTTGTGCTTTCAACTTGTAACCTTTCATGTCTTCTTTAAATGATTTTCATAATTTGATTAAAAGAGCTCTTTTTTTCTAAATGGTAACATAATTTTTATTTTTAAAAGGAAAAAATTAAAGTAAAGCAAGAGAATTATACTGAACAAAACAAAAAACCATCCCCACCACACTGAAAAGACTCAAACACCCATAGCACTAAAACCCATTTACAAAAGTAACCCATTTCCCATTTGGGAGTGGGGAGAAGAGGATCCCATTTACAATAAATAGCTCAATATATGAAATAGAACTGTTGTAATACCCCTCCTCTTTGTGGAGGACAAGGGAAGTTTATTTCATGAACATCTGCAGACTGCCATATGCCAAACATCATATATACCTCTGCCTTTTTTTTTTCTTCCGAGTCTATTAACAGGGATTTAATACTGAGCCAGCCATAGATATAAGGACATAAACAGATATTAGGCCCACATGCAACCAGCAACAATTTCGGAAGGCACAAGAACTTGGCATAGAAGAGTTTTTACACCATTTTAGAAGATTTTCTCTCTTTTCTTTCAAGTTCTAAAAGCCTAAAGGTCAGTTTTCTAGCGTACTGTTTCTTGTTGAAAAGAGTGATAAGACTTCATCTGAGTCATTGATTTCGTAGGGTTTCATGAGATTTGCCACAAAACAGAGGGCTGAGCTTGTTTTTAGTTGACCATCAATCACTCAGGTCTGATCACAAATTAGATAATTACAGTGGCAATGTGCCCAGCCCTATATTTTCCCATTTTTTAATCTGCAATTGAAGGAAAAAAAAAAAGGTGTGCAAAAGAAATGAATAAGATAAATTTCTCTACACTCCATCGAGCGTCATCTCAAAAACCAAGAATTCTCAAAATTTGTCTTGCAAGACAAGTGAAGAAAACTACACATTAGAAAAGAAAAACAAAGAACGAAGAATATGAGCTCCATAACCTGTCAATAGAAATATCAATTCTTATTACACATTTCTTTTAATCAAATCTTACAAGGTTCAAACATATTGCATATTTCCAAAGACCATATGATAATTAGGAGCAACACATGTTAGTGTCCCAGTTTGACTGTGTCCCTAATTTGTCAATTCTGTAACTGTATTTGTACTTGCCTTGGATGATTGAAGAAGTTGCACGAAGACTCATTGAAGATCAAAGGTTTGTTGTGGGCAACTCAATGTGTGTTTGGCAACCACTTAGGTAAGAAGACCGCAGTGGACCCTCGGAGGAACCCAAACACCTAGGCAAGAGGACCATCTTATTGAAATCTTGCAAAAGCCTCAAAATGTGCTTAACTGTTAAAATTTGTCCAAGCTCGAGCCCTCGGGTCTGTATGTTCTGAGAGCTTCAAGTGCATCCTTCTGTAAATTCCACTGCTTTTAGGCCCGAGCCCTCGGATTTTGGCCCGAGCCCTCGAGCTCATTTGATATGAGAGCTAAGGGTTAAAGACTGTACCTCATGTCTGCTCTCATACCCGAGCTCTCGGGGTATCCCTGAGCCCTCGAGTACGTCCCGAGCCCTCGGGTACGCTCCCCGAGCCCTCCTGGCTTAAACGTTGTATATGAGTTGTATTTCCATAACAATGCTTGAGCCCTCGAGGATTAGCCATTTGCAAAGAGTTGTATATATATGTGGCTCGTTTTCTTAAACGTGATTAAGCACTCTAATGGTGGATAAACCCTAATAGAATCCAGACTTCTGAAAAATACTCTCCAAAGCTCTAAATAGTTTATCCTTGATCTCCAATCTCTTCACAAACTTATTGGTGATTTACAAAGGCTGTTTTGCCTTCAATGAAGATGATTCTGAGAAGCATTCTCTAGGTTCTCTTGTAGTATCTTAAAATCCTAGATCTACCCTTCCACTGCAGTTGTGCATCACTGGTGAACATCAAAACGTTGAAGACCGAAATGTGGAGATTCTCTGAAGAATCTATCAAGAAGATCTACGAAGGCCCAAGGCAAGTGTTGTTCTCTTTTCTATATGATTCATGTACAATGAATTAGACCTATGTGAATAAGCGTTGAGGATTAGACCATAGTGGTCGAACCTCATCAAAAATAGGGTGTATTGTTAGGGTGTGAAACCCTTTCATAGTGTGTTTCCGGATAGCCCAAGGTTGGGTGATTCCAAGAGTGGATCTAGGTTTGATTAAACCGAACCTCTATAAATTTCGTGAACTGATGGTTTGATTGTGGTTTGCCTTATTCCTTTTGGTTATTGGTTACTTACGTATTAATAAATCCATTCCACTGTTTTTCATTGGATTGTTTTGATTCCTTTATTGATATATTCTTTCATTGCTTGTTAGAAATTAAATAATTTAAAAGGGGTTAATAAAAATTAAAATAGCCCCCCCCCCTCTCTCTCTCTCTCTCTCTCTCTCTCTCTCTCTCTCTCTCTCTCTCTCTCTCTCTCTCTCTCTCTGTCCTGTATAGTTCTAGCCCGGACTTTCAACGCCCAAATGAAACCCATTTACACGTGGCAAATTAACAGCCAATATACAATGTCTCAGGGTATACCAAAAAGGGAAGACATATCAAAAAACAAGAACAAGGAAATCTCCCTGAAAAGGGCAAAAAGGAAAAAAAAAATTGAGAAACAGGCAACACTATTGCACCAAAGCAAACCATTACACTCCTTCCATGCTCTGGATATGCCTAAGATTGGAAGTTTCTTGAATTCAGGAAAAGATGAGGCCCAAGTCGCGCACTTCGCATTGACTCTAGCACTGATCTCTGAGGGATTCTCTTCTAGATTCCTAAAGACTATTATTCTACTCCCACCAAAGATCCAAATTGTTCCAAATGAGTGAGGCACCAAAGAATAGAAAACCTTGAATGACCACTATAAAAAGACCAAGCATAAGAAAGTTGAGCAATGGAGGAAGCATAATGGATAGAACCTCAAAGAGCCGAAGTGTAAAGTTCCAAACCAAGGAGGAGAAAGAATAGTAGAGGAGAAGGTAGTCTACATCTTCAAAAGCTTGGAGACAGAGGGTAAGCACTAATCATAATCCTATGCCTTTAGCGAATGTTGTCTTGACTAAGAATTTTCCATAACCCAGCTGTCCAGAAGATGCTAATGGCTCGTGTGGGGCCTTAGAGACCTAAATAGCTGGGCTGACCAAAAGAGTAGCATAGCAATGGTTGTTACAGACAAAAAAGGATTTCACATAAAAGGTTCCTGAGGGGGCCCCAAATCTGCTCATCATCCATGACAAAGGCAAGCTAGGAAGGGTTGAGAGAGAGAAGGGAGGCTTCCTGATAAAAAAAGATTTCTCTAAAAAATGGATATTCCAAACCACCTGCTCACCATCATATGAGAAAAGGTCCGCAACAAGGCGTCATTAGAGATCAAAAGCCAAAAAAGGGAAGGAAAACAAGAATCTAAGAAGACTCGCCACATCAAGGGTCTTTCCAGAAACAAATTGTCCTCACAGCCAAAACAATAGTGGATGCCTTGCTTGAACATTTCAAAACAAGCACTACTTGCTCTCCACATACCTGAACACCTACGCAGAAAGGGATTGACCTCCCAACTACGGTTGTCAATGTTGTACTTTACAATTAATAAGGACTTATAGGGAGCATCCTCTTCAGAAACAAGGCACCATAGCCATTCAGAAAGTAAAGCAGCATTGACCGAGGCTGCCACCTTCCACAAGGAAGCAAAAATGATGCCAATTTACTAGATGGTCTTTCAAATTTTCAGGTGAATTACCCTAAAGGAACTCACTCTTGATTCTTTGCAAGGAAACGATAACCTTTGGGTCACTTGAAAGCTGAATGAAAGTACATAGTAATAGCTGACAGGATGGACTTATCTCGATTCTTTCCAAGGACGCGATCACTTTTGGGGCACTTGAAAGCTGAATGAAAGTACATAGGAATAGCTGACAGGATGGACTTATCTCAATTCCTTCCAAGGAAGATATCACTTTTGGGGCACTTGAAAGCTGAAAGAAGTACATAGGACAGGATGGACTTAAAGACAGTAATTCGACCTCCGAAAGATAGATGTTTGCTAAACTTGCCAATAACTGGTTCCCAAAGAGAGCTACAAGGGGTCCTGATGCACAGAGTAGAAGAGTGGATAAAGTGGATGCAAGAATCGATCATGGATGATTTTGCATTAGAAGATATATTAGTGGAAGGTCCATTAGCAAATGATTCAACAAAAGTTGTTTCTACAAAACATAAATAATAATAATAATTAATAACAGCAATGATGATGATGTTGATAGTAGAAAATGTTACATGAGAGAATCATGATACCGATTCAGGAAACATATGTTCAGATTAAATTGTTGAGATCAAAAGAAACAATCCAAATGAATTTCTCATAATTGATTTCACTTTGGAAACTGAGGGTGGCAATTTATTGAACCAAATGAGAGAAATGGGTACTTTTGAAGGAAAGATTGAGGTTATAATATGATCAAACTATTTAACAAACATTGTCTAGTCCAAGAATCTAGCGATGAATTCATCAATCTACATGCAAAGCAAAAAATCCAGAAATAAGTTGTTTGTATATCCTCATTGTGGCTCAACAAAACTTTGATCTAGGATGAGTAATTATGAACTGGAGAACAAGTTATCTCCATCGTAGGGGAATTACAGAACATAGTATCCAAAGGCTAGTTTTGAATCCTAAATGACAAAGAACAACTAAGTACAGACATCATTTCCAAGTTGCCATTTTGGCATAGAATAGCCTACATAGCCATTCATGGATAACTTTTCCTCCACTTTTGATGCCTTTTTAAACATGTTAAAAGACAAATATTGTTCACTTTTGAAGGTAAGAAAACTTGGTAAGTCAACTTGTGGTTGTCTAAGTTGACCCATTTTTAGAGGACATGTGGTCAAAAATTAGGGTGACTCACCGTGTTAGAATATGAACTGACCCAAATGAGTTTTGTTGGATATTTTAATGATTGGTCAACTCATGTGCAACTCTACAAGTGAAAATGAGTTTTGTCACTAACATGGAATGTAAAAATAAATGCAAAAGGAGAGGCTCAAACATGCAACCTCCAAAAGAGAGATTCTCTACACATTCTCAACTAGCACTCTTCCTAACATTGCTTTGATGATTCATTTGCCTTCAAATTAATATAAATCAATTTCCATAAATGTGTTCAATGCTTTGATTATTATTTGTACATTTTTATAAAATCTAAATAAATAGTGACTTGTAAAATCATATTACTGGGGGCCATAGTGTAGGTTGAGTTAGTCAAATCGAAGCCCCAAACTTTCCAACCTTTCTTAATACCAAATGGCAAGCATTGAATTCTCATTTAATGAAGGAATGAGCTAACAAACAAGCTCTAAGGATCAAAAAGCTAATGATCTAGACAAAAAGTGATAGTAGGACCATCGCAGTTTTTAGAAGGGATTAGTTTTATTGGAGATTTGTATCAATACGGAGGTTTTTTAGAAAGCTTTTCTCATTGAGTTTTCTTAAGACACTTCCTTCATCAACTTGTATGTTATAAAAGTGCCTAATTTAGCTTAGAATGCTTTAGATAGGTCCAGTATCATAGCAAGTTCAATTAGGAGTATTTTTTAGGTTTTTAAGGATATTGCGAAAGGAAGTTAAAAAGTTTTGAATCAGATATTGGAATTTTTCTCTGGTTATCTTTCTTTAATTTGGTGGTATTGGTAGATCTCACCATCATCCTTCTTTATCTTTACCTTTTTTTTTTATTGTGGGAAAAGCCTTCTCCATCAACAACTTTGGGTGCTACCAACAACCTTTATCATTTCTTGTTTGTTTTTGTATCTTCTCTTCTTTACAATCTCTCACCTTCCTACTCATCCATTTCTCCTTTCATATTCAATTTTGCACCATTTTTTTTAAAATTAAACAATTTTATTCATATGATTCATTTTTACTTCTTTGCATCTACTTAGGCATGTAAGCAAATCAGCATCAAATAAAGGACCCAATATCCACATTGCATCAATTGGCCACTTTTCTTTTTATTTTGAGTAATAGCATCAATTGGCCACATATCTAACATAGCAAAGAATCATCAGGAAAACTCCAATATCAGTGTAATTTTAAGGTTTTCCATATGTTTCCCTTCACCCAAAAAAATAAATAAATAAAATAATTCTTCACTAATTCTTTGTGGGGTCTGAGGAAGTGGAAAGGCAAAAAATGCAACCTAAGTGTGTAATATGAATTACAGACTGTTTATTGGGACTTTGGATTGCTTCTAACATAATTCCCCAGTAGAAATTCTTCATGTATGCAGATGACAAAGAGGTAAAGTTTGAATCCCAAGAAAGGTTAAGTAACTGTTGCTTTAGTGCATGTTTCTTCCCTCTTACTTGAACCGTTTAAAGACAACTTAACAATTGGCTTAGCATGTGGGGATAGTGAATTGATAGTCCCTTCCATAACCATTATTCAAATATTTTGGTTCTACCGATTTGGTTACGACTTCAATTTAAATTCATTGGATAAAAGAAGAGCACTTCCATTCATGCCAATTTCATTTTCAATGTCAGAACTTGAACATAACGAGCACAAATTGTTTGAATTCTAGAATTTAACTTACCACATTTTCAATTGCTAAGAACAACAAAACCAGGTAATAATTGATGATGAAAGTTCTCTACCCATAAAACAAAGCATTTGAAAAAGTATGCAGATAAATTTTAGTGATGATCGAGATGGGAAAGCTTACGACACAAGGATCCAGGTCACAAAATTCAGCAGTACATGGCTTTCTCTGGCTCTCCCACAGTTCCCGAGCTTCACTAATTCCAGAGGATGAAGCATCTGTGTTGGATTTGAGATATTTGTATCAGATTAACTGCAACGCCCACATGTTAAAGGATGCTATGACCCTCAATTTGTAAATTTGTACAATTTGCTCAAGTTTTCTATCTGCAAAAGTGTAGCTTACAAGTTTCAATCATCCAACCCACTAATATCGCAAGTCCCACAATCGAAACATGGAACCAAAAGATCCTAAACATTGAATGAGACAATCACCTTGGTTGGACCAATGATCCCATGAGTTTAAAGAACACAAAAGTTTAAATATTAAAAAAAATTAGTAATCAAAATTTGGAGGGACTAAAAATAATGGCCTAATTGATATAATCGAGGTGATTTTTAGTTGATCCATGTTCAAGCATAGACATTTCCAAGAGACCAATTGTCATAGGCTAAAGTGGTCCCACATAAGCATTAACATGAATTGCATTTTTCATTGCTGATCAGCAACAAGCCAGACCGAACAGCATAGAAAAGCTAAAGAATGGGTTGTTGGGCATCAAAATACGTATGAGCAGCAGACCCCACCTGTTGCAATTGTCAACCCAAGCAAATTGCCAGCAGATGCACAAGTAGCTTAAAATTACATAAGACCATGGTTTAAAACCTCCAGAACTCAGACTCAACTCATCTACCAAGTTGAGTAACCCAGTGAAGGTTTTCAAAGTTTAGGCTAAAAAGCTCAACCTAAAATCCAATCTCGTATAGTGACTCACGCTGAGTTTTATTGGGCCTTTAAGCAATGCATAAAACAGACCGTTTAGTCAGGTAAAATGAAAGGCTGCCACACAAGTGTATAATGGCTTCGATTGAATCTTGAAAAAGAAGCAAACAGCAATAACTTTTCTCAATGATAAAATGACTAAACCACAACCATTGTGGTTGCAATAAACAGCAAAATAGTATTAACGTCAGTAAAAAAAAGCGTATCAAGCTTAATCATATTTTCCCTGAAATGGGTTCCACAAAATCGAGCATGCACCCAAAAACAGGGGTAATTGGAAAGCATACCGATGCCAATATAATGACCAATCTGCGCCTCGTCCCACTTATCAATATCCACTCCGCCTCCGCAATACAAATCACAGACCTGGAAAAGAAAGCATCAGAATCAATAAAATCTTCAGGATGAGAGAACTACAGAGAGAGAGAGAGAGAGAGAGAGAGAGACAGCAGCATATGGAGAGACGAATATTTTGATGAGAGCGGTCTTAGCGAATTCGTAGAGTCGATAGTGGGGCAATTCCGTTCGGGATACGAAGGAAGACCCCATGCCATCCAATTCTCCCTTCTTTTCCCTTCTTTTCTTTTCTACTCGTTTCTTCCCTTCTTCGACTCCGAATCGATCCAACACGAAACAGTTCTAGTGCTTCTAATTCCCTCAAGAAATGTCAATATTGAATTATTCAATTATCGATAGACACATGGAATAACGGGAAGATGGGTGGCTTCTCCGTCTCTTTGCCGATTGCATGAGTCGGTTGATTGAGAGAATCCAAAATGCACTTTTTTAAATCTGAGTTTTGAATTCTTAGGTTACTTGGAAAAAAGTGCGTTATGTATAATGTTAGCAAAGTGAAGGCGTGATTGAGAGAACACAAATCAAGTGAGAGAGGAAAATTAAAGAAAATAAATCAAGTTGATGAAAAACATGTTGCAGTTGCATTTCAATTCAAAGCAAAATTTAGTGGAGTCAAACTGGTTCGAAATAGCTTCGGTTGAGGTCTAAAATGTTCAACTGGGTATTGAGTTGGGCCTTCAACTCCATTAAAATAGCCCAATTAAATTTAATGAAGTGACTCATTTGCTGAAGGACAGATAGAAGGAATACTACATGGCCTGATATGTCACTTGTGATGTCATTCATCTCTCCATAATTCTCTTTATACAAAGAATTATCTCTTACTTGGCAACATTAGTCGACACTTCTTAGATCCTACATCCTTACACCAACGAAAGTGAAAGACAATTTGGAGAAAGGGATGAAATTTGCTTTCGGTTTTCTAGATCCACAAAAAGTGAGATTGTCAAGAAAGTGTTGAGGCGCAATTCACATGCAAAACTTATTGGAAAGTTGTGAATTTTATTTTTATTTTTCTCTCTTCTTGTAATAAGGACACATAAAACCAATGTTTTAAAATCCGACCCATAAAGCGACCCATCTTTGAAGGAAGGTGGGTTAAATAAGGTTTAACTGGGTTGATCCGTAATCAAATCCAGTCAAACCCATACTATTAATATAATATTATAAATAATATTAACTTATTAATTTTAGTTTTATTTGATAAGTTAGAAATAAAATTTTAAGTAAAAACTATTTTTTTAAAAAAAATGTGACTTTTACAAATAATCAAGTGACTAAAAATATAATTTTAAATTCAAATTTTGATATACTCATAGCTTATTATATCTAATTTTAATCCAACATTATTTTTTATGCAACATCTTAAAACAATTAAAAAAGAGGATACACCAAATGTAGTAATATATATAATAGCTAAATAGATTGAAAGTCGATTGGTTTTTGTGTTTTTTTTTAAATATCATGCTCTAAAATTTAGCATGGGTCACTTCAATAGATTGTTATATCAAATATTTAAATCGGAGACGCTAAGATAGAATATTATATTCATTTATTTATAACGAGTTCGATGAGTCTCAAGTCGAGTTTCAAGTGAAAAATAAACCTACTCAAATATCACAATTCTACATTATATAATTTATTACAATCTCATAATATTATTATGAAATTATAAATAAATGACAAATAGAAATATAAATACTTTTTATTTGAATCACCTAATTTATAAATTTACATAAAATAAAGAACCTTTAAAATGAATTGAATTTGCCCATTTAACTAATTTGATAACTACATTTTATTTGGTTGAATTTTTTGACTTCATGTATCCATTTATTTATTTATTTATATTTATAATAGAATAAAGAAATTATGAAAAAATATTAAACCCTTTAAAATATTTTTTAAAAACACCTTGCTCATAAGAATAGATAAAATTATGAGCTATAGTTAATTATGTTACAATGATATAATAAAAATAAAGAATACCTTTTAATAATAATGACAATTGTAAAAATATTAGATTGTAAATATAATATTAAATTATTACAATAAGATTAAAAAATATATAATTTTTACTTTCAGCATAAGTAAATATTGTATTTAAAATAAAGAAATTATTACTTTCACATTAAAAGTAATTTTTGATAAAATATTAGAGTACACACATGGGGTTACACTTGAGCTCTTTAGGAAGCTCACGTGAGTTCCTTTTCATAAAGATGAGTTTTCACTTAGAAACCCTAATGCTCATCTGTTAATACCCTTCTTCTCTTTCACTCTCTCTATTAAACCCTAGCCACCGCCTCCGCTCTCTGTATTTTTCCAATCAACGAAGAAGAAAAAGCAGCCGCCCCTCTCTATTTTTTTCTTCTTTTCTTCAGCCCATCTGCATAATCAAGTCGCCCCTCTCTATTATTTTTTTTCTTTTCTTCAGCCCATATGTCGTCCTGTCTATTTTATTTTTCTTCCGCCCATCTGCAGTATGAAGTTCAGGAAAGCAATAGACAAGAATGCATACTTGGAGTTTTTTTTTTAAACGGTTTTAAGTTTTTCTGGGTCACGGTTTGATTATTGAAACAAGGTTGAACCACGGGTAACACTGAGTTTTTAAGGGTTTTTAACGCAGATGGGTTTCTGAATCACCTGACCCGTATTTCAGTCGGGTCACGGTTGACCCACGGGTCAATAGCGGGCCTGTCCAGGTTTGATAACATTGCATAACACAAAATGGACGATGGAATCGATAGAAGAATTAGGAGATTTTAGAGAGCATGGTTATAATGACGAGGGGAACTCAACCTCGTGTTCCAATGTAATTCATGGAATATTTTGAATGAAAGTTTGGAGAATTGAAACTCGAAATTGTAGATTTTAATTAATAAGGTTGGAGAGATTATTAATTAATTAAATTAAATTATTGGGAATTAAATTGAGGGAGAAATTAAATTACACAATTATTGAGTGGAATGAAATTTAATTAAGTGGGATAAATTAATGATGTGACAAGAGTGTGAGTGGCCTACCATCTGATATGCCATTTGAAAAGGTGTGATCTAACCACCAACTCAATGTGTCACCTCATGCATTAAATGCATGAGGCAACACCACACTCAACCCCCATTTTCTTGATGTTCCTCCTCTCCCTCCCTTCTCCATTTTGATCGGTGGTACCCCCCTCTCCTCTTTCCCCTTCTCTTATACATTTTGGAGCTCGAGGGAGGAGAAAGCAAGAGAAAGAGGAAAAGGAAGACGAGAAGAAGAGAGAAAACATTAGCATTCTCTCCTCCTCCTCCTCCGCCTCCTCCTCCTCCTCCATCTCCAAACACTAGAGGAAATCCAACCTGAGCCCCGCTACGATTCACAAATGAAATCACAAATCCTCGAGATATGTCAAATTTATAATGATTTGAACTTGTTAAATTGATTTAAAATGGTGAAGAACCTAAACTTCAATTAATTATCGTGTTTTCATAAAGTACTTTCTTCATATTTATTTTAATCACAAAATTGTGTAATTTGGTTGTTCAAACTAGTATTTGGGTTATCGATATAAATTATTTAATGACTCTAACTTACAAGTTTTCATCTATTGTTAATCTTCATTTATTGTTTTTACAAAGAACACTCTTTCCATTTATATTTATATAATGATTGCAAGATTCTTTATCTTTTGTTTGAATTACTTATTTATTTAACTATTGTTTTATTTCGTCTGTTGGCAAGTTTGTTTAAATGATTTTATTATTTATTTTTACAAAGTATTCTTTCATATTTATTTTAACTATGAGATTTACATGTATCAATTATTATTTTTTTTTCACTTATTGCCTTATTTATTTCACTTGATTAAAATCATTTAAATTTGGCATACTTTAAAGCGAAATGACATGATGTGATTCTACTTATTAAATGAAATAAAGAGGTCTTAGACCATGACCGTTTTGAATGTCTCTTTTGATTTCTAAAAATTTTACTCGAATATTTTTGTAGTATTTCTAAGCAATTCTGGCCTTTGCTGAAAAAATAAAATCTGTTTGGATTTCTTTACTCATTTAAAGCTGAAAAAAGAAAACTAGTCAATAGTCCAATAACCTATCACCCACGTTTATTAAATTTAGACTATTCAAAATATGTGATTGACATAATATTAATAATATTTGGAACATTTAAAATATTATTTGTAGTAAATATTGGACTTTGATACTAATTGTCGCTAGAAGGATACGTGGACTTCTCATTCGCACTTTATAAACTTTTAGAACCAAGAGTAACCTCAACACCGTTCGTGCTATCCCACGATTCATCCCTCTTCATTGATCACCTTTGATCAGTTAGGTTTTCCATACCTTGTTGAAGCACTAAAGTGTGACTTAAATATAATATTGTACTACTATGAATGAGATGATGACTTTTTCCCCAAAAGCATGTGTTCAATTACGAAAAGGTGATACTTATTTTACTTATGGAATACTTGAAATGCTTTTACATATAATTGAATGAGATTTGATGTCATCATGCATTCATATACCTCATGATCATTGCATGGGATGAGAATTGCATGAGTCGAGTCAAAGATGAGTGGTCCGGATATGCTTTGGTCTCCCGTATATATATATGAACATGGAATGAATGAACCGTATGATTTGACCGCGTCCATGGTTAAAAGATATGGCATTATGAATTGAGCGAATGAGTTCCAAGGTCAGAAGAAGTCCTGAAACCTGCGCAAGATGGGAGGGCAACACTCCTCCGATAGTTCCGGTTAAGTTGTTGGTATCAGGTAGTAGCATTCAGTCAATGTCTCAAGAATGCTGTGGACATAAATAACCAAGTACCAAACCATTGAAATGAGAAAGTGTTGGTTGAGCATGGGGCATGAATAGGGCATGTATAGTTCATGGCACCCATGGCATATCATGTTGTGATTTGAATGTGAGATTTCCATTATAATATGAAAATAGATTTGATGAAATGTATTATGTTTATAACTTGTAAATTTTCTAACTATGAAATGGGAGTTTTATTTTTGTCTAGTATATCCCTTTGGTGGGAATTCCTATTGGTTATATTGACTAAGCCCATATTTTCCACCTTTAGATGTAGATACCGATCAAGGAAAAGAAGGTGAGACTGGACCAAGTGGTAGCCAAGCGTGAATGAGATGAATGCAAAATAAGAAATTATGACTTAGATGATTTCATTTTGATATTTTGAGAAATATGTATTCGTAGGAGTATGACCATGGCAATGTAATGTTTTTTATGTAACTCCTAGACTTGAATATTTGCTTTTCCATTTACTTATGTGATTATCCTAACTTTTGCTTTAGGATGCAAGTTGTCATTTTGTAAATAAATGTTTAAATTTCCGTTGTTTATTTCTAGCATATGCAAATGTTAACGTGGACTCCAATCCACGCATGTGTTAGGTTGGGCCAGTTGAGAGTCGAGTATTCGGACATGAACTCCTCTCGCAACGTGACGCTCCTTCCTTCTCGACTGAAATATTCATATTATATTACTCTGAGGGAGGGGCGTTACAATGGACGCATGAATGGAAGAACAATATGTATACAAGCCTAAGTTCTAGGATTTTTGGCAAAAACCTAGGGCTTTAGGCGTGTAAATGGAAGAGTTGTGGCATTTGCAATCCAATATTCCAGGATTTAGAGCTAGAGATTAAGCTTGAACGATTCCAAGTGTGCATGAACTAATTCTCTTAGAATTGAGATTGTATTTTCCATTTCAAACTGGTCCTACCTCAACAATAAATTGAGGATTGGACACTCTGCTATAAAGCCCAAATAAATTTGGCCATAAAGTTCAACTAAACAATTTCCATAAATTTCCGCTCATCACCCACCCACTTGTGGATGCTCATGCATGAATGCTTCACATATAAATGTCATGCATGAATGTCATGTTGTAAAACCCTGCCTCAGATTAGGTGTGTGTTAGCTTAATAACCCTGTTTAACCGGTTGATCTCGAAGATCACGGTTAGGGCTTTGAGGAAAGCCCAGGTGTGGCCCAATCTAAGCTCGTGAGCTCAGTGATCCAGCTCTTCCAGCTGGAGGGGCATTTTGGTAATTTACCACTTCTTGTTATTATTTCTATAAATTGTGTTAATATGTGATTGTTATTGGATGGTAATATTCTCCCTAATAAAGGATTTGTATTTCTGATTTTAAAATGAATTTATTTTCAGAAAAATGGTATTTAAATCCGCCCGTCAAAACCCCGAAAGGGGGTATTAATTATTTTAAAGGGTTTTGGAAATAAAATAAATTTTGAAACTAGTATCTTGTGTTAGACCATTTTAAGTATGGTCTAGTTATTCCATTTCATCCCAAAATGAGACTTCTAAAATGTTTTATTTAACAGTTGTTTATTTAAGTAAATATTGGTAAATTATGGTTTTTATTTAAATCAATGGTTTTTAGTAAGATTTAAATTCCAAAAATTTTATGGTGACCAAAGTTTTCAAAACTCAACTTATCTGTACAGTTGGATTAAGGTTTTGAGTTTTGAAATCATGCTTTTAGTTTTAAAAACTGGGTTTTATCAAATAAAGGACTGAATTGCAAATTGAAAACCGAAGGAGGACTTATTTGCAACTAGAACCCCGTTTACTGTTGTAAACGTCACCCGCGACTGCATGCAGTGGCTCGCTGACCCCAATTTCCTGCCATTTCTCTATAAAACCGGCCTCAGCCTTCGGTTCTCACCCCCACTGCATCCATTCTCTCTCTCTGTCTCTCTCAGCCCAGTTGAAACCCAGACCGGCCGACCCTTTCAAGTCTCTGTATTTCTTTGTTTTTGCAAACCGTAAGCTAAAGGAAAGGATTTCAAAATCTGGATTTTCAAACCAGGAACCCAAGTGAAGGTATCCATTGCATTCCCCTTTCAATTTCAATATGTTTTGAATCAAATAAAACCGAATTTGACCTTATTTTCAGTGAGAAAAACCATTTCAAAAATCTAAGGAAAACCATGGGTTTCATGTACCCGTGAGGATTTACTGTTAAAATCCGGTGGCCTAAAGAGCTTCTGAGCTCCAAACCTCTCCCTATGGAAAGAGGACTCCCAAAGGAGTCCATCAGACCAGCTGGATATGAAAACCGAGTCCGAGAAACCCTCCGTTTCCGGAGTCGCATTTCACTGTCCGACTGCCGTCACTGTCTGCTGGTGCAGACAGTGGGGAAGACGACTCTCGGAAGGTCCGAGAGCCGATCTTCGGACGGTTCGAGCAGTAACCCTCGGACGTTCCGAGCTTCATCCGAAACCCAGTTACACCCGAGGCAAGCCAGACCCTTTCGGACGTACCGAGCCGAGCTCGGAAGAACCGAACCCACTCAGACGTTCCGAACCCAGACTTCTGACATTTCGAGGATCCAAACCCACCGAGACTTGTTTTCGGATTTTAAACAGTTCGGAAGGACTTCGGATGGTCCGAGACCCAATCTTCGGACGATCCGAAGTCAGACCCATGTTCCGAGGTCAGTGACTAGATTAGATGTGGTTCGGATGATTCGAAACCACAGTACCTGGTTCCGAGGTGTAACGCCCGCCCCTTCTCACCGAAATCAGAGTCTATTTTTTTTTTTTTGAAGAGTGACAAAGGGCGCGGACGTCACGACGCGAGTTAAGTCCGAGTTTCTAAAACCCGGCCCTTAACTGGCCAACCCTACGTGTGCGTGGAACGAAGTCCACGGAGAATGATTCACACGTAAAAGTAGCTCGCGGAATATTAAACTACGTGTGGAATTACTATAAAGATTGTCCTACAAATTTGAGATAGCAGGGAAGATACCTTCATTTAATTACGAAAATACCTCAACAACATAATATCCAAAACATAGCAATTAATCTAAAATATTACATTCCGACGAGCTAAGCTATCAAATACATTTCCAAATTAAACTTGAATAAACTAAATAGTCTGTCTCCCCAAGCTCCTAAGCTTAGCTCCCATTTCGTCCTTCTGCTTCGCCGTCTCCTGTGTCATCAGCTAGGGTAGAAGTAGGGCGTTAGACAACGAGTCCAGTAGGACTCCGAGTAGGCTAACACATGGATTAGTGATAACAAAGCATATAGATAATATTATAATAAAACCATGCACTTTGGGCAATGTCATGCAATGGGTGTTCTATGTCATGAATCCCACCCATCAATCTCATCATCATTGTACAATGTCCCTTTTTCAACCATACATAGTGTTCCAAATAAAATCCATACCATCATCGTGCCATGACCCTCTTGATGGAAAAGCCTCATCAAGATGCGATCCACACTAGGCATCCCCCTTGATGGAAAAACCATCATCAAGGTATAATAATCCATACATCATCCCTGATGAATCAAACACATCATAATGTCCCCATGCCTGTTTATCGGTCGCCCCGACGGAGCATGGACTCCGGTTTCATTTCATCCTTCCCTTGTCATATCCCTCCCATGCCATGCATGAGATGTAGATGCCATATGCCATGTAATGAATATAATAACAAACCATGACATTTAAAAAAATCCTATCAATAAAACATATAACTTGATTATAAAAAATAGATCAAGCAAAGCCTCAATAATCACATCATAGCCTTAAAACCCATTTTAAATCACTCATAGGCTTACTAGAATAAATCAAGTAAAAACCACTACATAATACATAATTCAAAACCAATCTTAAAACAAACCATATAATTTCCAAAATAATTCAAAGAAACCATCACTCAATCCATGGCTTACAAAAAGGTTAGAATCCTACCAAATACCGACTAGCGTTCTTTCTTTCGTTTCCGTCCGACAGTCCGGCTATCGACACGCGTACCGCTTGCGATGTCCAGTACCTTATTACATACACATAATCAGTCCACATTTTACTATTTCTAAGCCCATTAATCATTTCCAAGTCCATATGAAAAATTGGTCACTATTTAGGTTTTGTGGGTCCCATTTAATCCATTACATATTTTAATTACATGAGTCTAAAAATCAGCCTCCTAGGCTTTATTTAACCATACATAAACTTATTATTTAGTGCCCCTAAGTCCATGATCATCTTCCATGGGTTTCTTCATTTTGGCCCATATTTACGGTTTTGCCACTACTTCTTTCATGGTTGGGTTCTCATCTTATTTTTCCATTCTTAGACCCATAATTGATCCATAATCTTGGATCCATTAATGACTCACCAATCATGAGATACAACCGTAAAAATTAGTCACTAACTTAACCTAATTCTCCTTAATTAATGCATATACCTAGACTTTAATCTTAGCCTATCCATTGGTTTACAAAATGGTTCCATTGATGTCTCATTAATCATGCTATCACAACACTAGAAATTAGCCATTTAATTAACCTAATCTCCATTTATTTAAACACATATATAACCCCATACTTAGACCATTAAGTGACTCATAACAATGGCTCATAGGTTCATTAAAAATCAGCCCTTTCAACTTAACCAAAATCCCCATTTTTCCTTAGGTCTCTGGTTACACTTTAGATTCATCACAAGTCCCTCCATTGAGATAACCTAAACCATACATTTAATTCATCATTCTTTAATCACATTTAAGTCCGTTAACTTAGCCACATTCCCATTGCAACTATCAACATTAGGTCTACATTGGTCCACCAACACCACCAACATTTCCCATTTATTTAACCTAATTCTTATTCATTCACACACATACATACCCCATTACTTGACCTACAAATGGGTCATGGGTGTCCTTTTCCCATTTTTTTCTTAGGTCTACTTACATCATTTAGATCCAAAATAAATCCTTCCTTGAGGTGGTCTAAATCACACTTTTAAACCATTACTCTTAACCACATTTGGATCATTACATTTGGTCAACCTTAATTATATTTAAGGTTCATTCAAGCCACCAATATTTCCTTATTGTCTTCATGATCCAAATACTTTTAGATCCACCAAGAACCTCTCCATGGTTTTTTTTTTTAAATCATTATTTCTACCCCTTTCAAAATCACTACATTCATTTATTGAATTTTTAAAATTCACTAACCACTTACATTTAATCATTTAAAATCTTAAAACCTTAACTCATCCTCCATGGCTTCCATTCTTATAAACCTAAGAATTAAATCAATCACCTACCATGCTTAAGTACATTTTTAATACATACTATCTTTAATGTATCCTTCAAAAATCCACATACACCCATGTTTAATTAATTTAATTACATAATGTCCTTAATCCATTTATTTCCCTTAACCTAACCCTAATTTGCCCATTAGGGTTTTGTCCACTTTCCATCCTTCAAATTGATGGATTTGAAATCCATGGCATAAAATCATTTGGCCACCATTAAATTTACAAAATGAATCCCAAATCTTAAACCCCGAAAATCCAAAATTTCTTGTTTAAGAAAATACTCACAATCCGTCGTCTCCTCCGACTTCCGCCACTCCCGTTGACTTCCTTAGCCTCCTTTCTCCTTCCTCTCCTTGTTTAATCGGCTAGGATGCTTGATTAAGATGAGAAACCCCCAAGCTTGAGTTTGGCCATGGTAGGGTTTGCTTGAGAGAGGGAAATGAGGAGATGATTAGAAGAAGATGGTAGATCTTGACCTTAGAATGGTGGACCATGCTTGTACCTCTTCTCTTCTTTCTTCTCTTCTCCTCTTCCTTTCTTAATTTTCTTCTTCTTTTTCCTTAGAGTGTGGGGGACGGCCATGAAAGATCAAGAGTGGGAGAGAATGAAATGAGGATGGGATAAGATGAAAACCCATCTTATCCCCTTGGTTGCTTATGTCACACTTTATCATAACTTTCCCACCAACCCTAAGATATTTATCATGCTTTTTCTTTTTCTTTTTTGACCCAACTACCTTAGCCAACGTTTTTCTTTTTCATGTTTTGCAATGAGTAGTTTTGGTCTCCCCTCTTTGACCACCTTTTTGATTAACTTAATTAATTACTTAATTAATTAAACCATTACTTAGGTTAATTTAATTTCCATTTAATTTAATTCCATTAAATTTCTTCCATGAAATCCACCCAAGTCAACCATGGTGGCCGGCCCCATCAAACCTTGGGTCCACACGCCACCTCACTTGATGAGATGGAGGTGGGTCCCATTGGACCATATCACCTTGGTCAACTTCAAATTAACTTAGGTGATTTGAACCCATTCAATTCATTTCAATTGGAGCACCATTGGGCCTATGGCCCAATTACATTTCCCTCTTACCCATTTACCTTAGGGGTTACATCAATTTGATCCATTGGGTCCCAAATGGGTATTAGGCCAATTTGACCATCCTTGGCCCAATTGACCATCTTTGACCCTTTAAGTAAACTTAAATCCAATCCATAGTCCATTGGGCCCTACTTGGGCCTTTGCCCAAATTTTAGTCCATTTACCATTTATTCCATCAATTTTCCCAATTTCCATCATTAAAATAAATAATATCCACATATTTATTGATTTAAAAATTTCGGGCCATTACACGAGGCATGTTCCGAGGGACCTAGTTTTTGAAGTGTAAAATGTTCCTGTTTGATGGTTATTTGATGTGATTTGATGTTAGTACCCCATTGTTAATTAAAAATGTACTAACCCCTTTTCTCTTATTACTTATAGTGTAAATACTATTGTATTCGCTTCCAGGCCGATCCTATTGGTCGGGCACTGAGTGATTCACTTTCAGGCCGACACTATATAGTCGGGCACTGGGTGACCTCGAGGTCTAACTCAAAATGTTAGATCTGGTCCTATCTAGAAGACAACCGAGAAGTGACTCAAGGATCTAGACCTAACTCAATAAGTCAATCTGGTCAATGCCCAGAAGACAATATGAGTTTTGGCCTGAGCCCCTTTTTATTATCTTGTGGATGATTATAATTTAAAAAGTATAGAAACCGAGTAGGAGACTCAATTCCATGTACCTTAGATGTTTTGGGAAAACCAGTATGATTTCGAAATACTGCTTGTATGTGTAGATGCTATGTATGAATGCTGTGTATATTGATTGTGCACTTGTCTGTTATTTGAACAGAGACCGCGCAACCACACAATCAAGGTGAGGGAACTTAACTTTGCAACTTGATGTAAACAAGTTTATTGATATGGATATTTGAGCAATGGGTGGTTTCAAATTTGATGAACCCACTCATGTACCTATACTTGACGCACTATGGTAAGAGTGCTTATGATGCTGGTAAATGCTGTGATCAGACGAAATATGTAAGACTGCTTCCACGTGCCTGGACTATTGAATCAATATCGGCCATATGGGAGATGGTTTACGTCTACTGATCATGGGTGGTGATAGTTACTGAGGGCGTCGGTATCGGCCATGGGAGTACCGGAGATGTACTTGCAATGATGTATTTTGACCGTGTCGGGACTTAATACTATGATTGTCAATATGGGATCTAGAGGCTACGTTGGATGACAACAGTAATGGAGAGATGATGAAATGATGGGAATGATGATGAGACTTTACTTGATATTGTGAATTTATTATCAAGTATGAGATATTATATTGCTACTATTGATTATATACTAACCTGTGGTTTACTTAATACTGCACTGTTATATTTCCTTCACTGGGTTAGTTAGCTCACCCCACTCACCTTTCAGGAGATGAACTTGAGAAGGAAAGCCCTCTTTTTCAAGCTTAAGGTGGATAAGCTGCGGCGGTGTTTCGGGATTCTCCCGGAGGGGAATACCCTGGTCTTTACTTTCTGGTTCTTGGAACCTTTTGTTTATATTAAGTACCGGGTGTGGTACTTAATTTGTATTAATATGATGTATTAGACTACTGTGTTTCTGTAGTAACTCTGATGATGTTTTGTAATGATAAATCAAAGTTGGATTTATGTGATTCTATGTTGTGTTGTCGATGTGCTTTGTTGGTATCAGACTTATGGTACATGTTTGAGTCCACATGTTGGGATCATGTGTGACCTGTGGGCCTAACCGTTGATCCGGCCCAGTTAGAGTGCTCGTGTTAGTTTATCTTTCGAAAAAAAATTAGTCGCGTTCCGGGCCCACCCTTCGGGTTAGGGCATGACAGCTTCGTATCAGAGTGTAAGCTCAACTCTAGGACTGTGATGGATTACAACCTAGTTAGACTTGTCCCTATGTTGGAGGACCAGGGATCATACCCTGTTTGACCTATGGAGTGTTCGGGCATAAGTCGGTGACTTCTCCGGACGACTTCTATTACCTTGGTGTTGATACAGGATCTTCTCCGGAAGATTAGTTTAGAGTGTGTCGGGGTTTCGGGGAGATTTTGTTTTGTAAAGGTTGCGTCTTGTCTTGTTGTTTTGTTGGGTTTGCCAAACCCTAATCTTTGTGATTGTAATGCTTTTGAATGATTCCTAATGTATTGTACAACTTGTGTGATTTTTGTCTTGAATATTTTAAAATGGTTAAGTAATATTTATAAGTGTAAATAACAGATGTCAGGACCCAATGCTAGTAGAAACGATTGCCGTGGGAGGAGGACTAGTCTTCCACTCCGTAACTTACCCAATGAGGCTGGTCGAGTGGCGGTTGAAGCATTTCAGCAGATAGCTGAAAACATACGACGCCCGCCAATCCGTACCCCAGAAGAGAGAGCTACCTCGACTCTCAAGGAGTTCAAGCGTCTGAACCCGACTAGTTTCTCGGGAACAGAAGACCCCAGTGCTGCGAGGAACTGACTAACTCAGATTAGCCGAATCCTCAATACCTTAGCTATCGCCGACGAATTTGCGAGTGACCTTGGCGGCTTACCAGCTTGAAGGGAACGCCTACGAATGGTGGGAAACGAATAGCTTGGTTCGTAACCATGAGCTGATGACTTGGGAGAGGTTCTCTGAGCCTTTTTGGCCCGTTACTTTCTGAAGACGGTGAAGGAAGCGAGGAAGAGAGAGTTCCTCAACATCCAACAAGGTTCAGACACCGTGGCACAATATGCCATGCACTACATCGACTTGATGCAGTTTGTGCCGTGGATTGCAGCAAACGAAGAGGAAAAGATCCAGCACTTTGAGAACGGACTTAGACCCTTTCTGCAGCTGCAAGTGGCCGGCCTAGTGTTTAACACTTTGGAGGAGATCATCGAGCGAGCTTCAAAGGTGGAAGCGGTGGACTCCATCAACCGGAGCACTGACAGGACCCAGAAACCTTCTTCAAACAAGAAGGCGAAGTTCAACCAGCAAAAGAGGCATTTCTTCAAGAAGAGCCAACCTATTGCAGGTCAGTCAAGTCGGTCTGACTCCCGGCCAGTCGTGTGCTACACCTGCAATCAGCCTGGGCATACTTTTAAGTTTTGCCCATCCAGAGGAGAGAAGGCATGCTTTCACTGCCAGCAGACCGGGCACCTGTTCAGGGATTAAACTTATTATGGTAAAGCGGCACCTTCGCAAGGCGCAGGAGTTTCGTTCTCTGTGGCGCAACCGTCTGTCGGCAGAAGTTCTCAGCAGGCTTCTAGAGGTTCAGTGGCACTGAGGAACGGACCACCTCGGAACGGTCAGGGGAGAGGACAAGGACGTCCTCAAGGGAGAGTCTACACGATTGGGACTCAGAAGGAAGAGCCGATGGATAACATGGTGATGGAAGGTACCCTTAATCTTTTCAGTCTTTTGGCCCGAGTGCTTTTTGATACCGGTGCTTCGCATTCCTTTATCTCTAGAGCTTGTTGTGTTAGATTGGGTTTGAGACTAGTAGAAGTAGTTAACCCGCTAATGGTAGTATCACCTTTGGGTAAGAAGGCTTTGGTGAACCAAGAGTGTAGATCTTGTGCTTTGAAGATTAGCGAAGTGGAGTTGTCCTATGATTTTCTGGTTCTGGAAATGACGGACTTTGACATCATCCTTGGTATGGATTGGTTGTCTGTTTTTGAAGTCTTGATAGACTCCTCTCAGAGGAGAATTCGTGGGGTCTCCTCAACCGGTGAGAGGTTTATGGAGAAGTTAGTACCCTATGAAAAAATGAGAGTCACTTTCTCTGGCCTTATGGCGTATCCCGGTAGTGTAGTGGCGAGCATGGGTTGGGAAGATGTAGGTGGTGTAAGGTCTGTTACTCCTCGGGTGGTGTGTGAGTTTATGGATGTTTTTCCTGACCAGTTGGCTGGGCTACCTCCACGCCGAGAGATAAAGTTTGTTATAGACCTACAGCTAGGAACATCTCCAATTTCCATGGCACCCTAACGGATGGCGCCGGCAGAGTAGAGAGAGAGCTAGCTACGCAGGTAGATGAGCTTCTTAGGCTTGGTTTCATCCGTCAGAGCAACTCGCCGTAGGGCGCACCTGCTCTCTTTATAAAAAAGAAGGATGGATCGATGAGGATGTGTATAGATTACCGGCGGCTTAACCAGGTAACTATTAAGAATAAGTATCCGTTGCCTAGAATAGACGACCTCTTTGATCTTTTGAGGGGATCGAAGTGCTTTTCGAAAATCGATTTGAGGTCGGGTTACCATCCGTTACGGATTCGAGAGGAAGACATTCCAAAGACTGCTTTCCAGACGCAGTATGGCTTGTACGAGTTTGTGGTGATGCCTTTCGGTTTGACAAACGCGCCAACCATGTTTATGGACTCGATGAATCGCGTGTTTCGACCGTATTTGCGAGAGTTCGTGATAGTCTTGATCGACGATATCTTGATCTTTTCAGAGGTAGAAAACAAAGCGCTGCTAGGACCTAATCTAGTGCGTGAGACGTGGGAACCTGAATCGACGATGCGGAAGCTATACCCTGGCCTATTTACAAGCCATAAATGTGAGAGTTTGTTTTAAATTTCGGGACGAAATTTTCTTTTAGGGAGGTAGGATGTAAAACCCTGCCCCAGATTATGCGTGTGTTAGCTTAATAACCTTGTTTAACCGGTTGATCTCGAAGATCACGGTTAGGGGTTTGAGGAAAGCCCAGGTGTGACCCAGTCTGAGCTCGTGAGCTCAGTGATCCAGCTCGTCCAGCTGGAGGGGCATTTTGGTAATTTACCACTTCTTGTTATTATTTCTATAAATTGTGTTGTTATGTGATTGTTATTGGATGATAACATTCTCCTTAATAAAGGATTTGTATTTCTGATTTTAAAATGAATTTATTTTTAGAAAAATGGTATTTACTAGTATTTTGTTTTAGACCATTTTAAGTATGGTCTAGTTATTCCATTTCATCCCAAAATGATATTTTTAAAATGTTTTATTTAACAATTGTTTATTTAAGTGAATATTGGTAAATTATGGTTTTTAGTTAAATCAATGATTTTAGTTAAGATTTAAATTCCAAAAATTTGATGGTGACCAAGGTTTTCAAAATCCAACTTATCTGTACGGTTGGATTAAGGTTTTGAGTTTTGAAATCATGCTTTTAGTTTTAAAAACCGGGTTTTATCAAATAAAGGACTGAATTGCAAATTGAAAACCGAAGGAGGACTTATTTACAAGCAGAACCTCGTTTACTGTCGTAAACGTCACCCGCGATTGCATGCAGTGGCTCACCGACCCCAATTTACTGCCATTTCTCTATAAAACCGGCCTCAGCCTTTGGTTCTCACTCCCACTGCATTCCTTTTCTCTCTTTGTCTCTCTCAGTCCAGCTGAAACCCAGACCGGCGACCCTTTCAAGCCTCTGTATTTCTCTGTTTTTGCAAACCGTAAGCTTAAAGGAAAAGATTTCAAAATCCGAATTTTCAAACCAGGAACCCAAGTGAAGATCCATTGCATTCCCCTTTCAATTTCAATATGTTTTGAAGCAAATAAAACCGAATTTGACCCTGTTTTCAGTGAGAAAAACCATTTAAAAAATCTAAGAAAAATCATGGGTTTCATGTACCCGTGAGGATTTACTGTTAAAATCCGGTGGCCTAGAGAGCTTCTGAACTCCAAACCTCTCCCTGTGGAAAGAGGACTCCCAGAGGAGTCCATTAGACCAGCTGGATATGAAAACTGAGTCCGGGAAGCCCTCCGTTTCCGGAGTCACATTTCACTGTCCGACTGCCGTCACTGTCTGCTGGTGCAGACAGCGGGGAAGACGACTCTCCGAAGGTCCGAGAGCCGATCTTCGGACGGTCCGAACCTTCGTACGTTCTAAGCAGTAACCCTCGGACGTTCCGAGCTTCATCCGAAGCCCAGTTACGCCCGAGACAAGCCAGACCCTTTCGGACGTACTGAGCCGAGCTCAGATGGAACGAACCCACTCGGACGTTCCGAACCCAGATTTCTGACGTTCCGAGGATCCAGACCCACCGAGACTTCTTTTCGGATTTTAAATAGTTCGGAAGGACTTCAGAAGGTCCGAGACCCAATCTTCGGACGATCCGAAGTCAGACCCATGTTCCGAGGTCAGTGACTAGATTAGGTGTGGTTCGGATGATCCGAAGCCACAGTACCTGGTTCCGAGGCATGTTCTGAGGGACCTAGTTTTTGAAGTGTAAAATGTTCATGTTTGATGGTTATTTGATGTGATTTGATGTTAGTACCCCATTGTTAATTAAAAATGTACTAACCCCTTTTCTCTTATTACTTATATTGTAAATACTATTGTATTCGCTTCCAGGCCGACCCTATTGGTCGGGCACTGAGTGATTCACTTTTAGGCCGACACTATATAGTCGGGCACTGGGTGACCTCGAGGCCTAACTCAAAATGTCAGATCTGGTCCTATCCAGAAGACAACCGAGAAGTGACCCGATGATCTAGACCTAACTCAATTAGTCAATCTGGTCAATGCCCAGAAGACAATATGAGTTTTGGACTGAGCCCCTTTTTATTATTATCTTGTGGATGATTATAATTTAAAAAGTATAGAAACCGAGTAGGAGACTCAATTCCATGTACCTTGGATGTTTTGGGAAAACCATTATGATTTCGAAATACTGCTTGTATGTGTAGATGCTATGTATGAATGTTGTGTATATTGATTGTGCACTTGTCTGTTATTTGAACAGAGACCGCGCAACCACACAATCAAGGTGAGGGAACTTAACTTTGCAGCTTGATGTAAACAGGTTTATTGATATGGATATTTGAGCAATGGGTGGTTTCAGATTTGATGAACTCACTCATGTGCCTAGACTTGACGCACTATGGTAAGAATGCTTATGATGCTGGTAAATGCTGTGATCAGACGAAATATGTAAGACTGCTTCCACGTGCCTGGACTATTGAATCAATATCGGCCATATGGGAGATGGTTTACGTCTACTGATCATGGGTGGTGACAATTACTGAGGGTGTCGGTATCGGCCATGGGAGTACCGGAGATGTACCTGCAAGGATGTATTTTGACCGTGTCGGGACTTAATACTATGATTGTCAATATGGGATCTAGAGGCTACGTTGGATGACAACAGTAATGGAGAGATGATGAAATGATGGGAATGATGATAAGACTTTACTTGATATTGTGAATTTATTATCAAGTATGAGATATTATATTGCTACTATTGATTAGATACTAACCTGTGGTTTACTTAATACTGCACTGTTATATTTCCTTCACTGGGCTAGTTAGCTTACCCCACTCACCTTTCAGGAGATGAACCTGAGGAGGAGAACCCTCTTTTTCAAGCTTAGGGTGGATAAGCTACGGCGGTGTTTCAAGATTCCCCCGGAGGGGAATACCCTGGTCTTTACTTTCTGGTTCTTGGAACCTTTTGTTTATATTAAGTACTGGGTGTGGTACTTAATTTGTATTAATGTGATGTATTAGACTACTGTGTTTCTGTAGTAACTCTGATGATGTTTTATAATGATTAATCAAAGCTGGATTTATGTGATTCTATGTTGTGTTGTCGATGTGCTTTGTTGGTATCAGACTTATGGTACATGTTTGAGTCCACATGTTGGGATCATGTGTGACCTGTGGGCCTAACTGTTGATCCGGCCTAGTTAGAGTGCTCGTGGTAGTTTATCTTTAAAAAAAAAAAAAAATCAGTCGCGTTCCGGGCCCACCCTTCGGGTCGGGGCGTGACACATGTTGCCGATGTCATGTTGTTGTATTCTGTATGTAAAATCACCTCATAACATGCTCAATAACATAATAATATTTTCCAAAATAGATCAACGTGTTACATATATTAAATCAGCCCAACACATACACGATTCCATGTGAAACATCTACACAAATAAATCAGCCGAAGCATATGTTCATGTTCATGCAATACTGTAGTGACCCTACTAGAAAAAGAAGGCTAGGCAATAGTGGGTAAAGCCAGTTTATAAAATTTAATATCTTGTTTGTATTGGTGTGTTATTTTATTTTTTAAAATTATTTTAGAAAACACACTCAGACTTATAATCTAAATTTAATTAGCTCCTCAAGTGCCCACATCTTCACCTCAATTAGATAACACAAATTAATTTTGAAAATGCACAATTTAATTTCCTTTGTTTTGAAAATTTAATTTAAAGAAAGAAAAAAATATAAAGCATGCAAAAATTAGTAAAGAGATAATTGAGATATTTCAAATTCGTGTGGCATAGTGGGTCCCACTCCCATGGGCGCATGAAGGAGAGAAATTTTTCTCCTTATATCTAAAATTCGAATTTTAAGTAGGTAGAGAATACCAACTTGGAAAGAACTTAGGGAAAAGACAAAAATACTTCTCCTTCGTCTAATTTTGTAATACCTTGATCCGAATTAGGCGTAATCAGTATGATAAATCATATTTTAACCAGTTAATATTGAAGATTATGGTTAAGGCTTTACGAAAAGCCCAGGCTTGACCCAGTTAGAACTCGAAAGCTCGATGATCCAACTTGTCTAATTGGAAGGGTAAAATGGTAATTTACCATTTATCAATATTATTTTTGCTATTTAAATAATTGTTTGATTATTGTTGAGTAATATGATTTCCTTAATCAAAGATTTTGATTTATAATTACAAAATTATATTATTTTCAGAAAATGTTATTTAAAACCACCCGAAAGGACCCCGAAAGAGAAGAAATAAATGTTTTTAAATGATTTCAGGAATAAGAAAATTTTGAGAAAATTATGTGATGTTAGGTTTTAATATGAAGGTTTAGTTTATTTCTCCAAATTTTGAAAATAAAGGTTTTAAACCCTTTTATGAATCAGAAGTTAAATTAAGTAAATAGTGTCAAAATGTGGATTTTGTTTAAATCTATGGTTTTGGTTGAATTTTAAATCTCCAAAATTTTATGACAAGTAGAGTTTATAAAACCCAACATTTTTGTCAAGTTGGATTAAATTAATTAAATTATTTAAATCATGTTTTAAGTTAAAATTTAATTAAGACTAAAACTGGACTTATTTGCAAAACTTCTAGGAAGGACTTATCTGCAAAATATTTTTACTGTTTTACTGTTGCGGCTGGTACGTGGCCGAGGCAACCCATGCAGCGCTCGTGGGCTGCTGGTGAGGTGTCTCTCACCTGGCCATGGTAGAAACTCTATAAATCCTACCTTTCATCCCAGCTGGTTTCACCTCTAGATAAGAATTCAACTCTCTAAAAACCAGACCAAACCACTCCCTCTCTGCTTTTCAAAATTTTCACCGTAAGCTTAAGGGGAAGATTTTTCAAGTTTTGGATTTTTAACTCCAGAGATTAAGTGAAGGTAACCATTATATTCGTTTTTAAATTTTAACAAGTTCATGATCAAACAGAAGTAAAATTGGTTAAGATTTGAGTGTTAAAATTTGATTTGAAGTTTAAGGAAAACTTAGAAAATTTTGTGTAACAATGATTTCCAGGATAAAATCGAATGTTTTAATTCAGTGTTAAGGTCTTCATTTATTCCCTTGTCAAAAGGACTCACTGAGGAGTCCATCTGATCACTTGGATGTGAAAAACGAACCCCGAAAACCCACTGTTTCTGGACTCGCATTTCACTCACCCACTGCCGTTACTGTCTGTTGTCACAAACAGAGGAGGAAGAGGACTCTCGGAAGATCCGAGAGTTGAGCTTCGGAAGTTCCGAACTTTGGATCGGGGTTCCAAAGTGTCCAGAGGCTAAGTTTCTCCCGCCTCTGCGAACGGCATGTTCCGAGTCTGTTTTGGAAGGACCGAATCGCTCGGAAGTTCTGAACTTCCCTCGGCAAGTTCCGAGACACACCGAGACTCACAGAGTGCCCTGTTTTCTATTTTTCAGTTCGGAAGCACCCTCGGAAGTTCTGAGACTTGAGCCTCAGAAGTTCCGAAGGACACAGCCATGTTTCGAAGGTTCTGTAGACCAGTTTTAGGCAGTGACTTGGAAGTTCCGAAGCCACAGTACCTGGTTCCGAGGCATGTTCCGAGGAACCCAGTTTTGATTTGTAAATCTTGGTTTTATTTAAGATTTCATGTTTTAGACCCTAGGTTTTAATGTGATTTTTTATCCCTTTTTTATAATTAAAAATGATACTAACCCCTTTTATCTTGATACTATAGTGTATATACTTATTGTATTCACTTCCAGGCCGATACTCTCTATTTGTGGCTGACTCAGCATGATAGCTATCTATAGCTGTGCGATTTCCTTCGCCGTTCGGTAGAAAAGAAGGGTTCGGGCACTAAGTGACTTCTAACTCCCTATAAGAGTAGTGGCCTAAGCACCTTATATCTCTAGGCCTAACTCAATGCGTCAATCTGGTCATGCCCAAAAGATAATATGAGAAGTGACTTGAGCACCCTATTTATATTTATTGTTGATTACTGTAACTTAAAATGGTTAGTAACCAAATAGGAGACTTAGTTCCATTTCCTCTGGAGATTTCCGGAAAATAAGATTTGAAGTACTATGAGTATGTATTGCTTGTTATGCTATGTATATTGATTGATCATTAATTATAATTTTGTTTGTATGCTTGACAGATACTTCGATACCACACATTTTCGGTAAGAAAACTTAACACTGTAATATGAGTAAATCAGGTTAAAAGGGAGCTAGTGCAATGAGTGGTTTTAAGGATCTGTTTTGATGAACCCACTTATATGCCTAAACATAATGCACTAATGTGAAAAGTTCTTATGCATATTTGTGATGTTGATCACATATAATAATGCTTATGAGTTGTGATGATATGAATACTGCTTCCATGTACCCTTTACTATTGAACCATTACCAGCCATGGAGGTGTCGGTTTAGGTCTACTGGACCAGGTGTGTTGACAGTTGCTGACTTTGGATGTGTCAGTACCGGTTTTGGGTGTGCCCGAGATGTACTTGCAAGAACTATTTTGACCGTATCGGGACTTAATACTATTGGTCTCAGCGTAGTATTTAGGTGTTACGGTGGATGTTAGCAGTTGTGGACTGATGTTGAGATTTTGACAAGTTAAAACTATTATGTTGATAATATTCTTTTCACTGGGCTAGTTGGCTCACACTACTCATATTTCAGGGGATGTACCCAAGGAGGAGGAACCTCCATATCGAGCTTAGGAAGGATAAGCTGTTGCGTTGTCTTGGGTTCCCATGGATGGGGACTTATTATGGATGTTTGGTTCCTTCGAACCATAATTTGTGTAAAGTACCGTATGTTATACTTTTTATGTGTTGGCTTGTTTAAACCACTATGTGATCCGTAGTTACTCTGATTTGTTTGATCAAATATTTCGTTTATAAAAATATGTGTTTATATGTTATGTGTATGCTTGTGGGTAGGCTTATGGTTTGTGTATGAGTTTACACCATATGTGTCTGGACCTAGCTTTTGATCCAGCCCATTTATAAGTTTTGAGATTAGTTTACAAAAAATAAATCAGTAGCGTTCCGGGCTCACTTTCGGGTCAGGGCGTTACAAATTTTATGGAGAAAAACCCAAGCATTGGTCGACCCCCTGATCCAGGAGGATCTCTCAGCTGAATTTTGTATAGGATCGCTGTAAAAGTTAAAATAAAGTCTTTGAGAAAGTCAATCGACACACCAGTCAACTGACACACCGTCTAAAGACTGTCTATAAACACAGATCGGTCTCTGATATTGTCAGTTGACACATCGTCTGAAGTTTGTCTGTAAAAACATGCAGATCTCTGATAACTTCAGTCCACTAACAGGTCGACTAGTGACTTTCTATAAAATATAGACAGTCTCTGATAAAGACAGTCGGTCTATTTGTCGATTGACAGATCGACTGGAGAGATCCATCAGTCTATTGATAGGTCAACTCGTGTTTGTCTGTAAAAACAAAATTTTCTCTTATAATGTTAGTCAACACATTAGTCGACTGACATGCCGTCTGATGTTTCTTTCAGACAACCAATCAGTCGACCATTGGAGCGACTGAGATGGCAACCGTAGTAGTTGCATTTTCAAATGACATACCAGTTGAGTGATACGGAAAAACTGCCAGCAGTTGTGGTGGTTTCCAACAATTCGTCCTTCATTTTTATCCATTTTCTTTCTTATTTTTGGCAATTTCGACTTGTGGAAACGCGCCAAATGACGATTGTACAATCAATCTTGAGAAATAGAACAAAAGGAGGAAGAGTTTTCTTCCCAAAATCTTGTCTCCTTCTCTCCATTTCTTTTTTATTTTCTATTGTATTTCTATCCATTGTTGGCCCAAGCATCCAGATTTGGATCAAGTTTGGCTCCCCCTGTTTAAGGGATTTAGCTCCCACTAAATCTCAAAACTGCAGATGGGGCAACTCATTAGTTCCCTTGTCTCGACTGTACCACTGTGATTGGCTTGGTAGTTGCCCCTTTTTGCCGATCCGGACTTCTCTCGCTTAGTTTCCATCACCTTCTTCTCCAAAATGCAATCTTCAGATAGTGGATCCTCCAGGTTGACCCACAAATCATCAACAGATAGTAGAAGCGTCTCCCTGTCTGGGTCTTCATCAAGCAATGAAGGTTCGAATAGTTTCAATTTCTTGGCATTGATGGCTGAGTACATCTGCATATACAATGGTAGATCCAACTGGAATACATTGTCTCCAATTTTCTTGATGATTTTGAACGGTCCATATCTGATGGGTTTCAGTTTTTTTATTCTCCCTTCAACCGTTCCTTGCTCAGTTTCAACCGAACAAGATTGCCCTCCTAGAATGGGCACTCCACATGATGTCGGTCATGTTGGTCCTTCTACCTCTGTTGTGATCGCTTCAGTTGTGCTTCCACCTCCTTATGCACTTTGGCTATCCTTTCTAGGAGCAGTTGAGCTCTAGTCATGTCTCCCTCTTCCATTCCTTCCAATTGACTGTCTTCAATGGTGAAAGCCAAGTCAAAAGGGCTTTGAGGCAAGTAGCCCAAATAGACCTCAAAAGGTGACTTTTGTGTCGAATCATGGATCACACGATTGAAAGCGAACTACAGATATGGCAAGCTAGTGTAAGTGCCCCGGTTCGTCCGAGTCGCCCTTATTGTCAATTATGTGACTCAGTTGGACTTGCCTTGGATGTATAAGAAGATCTACTATGAAGTTGAAGAGTTTACACTGAATACGGTATTGGCACACAGGTAAGTGAACCGTAGGAGACCTTAGGCTAAGTCAAAACCTTTAAAGTCAATTGGTTATAAACTGGAAAATAAGATAATAAGTGACTTTCAGCCTCGAGGCCTCATGCAGTCTGCCGAGGCCTCGAAGCTAGTTGAGCTGAGTTGTTTTTGGACAACTGTAATCCAGCTGACCTTGTGTCTTGACTGACTCAGTCTCCTACAGATTTAGGAAGTTAAAATCTGTGTCCTTTTGATTGGGAGTTAATTATGGTAAATTGATTGGAAGATAATTATGGTAAAAGAATATGTATCCCCATGGTGAGTTGCTGCCACCTCACACAGTTTGAAATTGAATACCGTTGGGGAGCTGTCCATGTACAAGAATGGAAAGGCTCCTCCATGAGTTGTAAATCCATTTGCAATCTTCCCATCTAATCCTTGATTGATGGCTGAGATATATCTACTGCAAATCATGCACGGTGGATATGAGGTGACTGGAATCTTACTTGGTTAATAGACAGATTAATTTATGCACTATGTGCTGTGTTGACAGACTTACCGCCACGAGGCCTCATTGGAAGCCTTGAGGCCTCGTGGGCGTGACTTACTGCAATTCTGCAGACAGTTTTATATATGAACAATAAGCTGTTTGTAAGATGGACCATATACACAGAGAAAAATAGGAAAAATATTACAGTGTGTCAGATCATTCAGCCTTCCCTCTTGACACCTTCTTCATCATCTTCCTTAATAAATGTTTGGGTAATTAATCTTGATGAAGAGTAAGGTGTTCATATAGGACTATAAAACCAGTCATACCCAAGTCCTACTGCTGTGCCAATGAATACTTTGATGATGCTGATTTGATGGAAAGGAGCACACAGATTCAGTAAAGAAAAAAGAGCTTAAAGGAAAACGGTTAAGGTCCAAAGTAAGTATTTCTTGTTTGTTTTATTTTAAACATTATAAAGTGGATTAGAACAGTATGTTCGAACCACTCTAAAAAATAGGTGTAAATGATTAGACCAATTGGGTTGAACCTTTATAAAAAATTAGGTTGCATTATTTTGGGTGTGAGACCCTTACGTAGTATATTTGGGACGACCCTAGAGTTGGGAAGTCTGATAGTGGATGTAGGTTTGTTGAAACCAAACCACTCTAAAATATCTGTGTTTATATGTGATTGAATGCGTGGATTGAATACTTGTTCACATATCACACACATAGGTTGATCGGTCAGTTTTATGAACAACAATTAATTTTAAAAGGGAATTAAAATTGGAAACCGACCTATTCACCCCCTCTAGGTCGTGCATTACTCTACTAACGGAATTTCAGCTAGTGTTCCAAGTCTTAGGATGCTTGAAATTGTAGCCTCTAAGGAGGTGCATCACCGTTTTGTTCACTACCTCTATTTGCCCATCAGTTTGTAGATAAAACGTTGTGCTCTTCAGCATGGTGTCCATCATACCTCATAGTGAGTTCCAAAAATGGGTCAGGAACCGACTATCCCTATCTGAGACAATCGAAGTAGGAAACCCATAATGTTTCCATACATGCTCGAAAAACAATTTCACCGTTGCCTCTCCTGTCACTCTGTTTTCTTGCAGGGGATGAGTTCTACCATCTTGTTGAACCTATCCACTAGGACAAACAAATAATCATGTCCAGACTTAGTCTTCTGTATACCTCCCAAAACGTCCATCGAAGTACTCTTCTAAGGCCTCGTAGGTACTGGCAATGGTGTGTACAGTCATAACTTCTTGTTGGAGGGCTTTGATGTGTTTCATAACACACAACCTCTGATGTATCTAACCACATCCTGCTACATCTTCAGACAAAAGACATATCTCGGTAGATTGAGCAGGGTCTTCTCAACTCCAAAATGTCCCACCACCCTGGAAGTATGTGCTTCTCGAACCCACTGCAACATATCCCCTTCTTTTTGTATACACAACTATGACCCCTTGTACATCAACCATCCTTTAGTGTAAACTATGTAATATGACCCTGCTGTAAGTCAAGGGTCGAGACTCCGTGACCAAACGGAGACACGCGAAGGCCATCTTCAGTGTCAAAATCACGCGGCTAAACCCGGGTGATGGAGATTTCGGACGCGTAGGACTTCCTGGAATACTCCAGAACGGCCCGGAATGTGCGACAAGGTTCTGGAACAATACGGAAGGTTCCGGATGGTTCAAGAAGACTCTCCAAGGTGCTAGAGTTATGTGGAGTGCTCTAGAGTCTTGTAGAAGAGTTTAGAAGTATTTAGAATATTGTAGAACTCTATAGAAGTGTGTAGAGTCTTATAGAAGTGTATGGAAGAATGTAGAAATGTGTGATAGTTGTAGAGATGCTTAGAATATTCTAGACTGTTTAGGAAGTGTGTAGATATTTATGGAAGCAACCATTGGATTAATGCCACATGGCACAATCCTAGCCACAATTGGACATGGCCTCAACTATAAATAGAGATGGGGAGCCCATTTGCACCCAATCCACACAAGGTAGCGAAGGATTCTAGCATAGCATTGTGAGTTGAGAGCTTATAGCCTTTGAGTGTTTCTTTGTAATCTCCTTAGTTGTTCAATACAAGATAGTGTTTGCGTTGATCACCTTGGTGTTTCATCTCCGTCTCATTCTTTTGTTTGTTTGATTGCTTCCGTATCTTGGTCCAAAGAGTGACCAAATCAGTTGTTAGGCTAACTCGCTTGACGACGGAGTGATCTCGTGAGTGCCGCACGGGCTGAATCACTAAAGGATTGCCTAACCCCGTGACATGTAGCTTCTCAAATGCCACTTTGAAATCCTCATCGGTGTCATACCCTTGGGTGTACTTAGTAAGGGCCATAGGCTGAATTTGCATTGCCATTGTTAAAGTGGAGCTATTCTGTGAAGGTGGTCTAGACAACGTATCCGCTAGCTTGTTTGTGGCTCCTTTGTTGTACGTAATCACCAAATTAAACTTCTGTAGGTAAGACATCCACTTCATGTGACGAGCTTACTGCAATTTAGACTAAGTTTGCAAAAACTGAAGGGGTTTGTGGTCGGTGTGGACTATGACAACTTTCTCCAATAAGTAAACACGCTAGTGCTTCACTGTTTGGTGCAAAGCATACATCTTCTTATCGTAGGTAGGGTACTTTAACACTAGTCCACTGAACATCTCAGAATGGTAAGCCACTGGTCT
>CM023532.1:76871873-76935855 GCA_013350335.1 Chimonanthus salicifolius | reverse complement strand
CAAATGAGGGGAGTCCACGCTCCATTCGGATACCCTATAAACAAACGTGGGGAAGGATCCGCACTGATTCCGATTCTAAGGTTTGAAATGAAAGAGGAGTCCATGCTCCGTTCGGTGGGACCGATAAGGCATACGTGGGGAGTCATGACAATACCTTGATGTGGCTTATGCATCAAGAGGATTACTATGTGATAGTGATATGGTTGATGGGTGGGAATCATGGCATATGACACCCATGGCATGTCATTGACTTGCGTGATTTTGACATTATATATCTATGTGATTTTTATACTAATCCATGTGTTTGACCCTACTCGGAATACCTACTGAGCGCGTTGACTAACGCTCTACTTCTACCTTAGATGATGACTTAGGGAATGGACGGGGCGAAGGGCGCGAAAGGAGCCAAGCTTAGGAGCTTGGATAATTTAGATATACTTTCTTTAAGTTTTATTTTCGGACAATGTAATTTGAGTTATTCGCATTTTGGGACTATAATAACTTAAAACTATCTTGCTATGGTTTGTTTTAATTTTGGACATTGAACTTAAGTAATTATTTGTGATGGACTTCCTTGTTATTTAAAATGGGTTGGAATAATAACTCTATTATAATTCCGCATTACGTTTATTCCGTAAGTTTAGCCTTATTGCGTGTGAACCATTTTAGTGGACTTAGTCCACGCACATGCATGGTTGGCCAGTTAAGGGTCGGGCTTTGGAAGCTCGGACTTAGCTCGCGTTGTGACGTCCCGCTCTCTCTCACTCTTTATTTAAAAAAAAAAAAATTAGACTTTGATTTTTGGAGAGTGAAAAAGGGCAGGGCGTTATAGTTTGTAACACCTCGGATTTTCAATTTATTAATATATATGAAAATTACCCATTTAATGTGTGAATTTTAGATATGGATCTTAGATGGGTAAAGTGTTGGGTCATGGCTCAATTAAGACCCAACGGTTTTGGAAATGATTTCAATAAAATTTAAATGGGGTTGAATTAAAAGGATATGCGCATGGGATGTATGTGGGATTTTCATATCCACATTGATATGCTAGAATATCTTGAGAAGATATCTAAGATTAAATAGAGATTGCTTATGGCCATGTATAGGGATTTCCAAATCCAAGGTTAGGCGCATAAGATCAATTAAAAAGGGTATGCAAATTGTCTAAAATTAAATAAAGAAGATGTCTAATTAAATAAAGATTGTATGGCCATGTGTGACATTGCTAAATGGGAAGTTGGCAACTTCTGAATCAAGGCACAAGAGGGGCGCATGGCACCTTCTAATTAAGCATAACAAGGGGCGCATGGCACCTTCCAAGTTAGGACCCATTGGAGATTAAATAAAGGAAAGGCAAGGGAGGCGCATAAGGAAGAAAGGTCAGCACCTTCTAAGCTAGGATTAATTGGAAGGTTTTATAGAGAGGCAGCAAGGGGCTCACTGCATTGTCTAAATAGGAACCGATTGGGAGTGTTTATATAAGAAAGACACAAGGGCGCACGGCAATAGGCAAGGGCTAAATTAAAGGGTCTTGGCACCTTCTAAATTGGGACAAATTGGAAGTAATAAAAGGAGAGGCACACGGCATTACACAAAACCAGCAAGGATTGACGCTGGTTTGCTCTTGGCAAGAAGGTGTTCTCAGTTTTGTGAAAGATCAAGGGGAGAAGAGGCTAAGTAAGAAAAGGATCGGAAGAACCAATCGGAATGAAGGAAAACCGAAGGAGTTATGGAACCGGTAAGTAGTTTGATATTTTTGTTTAATAAAAAGAACCATAGGGTTCGGCCATGGTGTATGGCCGAACCCCATGGAAGAGAATTGGGTAATAAATATGGTAGTTTTAATGGAATGATGAACCACCATGGCCGAACCCCATGGAAGGACATGGATTATTTAATGGAGGTTTCAGGGATGAAAACCCCATGGAAGAGAATTGGTAGATGAAAGTAGTAAATTTAATGGAAAGAATGGACCATAGGATTCGGCCATGGTGCATGACTGAACCCCATGGAAAAACATGGTTATTTTATGGGTTGGAAACCATGGAAGGACTTTGGTGAATTTTAATGGATGTTTGAATGAATATTGAGGTTTAATAAAAGGAATTAATGGACCATAGGGTTCGGCCATGTTGTATGGCCGAACCCCATGGGAGTTGGTTGGTAAAGGTCTATGATTTTAAAGGGTTTAAATGGAGAAGCATTGGTTATGTTTTAATGGATGGCAACGTTGTAAATATAGGCCAAATTGAAAGATCATGGGTTCGGCCAAATTGAAAGAACATGATGTATGGCCGAACCCCATGAGGTCTTTTATGGATTTAATTTATTAAAGAAATTTTATTGGATGAATAATTTTTAGAAAGAAGATTATGAACCATAGGGTTCGGCCATGGTGTATGGCCGAACCCCATGGAGTTGGATATTAATTTAGAAAGGATCTAAGGATGGTTATTAAATTAGAAACTTTCTAATTATGGAAGGAACCTTGATTTATGGATTCAAGTATGGAAGATGATTACTAATTTAGAAAGTTTCTAATAATGTATCCAATGTAGATAATTGGAAGTTAGACATCATAGGGTTCGGCCATGGTGCTTGGCCGAACCCCATGAACCAATTATGGATCTATTATGTTTATGTGTATTTTAAATGAAGGGAGGATGCAAGTATAGACTTATGTTTAAGGACCTAAGATGGTGAACCATTTAAAAGAAAAGTTGGAAAAGAAACATCAAGGGTTCGGCCATGGTGTATGGCCGAATCCCATGAACTTGTTAATGGGCCATGTTTGGGTCTTTGTATAATTTTAATGAATGGTTCATCAAATCAAGGGATTAAGGGTGAGATTAATGGACTTATAGCCTTGGATGGCAATATGGTAATTATGTAGAATTAATGGACCATGGGTTTGGCCATAGCGCATGGCCGAACCCCATGAAGAAATAATTGGTAAACTTGGGGTTTTATGATGAGTTTTATGAATGATCAATTATTGGAACCAAAACATACGTGGATAGGAATAATGGCAAGGAAGGTAATTAAGTGAAATGAATGGACCATGGGTTCGGCCATGGTGTATGGCCGAACCCCATGGGGAAGATTTGCTGAACTTAAGGTGTGATATATCTTAGATGATCAATTTGTCTATCATTAGATTAATGAATAAAGTGGTATAAATGGCATAAATGTAAATATGGTAAAAAATGAAAGACCATGGGTTCGACCATGGTGTATGGCCGCACCCCATGGGGATTGTTTTGATGGACTTAGGGTTTATGTAAGTGGGATTAAATAAAAGGGAAGTGATTAAATGTTTAACTTTGGGGTTATTGATTAATAAACCAAAGAAAGAAATTAAAACAAAAGGGGTGAGGTTCGGCTATGGTGTATGGCCGAACCCCACAAGTTTGGTTTATGGACTTGGACATTGTTGTAAATCAAGTGGGACTTGGTTTTAATTGATTGTTCTATTATAAGGTAACGGGACCTCACAAGGTGTGTACGATCGTGAGCGGTTACCGGACGAAAGACGCAAGGACACGTTAGTGGTCTTTGGTAGGATTCCACCTCTTTGAAACCATGGATTTTTTTTACAATGTTTCTTATCTTATTTTTGATGAAATTATGTAAAAAAATTATATGTTTCAAATATGAGCTTTTAAATGCTATGATTTGTATAATTGCATAGCATGTGGACATTTGCATCTCATGCATGGCATGGGAGGGATGATATGTAACTGGAGATCCACACTCTGTCGGGCGTCCGTAATACAATCATGGGGGATACCTTGATGAGGAGTTTTCCATCAAGAGGTAACCGGAGATCCACACTCCGTCAGGACGTCCGTAATACAATCGTGGGGGATACCTCGATGAGGAGCTTTCCATCAAGAGGTTACTATGTGTTTGTGATGGGTGGGACTCATTGCATATGATAGCATGGCATGGCATTGAATCGGCATGATTATGATCTTTATTATCATGCAATGTTTCTGGTTTCTATCGGTATGATTGGATCTCTATTATCATACATTGTTTTGGATACGATGCTTTATAAGTATGGTATGATTTATTATAACTAGATTTGATATATATTATATTTGGATTTTTGGTACTAACCCAAGTGTTAACCTTACTTGGAATACCTACTGGGCGCGTTGTTCTAACACCCTACTTCTACCCTAGTGGATGATACAGGAAACGAGGGGAACGATGAACGTGAAACGGGCCAGGCATAGGAGCTTGGATGATTTAGTTTATATTTTGATTAAGTTACTAATGGACTTGTATTTGAGTAACTAGTCTTCGGACATGTAATAATTTAGGTGGTTGGATGTTTATTTGGATAATTGAGTTAACTTTCATTATGAATAAGGACTTGACGTAATTTGCTATCTGAAATGGGATAGAACTTGGTTCTATTATAATTCCGCATGTTTTGATTTTAATTCCGCATGTTGATATTGTTATGTGTGAACCGTTTTCATGGACTTAGTCCATGCACACATAGGGTTGGCCAGTTAAGGGTCAAACTTTAGAAGTTCGGACTTAGCTCGCGTCGTAACATCCCGCTCTCTATCACTCTTTGGTTAAAAAAAAAAAATAGACTCTGATTTTCGAAAAGGAAACTGAGTGAAAAAGGGCGGGACGTTACATAGTTGGTATCAGAACGAAACCGGAAGTAAGAATCTTTCGAAGTAAGATTAAGACGGTATCATGTCTCACTGACAAGATAAGAATCCCAACTGACCGACTCTTCGGAGTCCGCTATACGAGGGCCAGATTAATTTACTTTGTTAAGACTCAGATTAAAGCCTTCAATCTGAGAGCAGCACTTGACGAAAAAGGAATGATAGCAAGGGAAGGACAATCACTATAAAATGGATTTATCGAACATAGCAAAATAGGAGATATTTCCCCGAAACAAGAAAACATCAAGATTTCCCCAAATTGAGAAACAATGATGGATTTATCAAACATACCAAAATAGGAGATATTCCCCGAAACAAGAAAACATCAGGATTTTCCCCAAATTGAGAAATGATACTTGATACTTAGGAAAGTTATCTCAAAAATAAGAAATACAAAGATGTTTATTTGGCAATTTCCCCAAAATATGTAAAAACGAAACTTTACAAAGAAGCCAAGTCAAACGATGTTTCAATGACTTAGGAAAATGCCTCCGAGAAGAAGAACTAGACAAAACCCACATGTGGAGGAAGAGGTGCAGCAACCACATCAGGAGGAGGAGCAGAATAGCGTGAACATTCCGGTGGTACCTCCCGAGCTGCAGAACTTGGTACAAGTTGTGGTCACTTCCACTCTACAGCAACATATGAACGACAATGAAAATGCGACCACCCATGAGGCCCATGATCGAAGTATGGTTAGAGACTTCCAGCAGTAGCGTCCCCCTCACTTCAAAGGGAAAGAAGGACCTACCGAAGCAGAGAATTGGCTGAGGAACATCACCAAGATCTTGACATTATTGAAAATCACTGGTAATGAAGATAGGATATTGCTAGCTACTTCACAATTGATTGATGACGCCGGCAAGTGGTGGGTGTAACACCCCGCCCTTTCCGAGAATATCAGAGTCTAATTTTTTTTTTTAATAAACATCGGAAGAGAGCGGACGGCGTCACGACGCGAGTTAAGTTCAGACTACCCAAGTCTGAACCTTAACTGGCCACCCATGTGTACATGGAATAGACCATGATAGTGAATCACACATGGAACTAACATCAACATGCGGAATAATCTAGATTAATTGCGGAATAGAAAGACGAGATAGCAAGTAATAGTCTTAAACATTAAATAACATAAATCAACCATCCAAAGGTTATTATCCTAATCAAACCATAGAAAGTAACGAATTATTACATGTCCAACAAAATATTCAAGTGACAGTAATATAACGTAATCCAAATCCATCATTAAAGCACTTAGGCTCAGTTCCCCTCCCGGTCAATGACCTTTCCTTTCCCCTTGCTTGTACCTGCAATCTCCTCTGAGGATAGAATTAGGGCGTTAGATCAACGCGCCCAGTAGGTTTCCGAATAGGGCTACCACATGGTTAGTCAAAAACATGCAAATAATATAATAATAATACATGTGTGTCAAAATTCCATAAAACATGCTATGTATGAAATGAACATGTAATGAGTCCCACCCATCACCATTCAACATAGCCATCACTTGACGGGATTCTCATCGTCAAGGTAACCCACAGTGGTCTTTCGGACGCCCCGACGGAGTGTGGCCTCCGGATTCCTCCTGATGGGATTCTCATCATCAGGGTACCCCACAGTGGTCTTTCGGACGCCCCGACGGAGTGTGGCCTCCGGTTACAACACCATCATCCCATGCCATGCATGAGATGTCTATGCGAACATGTCATTTAGAAACATACTTTACAATCATATAAGATATCAAAATCAACATAAAACAGCATATTAAATAGTGGTTACAACAAAGGTAGGAAACCTACACTAAGTCACTTAGATTGCTGGCTCTTGTGAACCGTCTTCCGTCTACGGCTTGTTCACCGTTCTAGCAATCCCAATACCTTATTTACATAACAGCAAGTTAAACATTCATCCATGTGATTCCATCTTAATCTAAGTCCCAAAAATCCACTTTGTGGGGTTCGGCCATACCCTATGGCCGAACCGCACCCATTTAAAACTTTGGTCTCTTTTAATTTTGGATTAACACCATCCAAATAATTTATTGACAACCTCAATCCACAAAATATCACTTGGTGGGGTTCTATTACCCATTACCATATGGTTCTCCATTAGGATCTTTTTAAACCTTTTAATTCAACATGGAACCATTAACAATTACGACTCATAAGCTTAGCCTATTTAACCCATGCCATGGTCCATAATTATCATGAATGATCCCCTAATTAAAACAGTCATAAGCTCCCATTTAAAACAGCCCATTAATTATCAAAACAGCCCCATGGGGTTCGGCCATACTCATAGCCGAACCCTAGGGTTCACTTGATCCAATCAACACCATGATCACTCATGGTTTAATCATGCTAACTCAACCATGAATTAAACATGGTTCAGCCGCATATTAACCCACCAAAACAGTAACATATTAATCCATTTATTACCATAAGAACACCATATCTTCATATGGTTTTTAACTCACCAAAAACATGAAAGACTTACATGGGGTTCGGCCATCCAAGGTGGCCGAACCCTAGGTCCATGTTTTGGTCTTTCATACATATTTTTGGTGTCACTTATTCATATAAAAATCAGCACATCATTGCTGCACTTTAACCTCTCAAAACCATCTAATAAATTCATTATTTTGTCCAAACAACCATAACACCTCATGGGATTCGGCCATCCAAGATGGCCAATCCCCATGGTCCATTTTTCCAGTTTTAATCCACTGTTTTAGATCAGTAACTTAACCATAACATTACCATGGTTCAGCCATATATTGGCCAACCAACAGCAGTAAATAATCTTCATGTAAATCACATAAAAACCCCATGGTAATGTATGGTTTTTATCTCTCAAAACCATCACCATTAACCATAAAATGATCACACAATTTCATGGGGTTCGGCCATGCTCATTGGCTGAACCCTATGGCCTTTGGTTTGAACCACTTAAACATGTCATCTTATGTCTAATCTAATCATCCAAAACAGTAAGACATTTGCATGGTTTTATCTTACAAAAATCATCAAGATTTCAACATCAATTCATGGTGTTCGGCCATCCAAGATGGCCGAACCCAATGAACCCTTTCATCATTTGATACCCAAGGTCTTAGACCCATGATACATTCAGCCATTTATGACATCCGAATCCATGTTTTAAACCTTTCTAAAACATGCATTTGAATCTTAAATCAAACCCAAAAACAGTTCATAAAACCCATGGTTTTCATGTTTCAAAACATGAAAACCAAGCCATCTCTCACATGGGGTTCGGCCCTTCATGGTGGCCGAACCCAATGGTTATTTTTACCATTTTAAATCCTCCACTAAACAAGGTTAAAACCCTAGTGTAATCGGCCATCACCATGGCCCAACACGCACCCATTTTTTTTAACCAAAAATCCATGAAACACTTACCAATTTCCAAGCTCTTGTCTTGCCTTTTTATCCTTGTTTCTTTTCTTTCTTATTTCTTCTTTTCTTTTGCTGTTTTGTGCTTGAATATTTGATGCCAAAACCTCTGCTATTCCAGCCAAGATGAACAACGAATTGGAGAGAGGAGAGAGGGAGAGAGAGATGAGGAAAATCTTAGGCTTTGCAATGATAAATTGGCCAAGTGATGGTGTTCATTGATTTTGTATTTCAGCCATCAACACCCCCATTACTCCTCATCAAGCCTTGCACAAACCAAGGAGTAACTTGCAGCCAAGCAAAGCACCCCTTGGCATTCTACCCATGCAGTCATTCATATTCCCAAACAACTCACCTCAAATCCATGCATTTGCATTTAATTTCTACCATGGAACTCACCAAAACAAGTCCCCAACGTGTGGGACTTGTTTTGGTTGGGTTGAGGCCAGCCAACCTCTTCAACTTACCCTTAAACTCACTGATTTACAGTCCCTTGAATTTCCATTTCAACTCACCCAACTCAAGGTATGTTTATTCCAACCCAACTCATCACATTTAATGCATTTCATTTAATGCACATGAGTTAACTCACCTTTTGATTTAATTCCAACTCACCTCAATCCCACTCAACTGATTTGAATCGTGTTTTATCTCCCTTGAGGGTTCACACGGTCAACAATAGTCAACTCGACCCGTTGGGTCCACTTTTAGCTCCTTGACCCGTTTTTGACCCTATGACCCAAATATGGTATTTTGGTCATTTGCAATTGGTTTTTACATATGGGTCAAGCCTACCCATTTTTTCTCCACTTGATTTCCAATCAAATAGGTTTAACCCCACTTAATTTAAAATCACAAAACGGTCAAATAATCCAGTAAGACCCGATGGGTCCCATTTGAGCCCTTTGACCCATTTAGCCATTTTCGACCCAATTGATGTAAATTACCCATCCAATCAAACTTGACATTCATAATGTGCTCATATGATCTTAATTTGAGCAATGGGCCATACCATTTCCTTACTTAACATCACAAAATAATTAATTTAACACATCAGGGGCATTTTCGTAATTTATCCACTTCATTGAGAAATTACCCATCCAATCAAACTTGAAATTCATAATGTGCTCATATGATCTTAATTTGAGCAATGGGCCCCACTATTTCCTTATTTACAATCACATTTATTGAATTCACCAATCCAGGGGCATTTTCGTAATTATTCCAACCGTTGAGAATTCTTTGACCCAATTAACCATTTTGACCTAATTTGATGTACATTACCCATCCATTATAATTTGACCCTTATAATATGTTCATAGGATCTTAATTTGAACAATGGACCCCACTATTTTCTCATTTAACATCATAATTAATAAATTTACCAATCCAGGGGCATTTTCGTAAATATTCATCTTATTGAGAAATCGGGGTGTTACAATATAACCCTCTTTTTAAAATTTTCGTCCCGAAAATCGAGCGAAGTAGGGTTCTAAACGATTCCATAAATATCTCAGAATGTGCTATTCTTATTTCCGATTTCAATTTCCCAAGTGACTTCTTCATTACCATGTCGATCCACACCACTTTGACAAATTGAATCGCTTGGTTCCGTAACACCTTTTGTTCTGTCTCATGTTATATCTTTTTCTCGTGAGCCATTTGTGATCTCACATAGATCAATCTACTTTGTTTCACTTTACCTGTTCTCATAGTATTTTCCATACGTACTTGCTCAATATGTTCTTTCATCTACTCTCCGTGTGAGGTAGTCTGTCAACACGAGCCTATGCTCAAAGCTTTTTCTGATTCCATTTTAACTAGGTTTCTAGTTACATTCTCCTGGAATTCTATTAGCTAACTACAGAGCCAGGTGATCAGTCTAACTCGGCAGTCGTCCATAGTTTCCCATTCAAGTTTCACCAGACACCTATCTTTTCCGTTGAGTATATCTCCAAATTTAAACACATCTTTCTTTGCACATAAGTCTCCATGTGACTAACAACTTTTGTTCCAACTTCCACGATACCAATTCCCGGCATCAATCCAAACCACCATGGGAATAATCACCCATGGTTAAATACATCCATCCCTGGTGTTTCGCTTTCAGTAAATATCATCTATCCCTGTTTTATAATCATCCATGAATATAACCCCTATGGGTATAATCCATTCATGGTAACAATCCATCCTTGGTATTACTCTGTCCAGGAGCATCATCTAAACACAGTTACTAACCATCCATGAATATAACCCACCATGGGTATAATTCATTCATGGAAACCATCCATCCTTGGTATCACTCTGTCCATGAGTATCATTTATGTATGATTAATAACTATCCATGAAATAACCCACCTATGGGTATAATCCATTCATGGAAACCATCCATCCTTGGTATCACTCTGTCCATGAGTATCATTTATGTATGATTAATAACTATCCATGAAATAACCCACTTATGGGTATAATCCATTCATGGAAACCATCCATCCTTGGTATCACTCTGTCCATGAGTATCATCTATCCATGATTTAATATCCGTAAGAACAACATTCAAATGAATCACTATAAGACTGTGGTAACCATATCAAATCACAATTATATCCTGACCCCTTGCAAGACTTAGGGCTCATGACTTACCAAGCAGAAGACCCACGTCCAACGTGATCCGGTCTACCTCGCCCTGCATCCCTTCACCTCATAGGTGATTCAGTCAAGCTCTAAGACGGTCACTCTGCGTCTGACGAAGCTAGTACCACCGCCACCAAGTAAAATAGTACCTAGCTCTGCGCATTCTAGCACATCTAGTGTGCCAAACAGTCGTGAGAGTGCCCTCCAGCGCGTAGCATGCGAGGGACCCACTCCTCAATGGTAACCCTACGGGACCAAGTCTCCGTAATTCGTATCGAGTTTCCCACAGTCTCAATCATCAATATCACGTGAGGGATGCACCCATACCACATCTCAATATACTCCAATAACTTATTCACATACATCTCAGTGTCAAAGTCCTCATGAACTCCTAAAGTTGCATACTTTATTGAAAATCATTTAAACTTCCATCACCATACAAGGGTTGATAGGGTAAAACAAACCCTTAGAATCACAAAATACACCCTTACAAAATATTTCCATTTCCCTAACCTTTCTTTCTACCTCTTAACCTAGTTTTCCGTAGAAGACCCTGCATCATCGTCAAAGAAATTGTCAGGGCATGTCATCGACACGTGCCCCAACACTCCGCACGTCAAACAGGGTATTATTCCTGGTCCTCCAATGTAAAGACAATTAGTCCTCTCCTTCCCGTGCCCGTGCAGTCCACAAACAGGGCAAATGACCTCAAGGAGGTAGGGGCAGTAAGTACAATTGTGCCCCTCCTGATTGCACAACTCGCGCATATACCCGGGCTCTATCTCCCCTACAAATTCTCTTATGTTTGGGACATATTCCTCATCCTCTTCGGGTACAAAGGCCCCAACATTGTACTCGGGCGATCTTACCTCCATGTCCTGACTGTTTTCAACTTCATTGATGAAGTTTGGTATGCTAGCATCGTCGGAAGAAGAAACTAGGTCTATCGGACAGCTAGGTGTCCCTTTGTCCCACAACTCGGTGTACTCTATGTTGCTCGTCATATCTGTATCACAGCAACAAAAACATATCAATAACAACTATAAATCAAATCAAACTAATCATTGTTTTGGGGAATTTTCCCTAATCAACATCTTGTACTTCTTGTTTGGGGATTCTTCCTATGTATCATAAATGTCTCGTGTTTGAGGAATTTTACCAAATAAACATCTTGTGTTTCTTGTCCTTGGGGAAAATTGCCAAATAAGCACTCTTTGTATTTCTTTGTTTTTTGGGGAAACTTCCTAAGTATCATTTGTTTGTTTCTTCATTTGGGGATATCGGGGAAGTGTTTCCTATGTTGCTATGTTTGGTATATCCATTTATGTTGACTTTACTTCCTTTGCTATCTTTGTTGTTCTCAGATTGATTGTTCAGTCTGAGTCTACGAAGTAAATTAATCCGGCCCCCAGTCAGCGGACTCCGAAGAGTCGGTCAGTTGGGATTCTTATCCGTCAGTGAGACATGAAACCGTCTTAATCTTACTTCGGAAGATTCAACTTCCCGTTTCGCTCTGATACCAACTGTAACACCCCGCCCTTTCCGAGAATATCAGAGTCTAATTTTTTTTTTTAATAAACATCGGAAGAGAGCGGACGGCGTCACGACGCGAGTTAAGTTCAGACTACCCAAGTCTGAACCTTAACTGGCCACCCATGTGTACATGGAATAGACCATGATAGTGAATCACACATGGAACTAACATCAACATGCGGAATAATCTAGATTAATTGCGGAATAGAAAGACGAGATAGCAAGTAACAGTCTTAAACATTAAATAACATAAATCAACCATCCAAAGGTTATTATCCTAATCAAACCATAGCAAGTAACGAATTATTACATGTCCAACAAAATATTCAAGTGACAGTAATATAACGTAATCCAAATCCATCATTAAAGCACTTAGGCTCAGTTCCCCTCCCGGTCAATGACCTTTCCTTTCCCCTTGCTTGTACCTGCAATCTCCTCTGAGGATAGAATTAGGGCGTTAGATCAACGCGCCCAGTAGGTTTCCGAATAGGGCTACCACATGGTTAGTCAAAAACATGCAAATAATATAATAATAATACATGTGTGTCAAAATTCCATAAAAACATGCTATGTATGAAATGAATATGTAATGAGTCCCACCCATCACCATTCAACATAGCCATCACTTGACGGGATTCTCATCGTCAAGGTAACCCACAGTGGTCTTTCGGACGCCCCGACGGAGTGTGGCCTCCGGTTACAACACCATCATCCCATGCCATGCATGAGATGTCTATGCGAACATGTCATTTAGAAACATACTTTACAATCATATAAGATATCAAAATCAACATAAAACAGCATATTAAATAGTGGTTACAACAAAGGTAGGAAACCTACACTAAGTCACTTAGATTGCTGGCTCTTGTGAACCGTCTTCCGTCTACGGCTTGTTCACCGTTCTAGCAATCCCAATACCTTATTTACATAACAGCAAGTTAAACATTCATCCATGTGATTCCATCTTAATCTAAGTCCCAAAAATCCACTTTGTGGGGTTCGGCCATACCCTATGGCCGAACCGCACCCATTTAAAACTTTGGTCTCTTTTAATTTTGGATTAACACCATCCAAATAATTTATTGACAACCTCAATCCACAAAATATCACTTGGTGGGGTTCTATTACCCATTACCATATGGTTCTCCATTAGGATCTTTTTAAACCTTTTAATTCAACATGGAACCATTAACAATTACGACTCATAAGCTTAGCCTATTTAACCCATGCCATGGTCCATAATTATCATGAATGATCCCCTAATTAAAACAGTCATAAGCTCCCATTTAAAACAGCCCATTAATTATCAAAACAGCCCCATGGGGTTCGGCCATACTCCCGATTTCTCAATAAGATGAATATTTACGAAAATGCCCCTGGATTGGTAAATTTATTAATTATGATGTTAAATGAGAAAATAGTGGGGTCCATTGTTCAAATTAAGATCCTATGAACATATTATAAGGGTCAAATTATAATGGATGGGTAATGTACATCAAATTAGGTCAAAATGGTTAATTGGGTCAAAGAATTCTCAACGGTTGGAATAATTACGAAAATGCCCCTGGATTGGTGAATTCAATAAATGTGATTGTAAATAAGGAAATAGTGGGGCCCATTGCTCAAATTAAGATCATATGAGCACATTATGAATTTCAAGTTTGATTGGATGGGTAATTTCTCAATGAAGTGGATAAATTACGAAAATGCCCCTGATGTGTTAAATTAATTATTTTGTGATGTTAAGTAAGGAAATGGTATGGCCCATTGCTCAAATTAAGATCATATGAGCACATTATGAATGTCAAGTTTGATTGGATGGGTAATTTACATCAATTGGGTCGAAAATGGCTAAATGGGTCAAAGGGCTCAAATGGGACCCATCGGGTCTTACTGGATTATTTGACCGTTTTGTGATTTTAAATTAAGTGGGGTTAAACCTATTTGATTGGAAATCAAGTGGAGAAAAAATGGGTAGGCTTGACCCATATGTAAAAACCAATTGCAAATGACCAAAATACCATATTTGGGTCATAGGGTCAAAAACGGGTCAAGGAGCTAAAAGTGGACCCAACGGGTCGAGTTGACTATTGTTGACCGTGTGAACCCTCAAGGGAGATAAAACACGATTCAAATCAGTTGAGTGGGATTGAGGTGAGTTGGAATTAAATCAAAAGGTGAGTTAACTCATGTGCATTAAATGAAATGCATTAAATGTGATGAGTTGGGTTGGAATAAACATACCTTGAGTTGGGTGAGTTGAAATGGAAATTCAAGGGACTGTAAATCAGTGAGTTTAAGGGTAAGTTGAAGAGGTTGGCTGGCCTCAACCCAACCAAAACAAGTCCCACACGTTGGGGACTTGTTTTGGTGAGTTCCATGGTAGAAATTAAATGCAAATGCATGGATTTGAGGTGAGTTGTTTGGGAATATGAATGGCTACATGGGTAGAATGCCAAGGGGTGCTTTGCTTGGCTGCAAGTTACTCCTTGGTTTGTGCAAGGCTTGATGAGGAGTAATGGGGGTGTTGATGGCTGAAATACAAAATCAATGAACACCATCACTTGGCCAATTTATCATTGCAAAGCCTAAGATTTTCCTCATCTCTCTCTCCCTCTCTCCTCTCTCCAATTCGTTGTTCATCTTGGCTGGAATAGCAGAGGTTTTGGCATCAAATATTCAAGCACAAAACAGCAAAAGAAAAGAAGAAATAAGAAAGAAAAGAAACAAGGATAAAAAGGCAAGACAAGAGCTTGGAAATTGGTAAGTGTTTCATGGATTTTTGGTTAAAAAAAATGGGTGCGTGTTGGGCCATGGTGATGGCCGATTACACTAGGGTTTTAACCTTGTTTAGTGGAGGATTTAAAATGGTAAAAATAACCATTGGGTTCGGCCACCATGAAGGGCCGAACCCCATGTGAGAGATGGCTTGGTTTTCATGTTTTGAAACATGAAAACCATGGGTTTTATGAACTGTTTTTGGGTTTGATTTAAGATTCAAATGCATGTTTTAGAAAGGTTTAAAACATGGATTCGGATGTCATAAATGGCTGAATGTATCATGGGTCTAAGACCTTGGGTATCAAATGATGAAAGGGTTCATTGGGTTCGGCCATCTTGGATGGCCGAACACCATGAATTGATGTTGAAATCTTGATGATTTTGTAAGATAAAACCATGCAAATGTCTTACTGTTTTGGATGATTAGATTAGACATAAGATGACATGTTTAAGTGGTTCAAACCAAAGGCCATAGGGTTCAGCCAATGAGCATGGCCGAACCCCATGAAATTGTGTGATCATTTTATGGTTAATGGTGATGGTTTTGAGAGATAAAAACCATACATTACCATGGGGTTTTTATGTGATTTACATGAAGATTATTTACTGCTGTTGGTTGGCCAATATATGGCTGAACCATGGTAATGTTATGGTTAAGTTACTGATCTAAAACAGTGGATTAAAACTGGAAAAATGGACCATGGGGATTGGCCATCTTGGATGGCCGAATCCCATGAGGTGTTATGGTTGTTTGGACAAAATAATGAATTTATTAGATGGTTTTGAGAGGTTAAAGTGCAGCAATGATGTGCTGATTTTTATATGAATAAGTGACACCAAAAATATGTATGAAAGACCAAAACATGGACCTAGGGTACGACCACCTTGGATGGCCGAACCCCATGTAAGTCTTTCATGTTTTTGGTGAGTTAAAAACCATATGAAGATATGGTGTTCTTATGGTAATAAATGGATTAATATGTTACTGTTTTGGTGGGTTAATATGCGGCTGAACCATGTTTAATTCATGGTTGAGTTAGCATGATTAAACCATGAGTGATCATGGTGTTGATTGGATCAAGTGAACCCTAGGGTTCGGCTATGAGTATGGCCGAACCCCATGGGGCTGTTTTGATAATTAATGGGCTGTTTTAAATGGGAGCTTATGACTGTTTTAATTAGGGGATCATTCATGATAATTATGGACCATGGCATGGGTTAAATAGGCTAAGCTTATGAGTCGTAATTGTTAATGGTTCCATGTTGAATTAAAAGGTTTAAAAAGATCCTAATGGAGAACCATATGGTAATGGGTAATAGAACCCCACCAAGTGATATTTTGTGGATTGAGGTTGTCAATAAATTATTTGGATGGTGTTAATCCAAAATTAAAAGAGACCAAAGTTTTAAATGGGTGCGGTTCGGCCATAGGGTATGGCCGAACCCCACAAAGTGGATTTTTGGGACTTAGATTAAGATGGAATCACATGGATGAATGTTTAACTTGCTGTTATGTAAATAAGGTATTGGGATTGCTAGAACGGTGAACAAGCCGTAGACGGAAGACGGTTCACAAGAGCCAGCAATCTAAGTGACTTAGTGTAGGTTTCCTACCTTTGTTGTAACCACTATTTAATATGCTGTTTTATGTTGATTTTGATATCTTATATGATTGTAAAGTATGTTTCTAAATGACATGTTCGCATAGACATCTCATGCATGGCATGGGATGATGGTGTTGTAACCGGAGGCCACACTCCGTCGGGGCGTCCGAAAGACCACTGTGGGGTACCCTGATGATGAGAATCCCATCAGGAGGAATCCGGAGGCCACACTCCGTCGGGGCGTCCGAAAGACCACTGTGGGTTACCTTGACGATGAGAATCCCGTCAAGTGATGGCTATGTTGAATGGTGATGGGTGGGACTCATTACATGTTCATTTCATACATAGCATGTTTTATGGAATTTTGACACACATGTATTATTATTATATTATTTGCATGTTTTTGACTAACCATGTGGTAGCCCTATTCGGAAACCTACTGGGCGCGTTGATCTAACGCCCTAATTCTATCCTCAGAGGAGATTGCAGGTACAAGCAAGGGGAAAGGAAAGGTCATTGACCGGGAGGGGAACTGAGCCTAAGTGCTTTAATGATGGATTTGGATTACGTTATATTACTGTCACTTGAATATTTTGTTGGACATGTAATAATTCGTTACTTGCTATGGTTTGATTAGGATAATAACCTTTGGATGGTTGATTTATGTTATTTAATGTTTAAGACTATTACTTGCTATCTCGTCTTTCTATTCCGCAATTAATCTAGATTATTCCGCATGTTGATGTTAGTTCCATGTGTGATTCACTATCATGGTCTATTCCATGTACACATGGGTGGCCAGTTAAGGTTCAGACTTGGGTAGTCTGAACTTAACTCGCGTCGTGACGCCGTCCGCTCTCTTCCGATGTTTATTAAAAAAAAAAATTAGACTCTGATATTCTCGGAAAGGGCGGGGTGTTACAGTGGGAAGTGATTGAGTGATAGCGGGCACAAATTTCGGAAGGGGAAAGGACTGAGATGACATGGGGCTAGTTTTCTGCAATGTTCTTGGAGCACTACTTTCTGGAGGAGGAAAAGGAACGCCAGACACAAGCGTTCATACCTTTTGTGGAAGGCACCATGACTGTGGCGGAGTATCATCAGGAGTTCCTCCATCTATCATATTATGCTTTATACATGGTGGACACGGAGTACAGAAAGGCTCACAAATTTGAGCGGGGCCTTCGACCGAGCATCAGGGCCAAAGTGACTATCTTCAAGTCACCTACATTGGAGGAAGTGGTCAGCCGAGCTACCATAGTTGAGCTAGAGCTGACAAAGACAGTGTAGTTTCTGGACAACCCTAGAGACCAAAGCGGGGGAAGTGTTTTCCTCCCGAACAAGAGATTCCGACCCAACATTGGGAGCCCATCACCTTCCACTGGGTCAACAGGAGGCTTTCGTCCCAATCAGCCCTGCCCATCAGTATCCGTCTCCCAGGTCCCTCGAGGTGTGAGCACCTGTTTTCAGTGTGGCCAGCAAAGCCATTTCAAGAGGGAATGTCTGCAGAACAGTAGACCCTCTCATTCAAGGGGTTCATTTCGTCTTCCAGCCCGATCAGCTCATTCACAAATATCCAGGGCATATAACCAGACAAGACGGGCACCTAATCCGACAGGATCTGGACGACTGTACACTTTGGCTCCTCATCTAGAGACGGTGGATCACTCAGTGATTTAAGGTATGGCAGTAGTTGGTATTTCCTATGCTTTCTCATTATTTGATTATGGAGCATCCAACTCTTTTGTATCTGCTGCATTTATATCTGCTACTGGCACTTTAGTAAAAAAATTGTCCACATCACTTACTATTGTATCCCCCATCGGAGACACATCACTGGGATTGATATGCACAGCGATAAACACTGAACTCGCTGGATTTACATTCGAGTTCAATTATCTGGTACTCGAGATGACTGAGTGCGACATCATTTTTGGCATGGATTGGTTGGCTAACTTCCAGGCTAGCATTGACTGCCATCTCCACAGAGTGATATTTTGGTCACCCAAAGGAAAGCGATACGTGGTACATGCCGACAAACAGAGCATTTCTATGACCAGTAGACTGCATGAAGAATTGAACCACATTGTATTGAACAACATCAGACTAGACAAGGCATCGGTGGTTGAATTGCTTGCGGTAGTGAAATACTACGCGGAGGTCTTCCCGACAGAGCTCCCTGGCTTGCCACCCAAGAGAGAGATTGATTTTGAGATCAAGCTATACCCTGGCACTACTCTAGTGTCATTGCCGCATTATCGGATGGCCCCAGCTGAGATGTCACAGTTGAATAAGCAAATTGATGAACTGCTCAGACTAGGATGCATTCAGAACAACACATCATCTTGGGGAGCCCCAATATTATTTGTGAAGAAGAAGGATGGTACACTTCGGATGTGTGTAGATTACAGAAAATTGAACCAGCTTGAAATCAGAAACAAGTACCCTCTTCCCAGAATTGATGATCTATTCGATCAACTCAGGGGTTCCAATCACTTCTCCAAGATTGATCTGATGTCAGGCTATCATCAAATCCGGGTTAAGGATGAAGACATAGAGAAACCGACTTTCAGGACGCGGTATGGACTATATGAGTATGTGGTCATGCCGTTTGGACTTACCAATGCACCAGCTGTGTTCACGGATCTGATGAACAGGATATTCCGTCCTTACTTGGACAAGTTTGTAATTGTTTTCATTGATGACATCCTGATTTATTCCAAAAGTCGGGAGGAGCATACTGAGCATTTACAGATAGTTCTGGAAACCCTGAAGAAGAATCAGTTGTATGCCAAAGCAAGCAAGTGTGAATTCTGGCTATCTGAGGTTAACTTTTTGGGGCATGTCATATTAGCGGAAGGTATAGCCGTGGACCCAGCTAAAGTGGCGACAGTCAGAGAATGGAAAGCACCAAAAAATGTGACCAAGATCCGTAACTTTCTGGGATTGGTAGGTTATTATAGGAAGTTTATCATGGACTTCTCCAAGATTGCATCTCCACTTACCCGACTCACTCAGAAAGGAGTCAAATTTGAATGGTCTGATGTATGCAACCGGAGATTGGGGGAACTGAAGGAGAGGCTTACAACTACTCCTATTTTGATTTCCCGGAAAGAGGCAAGGGCTATGAAGTATATTGTGATGCTTCAGGAGAGGGACTTGGGTGTTCTCTCACTCAAAGTCAACACGTGTTGGCTTATGGTTCAAGATAGTTGAAAATCCATGAATGCCACTATCCAACGCATGATCTAGAATTAGCCGCAGTGGTCTTCGCTCTCAAAAACTGGAGACACTATCTTTATGGCGAGAAGTTTGAAGTATTTTCAGATCACAAAAGCCTGAAATATTTGTTAGATCAGAAGGAACTCAACATGAGGCAGCGCAAATGGATGGAATATCTGCAAGATTATGAGTATGCGCTTCGATCTCATCCTGGCAAGGCAAACAAAGTGGTGGATACCCTCAGTCGCATGTCACATGCAACAGTGGCCAGCTTGATTAGGAAGGAATGGGAAATGTTGAATACCATCTGAGAGTTCAATTTGTACATCAAGAACCATGGGAGTATGTATAATCTGATCATACGGTCCAACATGGTTTCCAAGATTGAACAGGAACAACGGACAGATCCAGAAGTGGAAGAGATATGGGCCAAAATTTCTACTGGTGAGGTTATACCGGAATGGGAGTTACGACCGGGACAAGGTCTTTTATTCTGAGGTAGGACATATGTGCCTCAGAGCTGCAGAAGAGAGTTATTGATCGGGGCACACCAAACCAAACTCTCCATTCATCCGGGCAGCACCAAGATGTATCATGATTTGAAGAGACATTATTGGTGGCATGGACTCAAAAGAGATGTAGCAGAGTTTGTTGCTCATTGCCTAACTTGTCAGCAAGTTAAGACTGAACATCAGAAGCCACCAGGTCTACTCAAACCCTTACCAGTGACGGAGTGGAAATGGGAACATATCTCCATGGATTTTGTGACAGGGTTGCCAAGGTCATCAAAGGGCAACGATGCAATATGGGTCGTGGTAGATCGATTGACCAAGTCTGCACATTTTCTTCCCATCAAGATGACAGATTCATCAGAGACTTTGGGTCGACGGTACATCAAGGATATCATCAGACTACATGGCATCCCCCGAACTATTGTGTCCGACAGAGATGGTCGATTCACCGGCAGGGTGTGGCAGAGCATGCAGTCGGCTATGGGGACAGATATATTGATTAGCACAGCGTTCCATCCACAGACTGATGGAAAGTCAGAGAGGACAATATAGACATAGGAGGATATGCTGAGAGCATGTATGTTAGACTTCAAGGGTGGATGGGAGGATCACTTACCGCTGGTTGAGTTCTCTTGCAACAACGGTTACTACGTAAGCCTCCAGATGGCTCCAATCGAAGTGTTGTATGGTAGACCCTGTAGATCACCAGTGTGTTGGACAGAGGCCGGTGAACCTGTACTTATTGGAACAGATTAAGTTGATACGACGACATCTACTTACTACACAGAGGCGTCAGAAGAGCTACATTGACAATAGAAGAAGGAGGTTCCTTGAGTTCGAAGTGGGAGACTTAGTGTTCTTGAAAGTCTCACCACGAAAGGGACACATGCGATTTGGGAAGAAAGGGAAACTGTCGCCTAGATTTGTGGGGCCGCTTCCAATCCTAAAGAGGGTGGGGGAAGTGGTTTATCAACTGGCACTTCCTCCACAATTGTCATCTTTGCACGATGTATTCCACGTTTCTATGTTGAGGAAATACAATCCTGATCCTTCACACGTGTTGAACGTGCAAGATGTTGATGTGCAAAGTGACCGTAACCTATGTGGAGAAGTCGATTAGAGTGATAGGGAAAGAACAAAGGGTACTACGGAACCGAGCCATTGAGTTCGTCAAGGTGGTATGGGATCGACATGGTAATGAGGTGTAACATCCCGGATTTTCAAGTTATTTCAATATATGAAAATTTGCCATTTAATTTGTGAATTATTAAATATGGATCTTAGATGGGTAAAATGTTGGGTCATTGCCCAATTAAGACCCAACGGTTGTGGAAATGGTTTCAATTTAAAATTAAATGGGGCTTACATAAATTAGCAATGCATTATGTCTTAGCCGAATATGGGTATGCAAATCCATGAGTATGCGCATAAAGGGATCATGGAAAGATTTTAGGAATGATATAGATTGTTTATGGCCATGTGTGACGTTGCATATCTAGGATATGCGCATGTGCTAGAATATCTTAAATAAGGGATTGCTAAATAATAAGATGTCTAGAGATAAATATAGATGGCTTCGTCGCATGAAGAGATATGAATATCTAGGTGATGCGCATAAGATCATTTAAAAGAGGCAACAAGGGGCGCAAGGCAAGGGCTAGATTGGAAGGTCGGCAACATCTAATTAAAGCACAAGAGGGGCGCACGGCCCTAAGGGGAATTGTTATCTTCGCACCTTCTAAGTTGGGACCAAGGGGAGGTTATTAAAAAGAAAGAGGGAAGGGCGCATGGCAACACACACACACCGTAGCCGAATTCTCTCTCTCTCTCTCCAGTCTCATTCACGGTAAGAACAAAGAGAAGGAGAAGGCAGCTAGCAAGGGTGAAAGATCTAGGAGGAGAGAAGGAGAAGGATTGGAAGAGCAAGAACAATCGAAGGAAATTCGGAGGAGTTGCGGAACCGGTAAGTAGTTTTGATATTTTTGTTTAAGATAAGGAACCATAGGGTTCGGCCATGGTGTATGGCCGAACCCCATGGAAGGAAATTGGATGATCATGGTATTTAATTTAATGGAAGGAAATTGGGAGATGATCATGAACGTTGGGGTTTAATAAAAAGGATGAACCATAGGGTTCGGCCATGGTGTATGGCCGAACCCCATGGAAGGTCATTAGAGAATGATAATAGATTTAAACGATGGAAAAATTATAGATGTAAATATGGTAAAAAATGAAAGACCATGAGTTCGGCCATGCACCATGGCCGAACCCCATGGGGACTATTTTGATGGACTTAGGGTTTATGTATGTGGGAAAAAAAAAAGAGAAGTGATTAAATGTTTAACTTAGGGGTTATTGATTAATAAACCAACGAAAGAAATTAAAACAAAAGGGGTGAGGTTCGGCCATGGTGTATGGCCGAACCCCACAAGTTTGGTTTATGGACTTGGACATTGTTGTAAATCAAGTAGGACTTGGTTTTAATTGATTGTTATATTATAAGGTAACGGGACCTCACTAGGTGTGTACGATCGTGAGCAGTTACCGGACGAAAGACGCAAGGACACGTTAGCGGTCTTTGGTAGGATTCCACCTCTTTAAAACCATGGATTTTATGTATCTTGTTTTGATGAATTTATATTGCAAAGGATAGGTTTCAAAATGTGAATTTTAAATGCTATATTTATATGATAAAATAGCATGTGTTGGATATGTTTCAAAATGTGAATTTTAAATGCTATGTTTATATGATAAAATAACATGTGTTGGATATGTTTCAAAATGTGAGCTTTAATGCTATGTTTATATGATAAAATAACATGTATTTCATTGGCATCTCATGCATGGCATGGGGTGAAGGATTTGTAACTGGAGGGGCCACACTCCGTCGGGGCGTCCGAAAAACCTATGTGGGATACCTTGATGTGCTTTTCCATCAGGAAGAAACCGGAGGGTCCACACTCCGTCAGGGCGTCCGAAAGACCTATGTGGGGGTACTTTTATGTACATGTGATGGGTGGGACTCATTGCATTTGTCATCATTGCATGGCATGGTTTATATGGTTTTTGACATTATGATATTATTATATATGTTGTGTACTAACCATGTGTTAGCCCTAATTGGAATACCTACTGGGCGCATTGTTCTAACACCCTACTTCTACCCGAGTGGATGACACAGGAAACCAGGGGAATGATGAACGCAAGGAGGGCCAAGCATAGGAGCTTGGATGATTTAGTTTATATTTTGAATAAAGTTACTTATGGACATGTATTTGAGTAATTAGACTTCGGACATGTAATAACTTAGATGGTTGGATGTTTATTTGGATAATTATGATATTTTACTTATGGATACAGAGTTGACGTACTTTGCTATCTGAATGGAATAGAACTTGGTTCTATTATAATTCTGCATGGTTTGATTTTATTTCTGCATGTTGATATTGTTATGTGTGAATCGTTTTCATGGACTTAGTCCATGCACACATAGGATTGGCCAGTTAAAAGTTGGACTTAAGAAGTTCGGACTTAGCTCGCGTCATGACGTCCTGTTCTCTATCACTCTTGTTTATAAAAAAAAATAGACTCTGATTTTCGGAAAGGATAAAGAGAGTGAAAAAGGGCGGGGCGTTACATGAGGAAGCCACCTGGGAACTTGAATTAGAAATGAGAGCAGCTCATCCTGAGCTTTTTGTATGAGTTGTTTGAAACCTTACTTCGCTCGATTTTCGGGACGAAATTTTCAAAAGAGGGTAATATTGTAATAGCCCAGTTTTTCAATGCAATTATTATATTGGTTATTATCTATTTTAATTGTTAAAAATTAAGATTTATAGATGGAATGGATGTTAGATGGATAAAAACTGGGGCAATAGGCCAAGTATGGTCCAATGGATCATGGATAGGGCTGATTCTAATTAATTGGGTAAATGTGGTCAATTGGGTCAAATACCCAATTGGGACCCAATGGGTCAAGAAGAATGGATGTTTAGGGTAAATGGGTGAGGAATTGATTTAATCGGGTCATGTACCCAATTAAGATCTAAGGCATGGGATCCACTTCATCAAGTGAGGTGGCAAGTGTAGGAGATGACATGGAAGTGGCATAGCCAAGTTGGACCCAAGTCCACCTCATCAAGTGAGGTGGTGTGTGGTCTAAGGTCACATGTAGGGCAGCCACCATGGTTGACTTGGTCAACCATGGATGAGTTCATAGGTGAGTTCAAGAGGGTTAAATGAAGAGAGTTGAATTAAGGAATTAATTAAGGAAATAAATTTAAGCCTTGATTTAAGAGTTGCTTGGATGAGTTCAAATCAAAATTGAGTTGAATGGGAGGTGAGTTCAAATAATCAAGTGAGTTAAAAGGGAAGTGGAAGGGACTCTAAGGGAGTCAAGGAGGGAGGTGGAGGGTTTCCATCTCATGGAAACCCCAGACCCAAAACCGTTGGGTAGAGGGAGAATGCCAAGTGTAAGCCATGTGCCCTCTTGGTTAGCCAAGGGACACATGGGGAAGACCACACCTTGATGAGGGTGGTTGGGGAGATTAGGGTTAGTAACAAAGGCTCACACCAAAACCCTAGGGCTAACTCTCCTTGAGACAAAGACAAGTTTCATCTCATTCACCCTTGGCCAATCCACCCTTTGGAGGAAGAGATAGAAAACTTTCCATCTTGTCATCTCTCTCTCTCTCCCTCTCTCAACCTTCACCTAGGCCGAACCCTCCATTGAGGGTTTTCATCTCAAACCCTCACTCTCTCTCAATCCACACCTTGGCCGAATACTCCAAGAGCAAGGGGTTCTCAATCTCTCTTTCTCCCATTTCGGCACTAAAGCTTGGAGAACCCAAAGAACGAAGGAGGAAGAAGAAAGGACTAAGGAAGGAGAAGAACGGAGGAGCAAGACAGAACGAAAGAAAACGAAGGAGACGCGGAAAAGGTAAGGTTTATGTTTCATGTCACTAAAAATGTAAGAAACCAAGGGAACCATGGTTTCGGCTACGGAGTGGCCGAAACCATGGGATTCCATTTCGGATTGAAAGGATCGGCCAAATGGTTATAAGGCCATGGATTTGGATTCCATCCAATGAATAGTAATAAGATGAACATAAAGCAAAGTATTGTTCAAATCCGAAATGTGGTTTTTGAGATTGAAAAATGGACAAAACCCTAATCTTGTTTATGAGAAGATGGAAATAAGGAACCATGGGTTCGGCCATGTTGTATGGCCGAACCCCATGGATCATGTTATGGATCTAATTATGTTTAAATGATCATCATTGGATTATCTAGCTATGAAGATGATGGCTAAATGATGAAAAGGGAGAACCACAACATGGCCGAACCCCATGGATGATTTTTTTTATGGACCTAGGTTGTTTTATCAAATTAAACAATGAATCATGGGTATTTTTATGGACTACCTAGTTAAGGAATAAGAGGAAAGAAATGATGATTTAAAATGAAGAGAGAATGGAAAATGACGGACCATGGGTTCGGCCATGTTGTATGGCCGAACCCCATGGAGGAATGTTTATGGATCTAGAGATGTTTTAAATAATTGAACCATGGGCTATCAAGTTAGGAAAATGATGAAAAATGATGGACCATGGGTTCGGCCATGTTGTATGGCCGAACCCCATGGTGGAATTTTTATGGATCTATAAATATATTTAAATGGCTATCTATGGACTATCAAGTTAAAAATAGAAGATGGAAATGAAGAAACATGGGTTCGGCCATGTTGTATGGCCGAACCCCATGAAGGACTTTCATGGACCTAGGTGTATGATTAACCATGGATGATATGTATGGAACTAAGTGTGTTTAAGAAGTCAAATGATTTAACTAGAGATTATGAGATCAAGAAATAAAAGAATGAATGGATGTTGGACCGTTGTGTTTAGAGGATTAAAAAGGGGATCAAAATCAAAAGAGTGAGGTTTGGCCATGTTGTATGGCTGAACCCCACTAATGAGTTTTTATGGACTTAAAACATTTTCAACCCTAACGTACGGCCGAAACCCCTTGGGGGTCTTAACCGGCTTAAGGACCATGAGCGTAAATGGAAAAGAATATGGAATGAGGTAGGGGTTGATGGAAATCAAATGGATCACCAAATTGATGTATGTATATGTGTTAAATGTAATAAGGTAACAGGATTTCACAAATGGGTGCACGATCGGCTTTGACACGATTTGTGATCGGTTTTGACGAAAACGCAAGGATACGATATTTGGACGTTGGTAGGATTTCTACCTTATTGATAACCTTGGACTATGTATATGAATGGTTTTTATTTCCATGTGATTATGATCTATTTTTGGTATCAAAGTGCTATGTTTTAAGAATGAGATTTCAATGCTATATGTTTAATATGAAATGGCATGATGCACTCACATCTCATGCATGGCATGGGAGGGAACAATTCAGGGGAGTCCACGCTCCATTCGGATATCCGATAAACAAACGTGGGAGGGATCCGCATTGATTCCAATTCTAAGGTTTGAAATGAAAGAGGAGTCCACGCTCCGTTCAGTGGGACCGATAAGGCATACGTGGGGAGTCATGACAATACCTTGATGTGGCTTATGCATCAAGAGGTTTACTATGTGATTGTGATATGGTTGATGGGTAGGAATCATGGCATATGACACCCATGGCATGGCATTTACTTGCATGATTTTGACATTATATATCTATGTGATTTTTATACTAATCCATATGTTTGACCTACTCGGAATGCCTACTGGGCGCGTTGACTAACGCCCTACTTCTACCTTAGATGATGACACAAGGAATGGATGGAGTGAAGGGCGTGAAAGGAGGCAAGTTTAGGAGCTTGGATAATTTAGATTTACTTTCTTTAAGTTTTATTTTCGGACAATGTAATTTGAGTTATTCGCATTTTGGGACTGTAATAGCTTAGAACTATCTTGCTATGGTTTGTTTTAATTTTGGACATTGAACCTAAGGAATTAGTTGTGATGGACTTCCTTGCTATTTAAAATGGGTAGGAATAATAACTCTATTATAATTCCGCATTACGTTTATTCCGTAAGTTTAACCTTATTGCGTGTGAACCATTTTAGTGGACTTAATCCACGCACACACATGGTTGGCCAGTTAAGGGCCGGTCTTTGGAAACTCGGACTTAGCTCTCATCGTGATGTCCCGCTCTCTCTCACTCTTTATTTCAAAAAAAAAATAGACTTTGATTTTTGGGGAGTGAAAATGGGCGGGGCGTTACACGTTCAGTAAATGCGAGGATCAGGATTGTACTTCCTCAACATAGAAACATGGAACACATCGTGTAGTGATGATAACTGTGGAGGAAGTATCAAACGATAGGCTACTTCCCCCACCCTCTCATGAATTGGAAAGGGTCCCACAAATCTGGGTGACAGCTTCCCTTTCTTTCCAAATCTCATGTGTCCCTTTCGTGGCGAGACCTTCAAGAACACTAAGTCTCCCACTTCAAACTCAAGGAATCTCCTTCTCTTGTCAGCGTAGCTCTTCTGAGGACTCTGTGCAGTGAGTAGATGTTGTCGTATCACCTTAATCTGTTCCGTGGTCTCTATAACTAGCTCAGGTCCAATAAGTGTAGGTTCACCGGACTCTGTCCAACACACTGGAGATCTGGACGGTCTAGCATGCAATACCTCAAATGGAGCCATCTTGAGACTTGCCTGGTAATTGTTATTGTATGAGAACTCCACCAGTGGTAGATGATCTTCCCAACCACCCTTGTCCTGCATGCATGCTCTCAGCATATCCTCCGATGTGTGTATTGTTCGCTCTGATTGTCTGTCAGTCTGAGGATAAAAAGTTGTGCTCATTAACAAGTTTGTTCCCATAGCCGACTGCATACTCTGCCACATTCTTCTAGTGAATCTACCATCTCTGACAGATACAATCGTCCTGGGCATACCATGTAGCCTGATGATGTCCTTAATATACCACCATCCCAAAATCTCAGACGAGTTTGTCATCTTGATTGGAAGGAAATGTGCACACTTGGTTAGACGGTCCACTACAACCCAGATTGCGTTGTTACCTTTTGAAGATCTTGGCAATCCTGTCACAAAGTCCATGGAAATATGTTCCCATTTCCATTCCGGCACTGGTAAGGGTTTGAGCAATCCTGGCGGCTTCTGAAGTTCTGTCTTGACTTGCTGACAAGTAAGACAGTGAGAAACAAAATCAGCTACATCTCTTTTAAGTCCATGCCACCAATAATGTCTTTTCAGATCATGGTACATTTTGGTGTTCCCTAGATGAATAGAGAGTTTTGTTTGATGAGCTTCGATCAACAACTCTCTTTTGCAGCTTTCAGGCACATATGTCCTGCCTCGAAATAAAAGACCTTGTCCAGGTTGTAATTCCCATTCTAGTATAACCTCACTAGTAGACATCTTAGCCCATATTGTACATGTTTGACCGGACCATCAAATTGTATATGCTTCAACGGTCTTTGATGTACAAATTGAATTCCCGAATGGTTGTCAACATTTCCCATTCCTTCATAATCAAACTGGCCACTGTTGCATGTGACATGCGACTGAGGGCATCTGCCACTTTGTTCACCTTGCCAGGATGATATGGTAGTGGAAATTCATAATCTAGCAGATATTTATCCATCTGCACTGTCTCATATTGAGCTCCTTCTGGTCAAACAGATATTTTAAACTCTTATGGTCAGAAAATACTTCAAATTTCTCACCATATAGGTAGTTTCTCCAACTTTTGAGAGCGAGGACCACTGCAACTAATTCCAGATCATGAGTGGGATAGTGGCGTTCATGAATTTTCAGTTGCCTTGAACCATATACCACTATATGATGACTTTGAGTGAGAGAGCACCGAAGTCCTTCTCCTGAAGCATCACAATATACTTCATATCCATTACCTCTTTCTGGCAAAATCAGAATAGGAGCGGTGTTGAGCTTCTGTTTCAGATCCTCAAATCTTCGATTGCATACATCCGACCATTCAAACTTGACTCCTTTCTGAGTGAGTCGGGTGAGTGGAGCTGCAATCTTGGAGAATTCCATAATAAACTTCCGATAGTAACCAACCAATCCTAGAAAGCTACGGATTTCAGTCACATTCTTCGGAGCTTTCCAGTCTCTAACCGCTACCACTTTAGCCAGGTCCACAGCTATTCCTTCTATTTATATGACATGTCCTAAGAAGTTGACTTTAGATAGCCAGAACTCGCATTTGCTTGCTTTGGCGTATAACTGATTTTTCTTTAGGGTATCCAAGACTATCCTTAGATGCTCCGCATGCTCTTCCCGACTGGTGGAATAAATCAGGATGTCATCAATGAAGACAATTACGAATTTGTCCAAATAAGGAAGAAAGATTCTATTCATCAGATCCATGAACACAGCTAGTGCATTGGTGAGTCCAAAAGGCATAACCACATATTCATACAGTCCATACCGAGTTCTAAAAGCCATCTTCTCTATGTCCTCATCCCTGACTCGGATTTGATGGTAGCCTGACATCAGATCAATTTTGGAGAAATAGCTGGAACCTCTGAGTTGATCAAACAGATCATCAATTTGGGGTAGAGGATACTTGTTCCTGACCGTCAGTTGATTTAACTTCCTGTAATCCACACACATCTGAAGAGTATTTCTTCTTTACAAATAATACCGGTGCTCCGCAGGATGAAGTGTTGTTCCGCATGCATCCTAGTCTGAGTAATTCATCAATTTGTTTATTCAACTCAGACATCTCTACTGGGGCCATCCGATAATGCGGCAATGATACAGGAGCAGTGCTGGGATACAGTTTGATCTAGAAATCAATCTCCCTTTTTGGAGGCAAACCAGGGAGTTCTGTCTGAAATACCTCTGCGTAGTCTTTCACTACCGCATGTAGTTTACCATTGGCACCTTGTCTAGTCTGATGTCGTTCAGTACTAGATGGTTCATTTCTTCATGCAATCTCCTGGTCATTGGAATGCTCTACTTGTCGGCGTGTACCATGTGTCGTTTTCCCTCGAGTGACCAACATATCACTTTGCGGAGATGACAATCAATGGCGGCCTGGAAGTTAGCCAACCAATCCATGTCAAATATAATGTCGTATTCTGTCATCTCGAGCACCAGATAATTGAATCTAAATCTGAACCCAGCAAGTTCATTGTCTACGGAAGTAAAGATCAGACCCAGTGATGTGTCTCCAATAGGGGATACAGTAGTAAGTACAGTGGACAATTGTTGTACTAGAGTACCAGTAGCAGATATAAATGAGTGGGATGCTCTTGAATCAAATAATGCAAAGGCATATGAACTACCAACTACTGGCATACCGTGAATCACCAAACGATCCACTGTCTCTGGAGGAGGAACTAAAGTATGTAGCCGTCCAGATCCTGTGGGAATAGGTGCCCGTCCTGTCTGGTTATATGCTCTAGATGCTTGTGATTGAGCTGGTCGAGTTGGAGGACGGAAAGAACCCCTGGAGTGAGGAGGTCTATTGTTCTTTGGACACTCCCTCTTAAAATGGCCCTATTGGCCACACTAGAAACAGGTGCTAATACCTTGAGGAACCTGACAGACTAGTCCTGATGTGGAGGGCTGATTGGCAAGAAAACCTCTAGTGGACCCAAAGTTGGGTCTGAATCTCTTCTTCGGGCGGAAAGTATTTCCCCCGCTCTGACCTCACCGGTTATCCACAAACCTGACTGTCTCTGCCAACTTTTGTTTGGCTATGCTAGCTCGACTGACCACTTTTGCCAAAGTAGCTGACTTGAAGATGGTAACTTTGGCTCTTAAGTTAGGTCGCAAGCCTCGTTCAAACTTCCGAGCCTTCTTGTATTATGTGTCCACCATGTAAAAAACATAACATGATAGACGGAGAAACTCTTAATAATAGTTCGTAACAGTCGTGGTGCCCTGGACCGGAGATATGAACGCTTGTGTCTGGCACTCCTTCTCCTCCTCTGGAAAATAATGATCCAGAAACATTCCAGCGAACTGGTCCCATGTCATCTTAGTCCTTTCCCCCGCTGGAATCTGTACTTGTTGACGTTCTATAACTCTCCACCATTTGCAGGCATGATTCACCAACTATGAAGTAGCCAGCAGTGTCCTGTCCTCATCACCGGTAATCTTGAGTAGCTTCAAGATCTTCGTAATAGTCTCGATACAGTTCTCCGCTCCTGCGGGTCCTTCTTTCCCTTTGAAGTAGGGGGGACGCTGTTGTTGAAGATCTCTGACCATGTTTCGGTCCTGTGATTCATTAGAGGTTGTGCCTCCGTTATCGTTTTGGTGTTGCTGTAGAACGGAAGTGACTACTGCCTGTACTAGGCTCTGCAGCTCAAGAGGTACTTCAGGAATGTTCACACTATTCTGTCCCTTTTCCTGGTGTGGGTTCTGTCCCTCTCCATTCTCTTCTTCCTCCTGATGCGTGTTTTTTCGGGTATTTCTTCTTCTTGGAGGCATTTTCCTAAGTCATCGCAACATTGATTGACTTAGTTTTCTCATAAAATCTTATGTTTTCATACTTGGGGAACATTGCCTAATCATCATCTTATGTTTCTTGTTTTGGGGAATTTTCCTACGTATCATATAGTGTTTCTCATTTTGGGGAAATCCTGATGTTTCTTGTTTGGGGGAGATACGTCCTATTTCGCTATGTTTGATAAATCCACAATTATAGTGATTAGATTGAATGCTTACAGTTTGATTCTCAATAAAGTAAACCCGTGCAGCAGACTCTGAAAAGTCAGGTCAGCTGGGATTCTTATCTTGTCAATGAGATATGATACCGTATTAATCTTACTTTGAAAGATTCAACACTTCCGGTTTCGCTCTGATACCAACTGTAACGCCCCGCCCTTTTTCACTTGGCAAAAATCAGAGTGTATCTTTTTTTTATAAAAGAGTGAGAGAGAGCGGGAACGTCACGACGCGAGTCAAGTCCGAGTTTCCAAAACCCAACCCTTAACTGGCCACCAATACGTGTACGTGGACTAAGTCCACTTAAACATTTCATATGCATTAACTGAAATATTTGCGGAATTATCATATGAGTAACATATCATTCATATACACATTGTTATTAAGCAAGGAAGCCAATCACCATATAACTTCAATTTAAAACTCAAAGGTTGTCAAACCACAGCAAATAGATTCTAAGCTACTACAATCCAAAATAACAGTCCACCCAATACATCTTTCAAAATCCACATAAATAACATAAGCATAATGCTGCCCAAGCTCCTACGCTTGGCTCCCTTCATGTCCCATGTCCTTGTCATTCCCTGTTCCTTTATCTATAGGGTAGAAGTAGAGCATCTGTCAACATGTCCGGTAGGTATTCCAAGTAGGGTTATGGTACACATAGGATTAAGATAAAACCAGATAGATATAATATATCATAAAACATCTCATAATACTAAAACCAGTGCATGATATTCAAAACATAATCATGCTGATATAATGTGTCATGTCATGGGTGTCATATGCCAAATGATCTCTCACCCAATTCCCATATCCAATCACAACATAAATCATATAAATAGTTTCCTTGATAAACTTGCCATATCAAGGTGTTCCCTTGGCCAATTACGTACGCAATGTTTTGTGACGGCACCACCAGGTCATTGTTATACCTCCCCACATATGTTAATCGGAATTACCGATGGAGTGTGGACTCCTCCCTTTGTGCAGGGTTTTGGGACTGTTTACCCAGGAGCTCTTTGGCCCGGACTACGCCGTACCCATTTCTAGCAATCCCGGACAAGACCAAAATATCAATGGTTCACATAGCTTCATACAAGCTAGTCTCAAGCCCCAAAGTCATGTTCGGACAGCTCATAACTTGGTTTGCTGTCCCATGTACTCCCTCCCATGCCATGCATGAGATAATGCATGCAATAATGGCATTTCATTTCAAATTACATAAAACTATTTGAAAATCAATTCATATACATGTATCCATTGTTTAACCAAAGTAAATCATCATAAAAAACCAATAATATATATAAAATCCACAGTGTCTCAATAAGGTAGGAATCCTACCAACGTTCGATTTACTGTCATTTCCTTGTTTCGCATGAACAACGCTAACGATCGCGTGAAAATGAATCGAATCTCTTTACCTTATAATAGTCAACCATATATATATATATATATATATATTAATTGCTTATCCATTTAATTCCCATCATCCCTGACATCCTGCCAGATGAACAATAGCATCTGTAAAATATTCAAAATTCAAACTTTTTAATTCAGTTGACTGAATCATGCCCGAATACTGTTCTCTGCCTTACCCGCAGACTTTTAGTCAGCTGAATCATATATTCAGTCGGCTGACTCTGAGTCAAACCCTCTGTATTCTCGGTCAATCCTCTTTCAGTCGTCTGAATCACAGATTTAGTCTACTGACTTTGGATCTGATCATCTGTGTGTTTGGCCAGTATAGATTCAGTCGGCTGAATCATCGACCGACAGTTTACGTGTTTGGTAACTCTACGTTCAGTCAACTGAATCACAATGCAGATCCCTTACTTATTCGGTACGTCTACTTTCAGTCTACTGAATCCTAGATTCAGTTGGCTAAAACACCATTATATCCCATATATTTTAATCTAGCGCATGTTCAGTCGACTGATTCATAAGATTCAGTTGGCTGAAACTCCCAGAAACTCTTTTCTGTTTCGGCCAACAACAATTCAGTCGACTGAATCCTAGATTCAGTCGGCTGAAACTTCTAGAAAGCCTTTGCCTGCTTTGTAAGCACCATTTTAGTCGAATGACTGTTTCTCAGTCTTCTCTGTTTGCTTATTTCTTTATGAAATCAACTCCTTATCATTTTTAAACATATATAACATCATTCATATATCTCCTAGTGAATTTACTCGACCTACTAGCCAAAACTAGTATCTATTCCATAACTATTCAATCTTTGTGTTATAACATGGCTTCAAATGTCACCTTTCTTTTTTTTCAAATCGATACTAATCCTTAAATGGATTTCCACTCTATGGCCTTAATACATTTTGACCAGCCTTTCAATCAAATATGGAACAAGATTTATTTATTTTTAACTCTATGGCCTTAATACATCTTCTGTCGAACGGGCATGTGAGAAACAATATTTATTTATTTTTAACTCTGAAGCATGCACAACTCATAGTCTAAAGGTGACACCCACACGTGTAACAAGATCCCTGCGGATCCTATGACTTAAAAACCCTTGGGTTGATCAAACTGAATCATTAGCTGCCTACGTACTCTATTGGAGATCAGATCTTGTATAGTTGTAATTTCAATTATTTCATAGCACTAACATAGTGTTATTCATGATGTCACACTAGGACATTCTAGTGCCCATATTTGGGCCTCATCAATAAAATAGGTCTCACCCATCACGGGTCTAGCCAATTGTAGGTCTATACTGTAACGCCAGCCCTTTTTCACTCGCTGAAAATCAGAGTCTATTTTGTTTTTTAAATAAATAGTGAGAGAGAGCGGGAACGTCACGACGCGAGCTAAGTCCGAGCTTCCAAAGCCCGACCCTTAACTGGCCAACCATACATGTGCGTGGACTAAGTCCACGAGAATGGTTCACATGCAATAAGGTTAAACATGCGGAATAAAACATAATGCAGAATTATAATAGAGTCTATCCTATCCAATTTTAAATAGCAAGGAAGTCCATCACTTAATAATAATTACCTTAAGTTAAAATATCCGAAATTAACATCCAAACCATATCAAATAGTCTAAGCTATTACATCCAAACAAGGTAATTACTCAAATTACGTTGTCCGTGATTAACTTAAATAAAATGAAACTAGATTATCCAAGTTCCTAAGCTTGGCTCAGATCGCGTCCTTCGTTCCGTCCATTTCCTATGTCATCAACTAAGGTAGAAGTAGGGCGTTAAACAACGCACCCAGTAGGTACTCCGAGTAGGTCAGCACATGGATTAGTATAAACAAAATCACATAGATATAAATAAGATCAAAACCATGCAAGTCAATGCCATGCCATGGATGCCATGAGTCCCACCCATCATCCATATCACAATCCCATAGTTTTCGTCTTGATGGAAAATCCTCATCAAGGTATCCCCACGAATGCCTTATCGGTCGCCTCGAATGGAGCGTGGACTCCAATTACATCTCAAACACAATATATATACCCACGAATGCCTTATCGGCGGTACCGAACGGAGCGTGGACTCCGGTTACAATTCAATCATACATCCCTTTGAATCAGTGTGGATTCCTCCCCATGATTATTTATCGGTCCAACCGAATGGAGCGTGGACTCCTCAAACATCACAATCATCATAGCCTAGGAATCAGTGCAGATTCCTCCCCACGATTGTTTTATCGGAAAACATAATGGAGTGTGGACTCCCCTCAATTGATCCCTCTTATGCCATGCATGAGATGCAAGTGCAAACATGCCATGTAATAATAAACACCATAGCATTAAAATTCCATAATTGAAACATATCATTTGATACCAAAATAACTCATCAAAACATGAAGTAAAATCATCACATGTACATATTCCATGGTTTTCAATAAGGTAGGAATCCTACCAACGTCCAAATATCGGGTCTTTGTGTTTCCGTCCAAAAACCAATCACCGATCGCGTCAATCTGATCGTACACCGTTTGTGAAATCCCGTTACCTTATTACATTTAACACATATTCATACATCAATTTGGTGATCCATTTAATTCCATAAAATAACCAAATTAATTATTCCAATTGATTTAAACCATTCCCTTCATCCTTCCAATTTAACCTAACCATTTAGAGAATCATATAAATATTTCATTTTTAAAATCAGCCAGTTACCCGCTGTCCACTAGCCACTGTCCGCTGTCCACCAAAACTCACTTGTGGGGTTCGGACATACAACATGGCCGAACCTCATTTTTTGGTTTCGACCCCCTGTTTTAACTCTTGTTTTATTTTACACAAAATGGGTCCAACACCATCCATTCTTTGATTACCCAATCTACTAACATAAGTTAATCATTTTACATGTATAAAAGTCCTAAGTCCATAAAACATTCTCCATGGGGTTCGGCCATACAACATGGCCGAACCCATGGTCCTTTATTTCCATCATTTTCCCGTCGTAGCTATCACTCTTTTCATAGCTAAACACTTAACTCATTTACACATAACTTAGGTCCATGCATAATTCATTAACATAAATCCATAATAAATCCCTCCATTCCTTAGCTTGATCATTCCATCCTTTAAACATGCATATATCTACCAAAAGATCCATCAAAATGGTTCATGGGGTTCGGCCATACAACATGGCCAAACCCATTTTGTTTCCATTTTTCCATGGTCCAAATACATGTAAATCCATCAATATTTCTCCATCATGTCGTCCTTTAAAAACCCATTAAAATTAATAACCTACTTCCATGGGGTTCGGCCATACAACATGGCCGAATCCTATGGTTCATCATTTTATTTTTAAAAATCATATACCCATGGTTAGATCACTTGATGGGGTTCGGCCATACAACATGGCCGAACCTCATTTTGTCTTTCTTTGAATGGATCTTAAATCCATGGCCTCTAACATTTTGGCCAACCATTTCCAATTTCTATGGAATGTTCCCTTAGCCTCCCTTTAATTAATAAACCATACATACCAATTTTGCGCCTCCTCCGATCTCTTTCGTTCCGCCTTGCTCCTCCGATCTTCTCTTTCCTTAGTCTCTTCTTTCTTCCTCCTTGATCTTCGGCCAAAGTGTGTTACTTGAGAGGGAGAGGGTCTAAGATGAAAACCCCCAAGAGATGGTTCGGCCAAGGAAGAGGTTTGAGAGAGAGAGGGAGAGGAGGAGGGATAGAAAACTCTATGTCTTTCTTGTCTTAGTGAGAGGGTCGGCCAAACTTGAGAGAGGGAGAGGGAGGTGAAGAAAAGAAATCTCTTTGTTGTGCAATGGAATTCGGCCAAGAGGTGGTGTCTCTTGGGTTATGCCCCTTTGTAACAACCAAAACCCTTCACCTCCCTCATTAATGTTTCCTTTGGGGTTTCATCCCATGAGATGAAACTCTCCAACCGTGTGCCCTTGGGTTTACATCATGAGATGGAAACCCTCCATCTCCCCAACGTGCACACCTTCTGGATATGCCTTTTGGATTTCCTCCTTTGAGATGGAAACCCTCCATCTTCCCACTCCACTCATTTCAATTCAACTCAACTCAACTTAGATGAACTCATTTTCCAACTCAAGCACTTGAACTCAACATTAATAAATTCTCAACTCATGTGAATTCACTTTCCAACTCAAGCATTATTTATCCCACTTGAACTCATTCATCAACTACACTCTATTGACTCACCCATGGTTGAGCAAGTCAACCATGGTTAACCGCCCATCAACCACATGGTATTTAGGGTCCCACTTAGCCATTTCATTTACATGCCACCTCACTTGATGAGGTGGATCTCATGCCTTGCATCTTAATTGGTTATTAAACCCAATTATCAAACCTTACCCATTTATTTCTAATTAGCTCATCTATGACCCATTGGGTCCCAATTGGGCATTTGACCCAATTGACCACCTTGATCCAATTAAATAAATCTTACCCATTTATTTCAATTGAACCTTATCCATAACCCGTTGGGTCTTAATTTGGCAATTGACCCAACTCCTTACCCATCTAAGGTCCATCTCCATTATTTAATTTCAAATTCCATTAATTCACAAATTAAATGGACAATTTCCATATATATTCATGAAATGAAAATCCGGGGTGTTACATATACCAACCATGGGAACACTGTCAACCATGGAGTCTATGTTACTAATGGGATAAATATCAATCATGGGATCTATACACGAACATAAGTACTACATCCCTCATCGGGGACAATACTCTAAATATGGGTCCAATCACCTATGGACTCAATGCCCTACGTTAGAATATCCATCCACGGTAATAGTATACATCCATGGTCACAATGCCCTCTATGAGGATAACCCTCCATGGGAATAATATCTATCCATGGAATCATCAAGTCCACCATGAGACCAGTACGTCTACAATGGGACCGACATGTCTATCATGTGGCCAATATGCCTACCATATAACCAATATCTAGGCATGAATCCAATATGTCTAACATGGAAACAACATCCATGTGACTAATTATCCATCCATAGTAACACGCCATCAGTGAGTATCATCTATCCTTGGGTATAAATCATCCATGAATATAATCCCTCCATGGGTATAATCCATCCATGGGCATAACTCATCCAGGGAGCACATCATCTACCATGAGATCTTCTATCTACTGGAACAACACTAGCATGAATCACTACGTGACTGTGGCAACAATATTAAATCATAAACATACCACAACCCTTAGCAAGACTTAGGGCCCATGACTTACTAAACGGGAGACTTACGACTAGCGTGATAAAGTCTACCTTGCCCTGTATCTATTCATCTCATGGGTGATTCAATCAAACTTTAAGGCACTCGGACCGCGCCTTACAAAGCTAGTACTATCCCCATGAGGAAAACGAATATGTAGCCCTGCGCATCAACACACATCAAATGTGTTATATAACCGTGAGCGAGCCCTACAACGCATAACATGTGATGGACTCATTCCTCGACGGCAACCATACGGCGACGATGTCTCCATAGCCTGACTCCAACATCCAGAATACTTCTCTGGAATGGGCATTCATGTAATAGCCCGGATTTTCAATTCAATAAATATACTAGCTATTATTTAATTTAATTGTGAAAAATTATGAATTATAAATGGAAGGGATGTTTAATGAATAAGGATTGGGGCAATGGCCCAAGTATGGTCCAATGGACCATGGATAGGCTTGATTTTATTTAATTAGGTCAAAGTGGTCCATTGGGTCAAATGCCCAATTGGGACCCAATGGGTCAAGATGGATTGATGATTAGGGTAAATGGGTACGGAATGGAGTTAACATGGGGTTCATCTCATTGGCAAGTGTAGGAGTGGAATTATCCAAGTGGCATGGCCAAGTGGGACCCAACTCACCTCATCAAGTGAGGTGGCGTGTGGACCAAGACACATGTGGGACCGGTCACCATGGTTGACTTGGTCAACCATGGGTGAGTTCATGGATGAATTAAAGAGGATCAAGGAAGTGAGTTGAATTAAATTATTTAATTAAATCACCTAAGTTAATTTGAAATAAATTCAATGCTTGAGTTAGGAGTTGAGTTGCATTTAAATGGAGTGAGTCAAATGGCGGTGAGTCACATGGAAAATAAGATAGAGTGAGTCAAAGAGGTTTTCCATCTCATGCAAACCACTCCACCAAAACCGTTGGATGAAGGTGGTGTGTGCCATGTGGAGGCATGCAAGACCATGGTTGGTCAAAGAAGAGGTGGTGGTTCCATCCCATGCAAACCACCAAACCACCAAGAGGAAACCACCAAGCCCAAAACCGTTGAAGGGTGGTATGTGCCATGTGGAGGCATGCAAGACCATGGTTGGTCAAAGAAGAGGTCGTGGTTCCATCCCATGCAAACCACCAAACCACCAAGAGGAAACCACCAAGCCCAAAACCGTTGGAAGGGTAGTATGTACCATGTGGAGGCATGCAAGACCATGGTTGGTCAAAGAAGAGGTGGGTGGTTTCATCTTATGCAAACCACTCCACCAAAACCGTTGGATGAGGGTGGTGTGTGCCATGTGGAGGGCATGCACCCCCTTTGGCTAGACAAAGAGCTTATGTGGAGGCATGCAAGACCATGGTTGGTCAAAGGAGAGGTGGGTGGTTTCATCTCATGCAAACCACTCCACCAAAATCGTTGGATGAGGGTGGTGTGTGCCATGTGGAAGGCATGCACCCCCTTTGGCTAGACAAAGAGCTTATGTGGAGGGCATGCACTCCCTTGTTTGCTCAATGGACTCATGGGGAAGACTCCACATTGATGAGGTGGAGTCTTGACCAAGCAAACCCTAGACAAGATGGAAAGGAAGCTTTCCATCTCATCCACTCTCTCACTCTCTCCCTCCCACTGAAGGCCGACCCTCACAAGGCAAAGAAACACTTAGAGTATTTTCCATCTCAAGCTCCTCTCCCTCTCTCAAATCTTCACCAAAGCCGAAGCATCTCTTTGGGTTTTTCATCTTGAACCCTCTCCCCCTCAAGCAATACACTCTTGGTGAAGATCAAGGAGGAAGAAAGAAGAAAGGCTAAGGAAAGAAAAGAGCGGAGGAGCAAGGCGGAACGAAAGAAATCAGAGGGGTCGCGGAATAGGTAAGTAGTCTTTGATAAGATTTATAAATTAAAAGGAGGTTAAGGAAACCATGGATTCCATTTTGGATTGGGGAGTTGGCCAAAAAACTATGGGCTATGGATTTCAAAATCCAACCAAGGAATAAGATGGAAAAAACGGACAAAACCCTAATCTTGCTAAGGGGTAAGATAGGTTATGTAAATGATGGATTACTAAGGACACTATGTATGCATGCATGACTTAAGCATGAAAAATGGTCAAGGATCATGGTTCGGCCCTTGCATGGCCGAACCCTAATTATTATGTATATATGGCTAAGGACCTCATGCATGTCCAAGATAAGGAATATGATCAAGGATCATGGTTTGGCCCTTGCATGGCCAAACCCTAGATTTTATGCATGGACCATTAAGGACAATGGAAAGGTTGAATGAGGTTCAGCCATGATGTATGGCCTGAACCCCATCAAGGGATATAATCATAGGCATGTGATTTTTAAGTTAAGTGATGAACCATAAGGTTCGGCCATGTTGTATGGCCGAACCTGTAACGCCCTGGCCCTTTTTCACCTGCTTTCCGAAAATCAGAGTCTATTTTTTTTTTTTTTTTTGAAAAAGAAGAGTGAGAGAGGGCGCGAACGCCACGATGCGAGTTAAGTCCGAGCTTCTAAAGCTCGGCCCTTAACTGGCCAACCCCACGCGTGCGCGGAGCTAAGTCCACGAGAACGGTTCACACGTAGGAAGTAAGCTCGCGGATTATAATTATTGCGAAACATGATGATAGAGTCTATCCTACCGGTTTTTAGATAGAAGGGAAGATACAACATTGAATTACCAAAATGCCCCTAAACTCATAATTATATCACAAAATGTAATCGTCCATAAGTAACGTCCAAACCATCGCAAGAATGTAAACTTATACACCCGACAAGCTAAGTTACTTTCAAATTACATCTCCAAAATGTAAGCGTAAATAAAACTAAGACTGCACTGCCCAAGCTCCTAAGCTTGGCTCCTATCATGTCCACCGCTTCCGCCATCCCCTGCGTCATCAGCTAGGGTAGAAGTAGGGCGTTAGTCAACGCGCCCAGTAGGACTCCGAGTAGGGCTAGCACATGGATTAGTGATAACACACATACCGATAAAAGAACATATAACAAAATAAGCATGTAATGAATGCTATGCCATGGGTGCTTATGTCATGTGTCCCACCCATCATCCGTATGATCATACAATGTATTGTCCCCATGTTTGTTTCTCGGTCGCCCCGACGGAGCATGGACTCCGGTTATAGGCCTCAGGCTATCCCCATGTCTGATTCTCGGTCGCCCCGACGGAGCATGCACTCCGGTTATAGCCCTCAGGCTATCCCCATGTCTGATTCTCGGTCGCCCCGACAGAGCATGGACTCCGGTTATAACCCTCAGGCTATCCCCATGTCTGATTCTCGGTCGCCCCGACGGAGCATGGACTCCGGTTTGTTTATTTTTTTCCGCCCATGCCATGCATGAGATGTAGTGCATTATGCTATGTAGTATATAGATAAACCATAATTTTGATATACCATACATAGCCATATAATGCATAATATTAAAATATAATCCATATGATTCATAACTTAAAACACATCATAAGATAAATCATAATCATAAATCCATCATAAGTCAAATCAAAATAATTTAAAACACCATCACATATCCATCGCTTACAAAAAAGGTAGGAATCCTACCGAATACAGTGTCGCGTTCCGTTACGCTTCCCGTTCGATAATCCGGTCGCCGATCGCGTACCGTTTGCGACGTCCGATACCTTATTACATTTACCGAATCAGTCCATACGTCATCCATGATTAAGTCCCTAACTTAGCCCATTATCCATTGGTTTTAGACTCATACATAAATCCGATTTTGGCCAAATTTAAAATTCCGATTTGCGAGTCTAAAACACAGCATCTATCCGTTTCATTTAAATGATTCGTAATATCCGATTCCATGTCTAATCCCCATAGGGTTCGGCCATGTATTATGGCCGAATCTATGGTTTTTCAATGTGGCACTTATTTACCGTTTTGCCATCCTTTCCTCCATGGTTAATCATCCATTCATTTATGTTCATTCTAAGTTCAAGATTCATTCATACTTAGGTCCCTTCAATCATGACCTAGCATCATAAAATCAGCCATCTAATATTTAATTTTTGAAAAACATTTACTCCCACACCTAATTCCATATTTTGGCCTAAGGTGTGGCCCACATATCATTTTTATAAATCCATCAAAAATCTAGTATTCTTCTACATTATTTTCCATTTATTAAATCCACTAATCACTACCCATAAGGTTCACCTTTATGGATACCATTTTCAAAGACTAGGTTTTGTCCCAAAATAATCCAATTTAAAATCACAAATCTTCATTCTTTTTGGCCCTTTAAAACCAACTCCTAGGCATTGATACATGCATTAACCTTAGCCTAAAATTGGTCAAAATTTGGGTCATGGGTTCGGCCATACACCATGGCCGAACCCATGATGTTTCTTTCCCCATTTTTCTTGGTTTCATTTACCCATTTAAACATACCTCTAATGAAAATTAAATCATCCATTGATGTCATTCTTAGACCAATGTTTTTGTCCAAAGGACATCCATTTTTAAAATCAATAATCCTCATTCATTTTGGCCCTAAAAAAAATATCATACACTTTGTAAATCCATTTAAGTTTCATCATTAACTTAACCTAATTTCCATTTCGTTTAACCACATATATAAAACATACTTAGCCCATGAATGACCTAAAGACATGCGTCATGGGTTCGGCCATACACCATGGCCGAACCCATGATGTCTTTCCCTCGTTTTTATCTTGGATTTTTAATTACATTTAAAATCCACTTCTACCACCCATCATTTCCTCATTACCTCCATAATTCAAAATTATTTACTCCACCACTTCCATCTTTCTATTCTTATAAAAATAATTAACCATCACCATAGTTCTATAAAAAAAATCCTAACACATCATTCATGGACTTCATCATAAAACTTTTTCCAAAAATTTGCCTACATTTAACCCTTGAAACCCTAACCATTCTCCATCATTTTCCAACCTTAAAAACCATTATTTTAAGAACCCTAACCCTCATAATCACTAACCATGGGGTTCGGCCACCTTGTATGGCCGAACCCTATGGTCCATGATTTCTTTAAAATATTATATTTCCAATATTTTGAGGCCACTTGGAATCATCTACATACCTCATAGTTTTCCTTATTTAACACCTTTAAAACTTACCAACTTTTCAATCATTTTAAAATCTTGGAATCCTCATAAAAACCATTAAGCATTCTCCAATATTCTAAACCATATAATCTCAATTAAATTACCCATCATCCACCATGGGGTTCGGCCATGCTACATGGCCGAACCCTATGGTCATCCATTCATTTAATCTATCTCTCTCTAAGTTTATCCATTTCTTAATCTCCCATTGATGGATCTTAGATCCAAGGCCCATGATGTTTTTGGCCATTATCTAATAAATGGATTCCAAAACTTAAAACCCTAAAAATTTAAATTTCTTGTTTAAAACATACTTACTATCCGACGACTCCTCCGGTCTTTGTCGCTCCCGTCGGCTTCCTTGGCCTCCTTTCTTCTTCCTCTCCTTGTTTGAACGGCTAGATGTGCTTGATCAATGGTGGGACACGTTTGGATCGGCTAATGTAAATGGGGTTAGGTTAAGAGATAAAGAGAGTATGGAGATGAGGGAGAGATTTTCAAAGGTCTTGGTGGCCCAAAGCTTGCCTTCTCTTCTCTTTTCTTCTCTTCTCTTTCTAAGTTTTCTCTTCTAAGTTTTGTTTTCTTTTCCTTAGTGCATGGGACGTTTCTTGAGAGTGGAGACGATGGAGATAGTGAAATGAGATGAGATATCATCTTTTGGTTAGTTTAGGTCATGCTCCACATTAATTCCCCCACCAACCACCATTGCATTAATGGTGGTGGTTGGGATAAAACCACCATTCAAGCCCATGGTTTTATTTTTGTGTTTCTTAGGAGTGGTTTGTGTTTGTTGGAGTGGTTTTGACTCCCTTTTGACCAATCCTTGGATTAGATTAATTAACTTAATTAATTTGATTATTAGGTTAAGTTAATTAATTCCTATCTAATCCAATTCCATTAATTTCCCTCTATAAGATCCACCCATGGTTGACTAAGTCAACCATAGTGGTCGGCCCCACTATCCTTGGGTCCACACGCCACCTCCATGGGTGAGGTGGAGGTGGGCCCCATTTGGTCATACCATTTAATCTTGATACATCTTAACTTAGATAATTTTATAATTATCTAATCCATTTAATTTATTTTAATTGGATTACCATTGGGTCCATGACCCAATTATATTCTTGTCTTACCCATTTATCTTAGGGCTTATCTACTTTGGCCCATTGGGTCCCCTATGGCCCTTTGACCCAAATTGACTATCTTGACCCAATTACTTACCATTGACCAATTAAATGAATTAATTCTAATTCATGGTCTATTGGGTAATCATTGGGCCCATGGCCCAATTAGATTCCCTCTTTGCCCACTTACTTTAGGGTTGGAACCGATTATTTTGATCCATTGGGCCCCACATGGCTATCGGGCCCCCTTTGACCATCATTGACCCGCTTGGTCCTCATTGACTCATTAAATGGATTTCATCCAATCCATGGCCCATTGGACCATTCTTGGACCCTTGTCCCAACTTTTGATCCATTTGGTATTCCATCATGTTAAAATTCAAATTAAAATCAATAAATGCCAAATATATATTGATTCAAAAATTCAGGCTATTACAGAACCCCATGGAAGTATGTTGGTGATCTTAAAGGGTTTTAAAGGAGGGTAATAATTGAGGAATGTTAGTGATTTTAAATGGTCTCAAATGTTGTAAATGGTGAAGAACCATGGACCAACATGGCCGAACCCCATGGAGAGATATTGATGGACTTAGATACATTTGGACCATGAAAATGATGGGGGAATATTGGTAATTTTAATGGGTTTTAAATGTTGGTAGATGATGATTTAAGAGATGGACCGAAGTGTATGATTAAACCCACCCCCCACACATCACCCCCCCCCATGGAGGGACTTCATGTATGGACCTAATGTTGTAAATGATTTAAAGGGAGGATGAAAATGGGACACCATGGGTTCGGCCATGTTGTATGGCCGAACCCCATGAACCATTTTAATGGGTCATTTATGGATCTATGCATGTTTAAATGAATGAATGATCAAGCTAAGGAATGGAGGGATTTGTTAAGGATTTATGTCATGATTAATGAATCATTTATGGATCTATGTTTATGGATCATTTATGGACCTAAGTATGCATAAATAAAAGGAGTGATTAGCTATGAAAAGAATAATGGTTAAGATGGAAAAATGGTGAAAATGAAAGGACCATGGGTTCGACCGTGGTGTATGGCCGAACCCCATGGAGAATGTTTTGTGGACTTAGGGTTTTATTAATGTTAAATGATTAACTTATGTGTGTTTGGATTAATGAATCAAAAGATGGCATGATGTTGGACCCACTTGGTTTAAAATAAAAGATTATGGTTGTAAATGGAAAGGACATAGGATAATGTAGGGATGGTTGGAAATCAAAGGGATCATTAGTTTGACTTATTTATATGTAATAAGGTAACGAGATCTCACAAGCAATGTACGATCAGCTTGATGCGATCAGTGATCGAACTTTGGACGAAAATACAAGGACTCGGTATTTGGACGTTGGTAGGATTCCTACCTCATTGAAAACCATGGAATATGTGTATATAATATGCTTACTTGAATTATTTTGGTATCAAATGATGTGTCTTAATGAAGGGATTTTAATGCTATAATGTTATTATTATATAGCATGTTTGCACTTGCACCTCATGCATGGCATGGGAGGGATCAAATGTAACCGAAGTCCACGCTCCGTCGGGGCGACCGATAAACAAACGTGGGAATACTTTGATGTGCATTATCCATCAAGAGGGGTACTATGATTGGAGATGTAACTGGAGTCCACGCTCCGTTGGGGTGACCGATAAACAAACAAGGGGATACCTTGATGTGCATTATCCATCAAGAGGGGTACTATGATTGGAGATGTAACCGGAGTCCACGCTCCGTCGGGGCGACAGATAAACAAACGTGGGGATACCTTAATGTGCATTATCCATCAAGAGGGATATTATGTTTAAATTGTAACTGGAGTCCACGCTCTGTCGGGGCGACCGATAAACAAACGTGGGGAATCCTTGATATGCATTATCCATCAAGAGGGATGCTATCTGATTGTGATACCTTGATGAGGATTTTCCATCAAGAGGGATACTATGTGATTGTGATATGGATGATGGGTGGGACTCATGGCATATGACACCCATGGCATGGCATTGACTTGCGTTGTTTTGATTTTATTTATACCTATGTGTTTTGTTGTACTAATCCATGTGTTGACCCTACTCGAAGTATCTACTGGGTGCGTTGTTTAACGCCCTACTTCTACCTTAGATGATGACCCAGGAAATGGACGAAGCGAAGGACATGATCGGAGCCAAGCTTAGGAGCTTGGATGAGTTAGATTGATTTATTTAAGTTTTATTCATGGATATGTAATTTGAGTACTTAGCTTGTTGGACTGTAATAATTTAGACTACTTGCTATGGTTGGGACTTTTACTTTGGACATTTTAAGTTAAGGTAATATTTGTTAAGTGATGTACTTCCTTGCTATTTAATAATTAGTAGGATAGACTATTATAATTCCACAATTAAGTTAATTCCGCAAGCTTAACTTATTACGTGTGACACGTTTTAGTGGACTTGGTCCACGCACACGTATGGTTGGCCAGTTAAGGGCTGGGCTTTGGAAGCTCTGACTTAGCTCGTGTCGTGACGTCCCACTCTCTTGTCACTCTTTATTTCAAAAAAAAAAAAAAATATACTCTGATTTTCAGATAGTGAAAGAGGGCGGGGCGTTACAATTCAAACATCATAATCACGTGAGAGACGTACTCACACCATGTCTCAATATCAATATCACGTGAGGGAGGTATCCACATAATAATAATGTAAGAAATGGAATATAAATCATGCTATGCAACACTATTCTATATCAATCTCATCAATGTAAACACAATATCCACTCAAGGACACCTCTATGGAACGGGCTATCAAAACATCATGGTCCCTTAAGCGACATAGGACACAACTTACAAGTGGGAGATCTCCATAGAACATAGATAACTACCTCACCCTGCATCCCTTCACCACTCTGGTGATTAAGTCAGCTTTAAGGTGATCGATATGCGACATACCAAGTTAGTACCGCCCAAGTAGGACTCACAAGTATCTAACCCTGCACAATACGTCTTACTAAGTTAGTATCGCCCAAGTACAACTCACAAGTAGCTAACCCTACACAATACTGTACACCAAGGGTGCAAAATAGCCATGAGACAGACCTACAATGCGAAGCATGTGAGGGGCTATACTCTTCAATGACAACCACAATAGCCGTGAGAACGACTTACATTTTTACCCCTGATTATTGGACTAGCTAGCTCTCATGTTTGTTTATATTGATGCATTTAATGTAGTTTTTTAGTTTTGTAGAAAAAAATGGACTGTTCAGGAAAATAGTATTAATTCAGTGGATAATTGCAAGATTAGAGCTTAAAAGTGAAGATCTGGAATTTTGTAATTTATTTCACTCCACTTTTAGGATTTTTCATGTAAATTGGTTAGTCTAAATCCAGTTATGAGAGTCTAGACTTAATCAGTACTTTAGATTTTAAAGTGGTGAAGTAATTATTTAATTTCGGAATAAAGAACATGCAATTCAAGGTGCAAAGGCTGAAATTCAAGTCATTGGGCCAAGACTCACTTCAAATGGGCCAGGCCACATAGAAGTCCATGTGCATTCTATCATTGGACCATGCCAATTTGCAAGCTCAGACCAACTAAGGCCCAAGTTCTCATATCCAATTCCAGTGGGCCTAAGTTGTGGTTCAGATCCAAGCCCAAGTCCAATCAACTCCATGGTCCATATTTGAATCCACCTAAGTCCATAAACCATATCCCATGCCCATTACCCAATGTCAGCTCAAATACCTAAACCCTAACCCTCTCTCTTATGCACATTCAATATCTGCCCTTCATTCTTTCATCTTCAATCTCCACCCTTCATTCCAATCATACATTATAGGTAAACCCTAGAAGCCTCCATATTAATCTAGACCATTCATACATCCATCATTAGATCTAGGTCATCCTTTATCATTATGTTCATGTTAACCCAAGATTAGTATTTGTCCATGTATTACCTATTAATTCATGCATTCATTTCATGCATTGGTCATCTAAGCCATTAGATTTTAGGTCATCTAATCATAGCCATGTATTCATCTCTTAGAAACCCTAGGGCCTCCTCATGCATCCATCACATACATACATTATCTTAGATTTAGGTCATGCATTTCAATATCCATCTAGGACCAATCTTTGAATCAAAACCCTTCATCAATTATCATTCCTTTCCTATTATTTATTTTTTACCCAAAATACCTTAGAGCCATTAGATCTTAACCCATTTAATCTTAGGCCTCCATTCATTAAACCCTAAATTTAGACAACTTGGAGAACTGTAACACCTCGGGTTTTTAGTTTATTATTTATTCAATTTTAATTGTGAATTTTAGAATTAAATCTAATATGGATAAGGAATTGGGCCATGACCCAATTAGGACCCAACCAATGACGGAATTGGTCTTATTAAAAATTTAAATAGGTTGAATTAAATTGGTGATGAATCATATCCAATTTTGGATAAAAGATATTATGGCCGAGTATTGGACTTGAAATATCCAAGGAGATGTTAAAAATCAAATAAAGATTTTCTTGGCCGAATTTTGGATAAGGATATACATATTATACACATGGAATATTTTAAAAGGGAATGTATATTGTCTTGAATTAAATTAAAAGATTATTTGGATTATGATTAAGGTTATGCGCATAATACTTGCTAAATAAGAATTAAAGGAAGGTCTTAATAAGGCAAGGGAGGTCGGCAATGGCTAAGTGAAGCAAGGCCACATGGCATTGCCATCTAGGACAAGGTAGGTCGGAAATGGCCATCTATGGAAAGGGGTACACGGCTAAGGATTGCTCATCTTACGAAATTTCTAATGTGGGACTAAGGAGAGCTAATAAAAGGAGAGGCAAGGAGGGGGTGCACGTTTTTTACAACCCCATTATCAAGTTTTATTCTTCTCTCTCCCTCTCTCAATTCATCATTCTCTTTCACGCCAAAAGTAAGAGAAGAAAGGGCAGCAACAAGGAGTTCTTGTTTGGAGAAAAGCAAAGGGAAAAGAAAAGAAAATTAGAAGAACGAGAAACCAAAGGGGAAAAGGTTAGTATCTTGATTTATAATTTTATGTTTTGAAACAAAAGAACCATAAGGTTCGGCCATGGTGGTTGGCCGAACCCCATGGAGAAAGATTAAGAGTTGGATTAATGGGTTAAATGGAGAGAAAGAACCATAGGGTTCGGCCATAGTGCATGGCCGAACCCCATGGACAGATTTTATTTAATTGTTGATTTTAAGATTGAAAACCATGAAGAGACTTGATTTATGAATTGGGTTTTTGTTCTTAAAATTTTGGAACATGGAAAGACATGGTGATTTCATGATAAAAGCCATGGGGATTTATGGTTTAGTTTTACAAATTTGAATGACGGAAATCCATGGAAGATTTGGATAATTTTAAAGGGAGAATTGGATAGAGATGTGGCTCGGCCTTGGTATGGCCGAACCATGATTTCTAGATGGCTAGGTTATTGGATCTAAAGTAATGAAAGGAAGAGGTGAGGTTCGGCCATGGTGTATGGCCGAACCCCACCAAACATTTTATGGATTGATGATCAGTTTTGATTGGATCTAAACCAATGGCCAAGATCATGAACCATAGGGTTCGGGCATGGTGTATGGCCGAACCCCATAGGTTAAGTTTGGAATGTTAGACGGAACTGGTTGCCAAATTTGGAGAGCAATCTAAATATGGAAAGGTTCCAAATATGGTTAGTATTGCTAAAACTAGAAAACATCAAAGTATGGTAATGATTGCTAAATTTGGAAAGCAATCTAAAAATGGAAGGAAGGTTGTTATTTTTGGAAGGTGTTTCCAATTATGGAAAGGAGGAGTGAATATTAAGAAAGTTTCTATTCTTGGAAGTTGATATTAAAATTAGAAAATATCTACTTATTGACCATGAAGATTATTTATGGAAACTATCCAAGAATGGAAAGTGGGGTTTGATTATGGAATATGGATTAAATAAATGGATTGGATGCCATGAGTGAGGTTCGGCCATAGTGTATGGTCGAACCCCACTAAGGTTTAGTTTTTGAAAACCTATTTAATTATGGAATTAAATATGTGGTTTAGGCTCATGTATAATTGAATCAAAGGAGATAGATGGTATGAATTTAATGGCATGGTTGGAAATTATACACCATAGGGTTCGGCCATGGTGTATGGCCGAACCCCATGGTTCAAATTAAGGAATTAATGGCATCTTTAATTCATGGTTTAAGGGCTGATTTATGAATCAGATTATGAACCTATGTCATGAGATAGGTTATGTGTAGTTTTAAAATAGAATAAAGGATACAATGTATGTTATGAATTGATGGAGAAAGGAATGGCAAAAATGTAATTAAACACCAAAGTGGAGAACCATGGGTTCGTCCATGATGTATGGCCGAACCCCATGAGTTGTGTGATGGACTTATTTGGTTAGGGAAATTTATAAGGTCTAATTATGGAAGATTTAAAGGAAAGGGGAAACCAATGGCATTTTTGTAAATATGAGAGAATATTGGACATTGGGTTCGGCCATGGTGTATGGCCGAACCCCATGGAGAAAGATTGGTGATGAGTATTAATGGATTAAATGGAGAAAAAGAACCATAGGGTTCGGCCTTATGGCATGGCCGAACCCCATGGAAAGATATGATTAGTTATTGGCTTTTAAAGATTAAAAAACCATGGAGAGTGTTGATTTATTAATTGGGTTTATGTTCCTAGATCTTAAATCATAGAAACCTTTGGTGATTGTACGTTTTAGATTCAAGAAAATCAATGAAAGAATATGGAATATGGGTCGGCCATGCATGGCCGAACCATGGCTGTTTTATGGCTAATTGAGTGGATCTAAAATAATAAAAAGGAGGGCTGAGGTTCGGCCATAGTGCATGGCCGAACCCCACCAAACATTTTATGGATAATAATCGATTAATGTTATGAGTAAAGGTTTTATTGAATCTAAGCTAATGACTAAGATCATGAACCATAGGGTTCGGCCATGGTGCTTGGCCGAACCCCATGGGTTAAGTTTGGAATGTTAGATGGAAATGGTTGCTAAATTTGGAGAGCAATCCAAATATGGTTAGTATTGCTAAAACTAGAAAACATCTATGGTAAGGATTGCTAAATTTGGAAAGCAATCTAAAAATGGAAGGAAGGTGGTTATTTTTGGAAACAATCTATTTTTAGAAAGTGTTTCCAATTATGGAAAGGAGGATTGCTTATTAGGAAAGTTTCTATTCTTGGAATTGGATATTAAAATTAGAAAATATCTAATTAAGACCATGAAGATTTATTATGGAAACTATCCAAGAATGGAAGGTGGAGATTAATCAAATGAATGGATTGGTTATCATGAGTGAGGTTCGGCCATACCTAGGGTTTAATTTTGAGAAACCTTTTTAGTTATGGAATATGATATCTAATTATGAAACCTATACTTGGAAAGCATATAATTTTGGAAAGGTGGAGTTAATTTGGAAATTATACACCATAGGGTTCGGCCATGGTGTATGGCCGAGCCCCATGGTCCAAATTAAGGGATTAAATGGTATTTTAAGGCATGGTTAAGGGCTGATTTATTAATCAGATTATGAACCTATGTTATGAGTGATGTTTTGTGTAGTTTGAAAATAAAAGAAAAGGATAGAATGAAGGTTATAGACTGATGGTGAAAGGAATGGCAAAAACGTAATTTCACATCAAAATAGAAAACCATGGGTTCGGCCATGATGTATGGCTGAACCCCATGAGGTATATTTATGGACTTATTGGGTTAGGGAAATTTATAAGGTCTAATTATGGAAGATTCAAGGGAAAGAGGAAACCAATGGCATTTTTGTAAATATGAGATAATATTGGACATTGGGTTCGGCCATGGTGTATGACCGAACCCCATGAATTATTTTACGGGATTATGTGCTTTGGAAGCATGAATGGATAACTTGGAACGTAAGCAAAGAAAAGGGGCTAGGGTTATCAACAATGGCATTTTTGTAAATATGTATGAAAAATGGTAAGCCATGGGTTCGGCCATGGTGTATGGCCAAACCCCATGGGGTTTTGTTTATAGACTTAGAACCTTGTAACTAGGTGAGACTTGGTGTTGATTTATCATTATATTATAAGGTAACGGGATCTCGCAAGCGGTGTGCGATCGGTGATCGAATCTTGGACGGAAACGCAAGGACTTGTGAACGGTCTTAGGTAGGATTCCACCTCTTTGAAACCATGGCTTATATACTTTGTTTTTATATTATGTTTGATGAAAATATGTTTCCAAGGATATGCTTTATTATATTGAAATTCATATGCTATATTTAAGTGTTTAAAATAGCATGGGCCAATTATGCTTCAAAGGATGATTTTACATGCTAAGTTTATTTATATAATGAGCATGTGTTGTATGAGGTTTCAAATGATGATTTTCAATGCTATGTTTATGTTAGAAAATAGCATGTGTTTCATTGGCATATCATACATGGCATGGGGTGGAGGATTTATAACCGGAGGGGTCACACTCCATCGGGGCTGCCGAAAAACCTATGTGCAACACCTTGATGTGATTTCCATCAAGATGACTTCCAGAGGGTCCACACTCCGCCGGGGCGTCCGGAAGACCTATGTGGTGGGTACTTTACGTACATGTGATGGGTGGGACTCATTGCATATCTGTCATCATTGCATGGCATGGATTTTACCTGGTTTTATATATTATGTTATAATATATGTTTTGTACTAACCATGTGTTAGTCGTAACTGGAATATCTACTGGGCGCGTTGTTCTAACGCCCTATTTCTACCCTAGTTGATGATACAGGTAATCAGGGGAATGATGAGCGTAAGACGGACCAGGCATAGGAGCTTGGAAGATCTAGTTTATATGTTTTGAATAAATTACTTATGAACTTGTATTTGAGTATTCGGATTTTGGATTGTAATAACTTAGATGGTTGAATGATTTGGTTTGATGATTATGACGTACTTTCCTACCTGAGTGGATTAGAACTTGTTCTAAATATGATTCCGCATTTTGATGATTATGATTCCGCAGTTTATGATTTTATTCTGCAAATCGGTATTCATATGTGTGAACCATTTTATTGGACTGAGTCTATACACACATAGGGTTGGCCAATTAAGGGTAACACTTTGGAAGTTCGGACTTAGCTCGCGTCGTGACATCCCGCGCTCTATCACTCTACTCTGTTGCAAAAAAAAAAATATATACACTGAATTTACGGGAAAAAGCGAGTGAAAAAGGGCGGGGTGTTATAGTTCTATGATCCAGAACCTTTGTCAATTTGGCTGACCATTCTTTGACCACGATGGGTCAATCCTATCACCACCGAGGGGTCGGTGAGAACAACTGGTCGATCTGACAGTGTAACCAAATACATACTTCCAAGTTGGGTTCCACTTCATTGTCAAGCTTCCTCTCAAGGCCTTTTTATGATTTTACTATTTGTTCAACTAAGCCTAGGAATGGTCATCTCTAAGGTGTGGGTGTCACCTAAAGTCATTTATGGCCAAATACCTATTTCGTGATTACCATAACGATGAGCTTCAATTTGGTGGAGCATGACCTTCAATATTCATCACCAAGAGTCTTCAAGCTTCTAGAAAGTGCTTCTTCCCGAGTCATGGAATTGACGAACTTAGGGACTCAGCAAGTTGGGGCACTAACAACAAGGACACAAGATATATAGTGGTTCGGTTAACCAACCTACATCCACTGTTAGGACTAGCTCAACCTTGAGCTATCCCCAAATCCACTAAGTGGGGACTTACATCCTCACAATTAGAGTAGGAATTCCACCAAACTCAATCGGATGGAAATTTCTCCCACCACATGTAAAATAGGAATTCCACCTATTTGATTTGGCTGGGAATTCCACCCACCACGTGTGCCAGAGACAACGCTCTAGAGTTCTTATAGTGGTTCCGGAGCGAAGCCTCCTCAATCCACTTTCACGGGAGAAATGTTTTAAAATAAAATTAAAACTAAGAAGCACTTTCCTTGTAGCTCTTTCTCGAAGATGTGTGCTTCTCAAAGATCCGCCCAATGTGTGCTCGAGTTAATCTCGACGCTTCGGTTTGTACCCGTCGTTGAGCAATCACAATTTCAGGGTGACTAGGAAACTGATTCTATCCTAGTCAGTATCTTTTCTTTCCTCATCTTTTTCTCTCTTTCACAAACTCAATCAATAGCTTTGTTGTATATGACTCTCAGGTGTAGGCACAAGAGAGCTGACCATTCCTCAGAGTGTATGAATTTTCTCAGTTCAATGAAGATGATTAAATGATCACATAATTCTCATATTTATAGATAAGTCAACACAGTTTTTCAATCTGTCCAGTACCGACAGGTCGGTGGCACCGATGGGTCGGTGTTCATATTTATTACCGTTCAACCACGAGACCGTTGCACATTAAATGTGGTATAATTACTTCCCGGTCGACAGGTCGGTATCACCGATGGGTCGACATTCATGGCACCGAGACATCGATCCATACGAAGGTCTCGATCTAGGGCAACACTATGCAGACATAGTTTCATGTCCCGAAACTTGTCCTGCCCATAACGACCTGTCGCCCTTTACCGAGGGTCAGTCCTAGTACTCTCGATCGGTCTTGAATTACGAGATGTCTGTTTTCTCGAGAGTCCACTTGAGTTCTAATTCAGATCTCATAAGTTATCATCGACGAGTCGTTGAGCGCCAGGGGTCGTTAAGTTCATCACCGAGGGGTCGATGCATATGAGACTCTCGATCACAGGCATACCCAGAATGACAGTTCTATAATCAATAACCTTTGTTAATTTGGTCGACCACTCTATGACCGTGATGGGTCAATCCTATCTCCACCGAGGGGTCGGTGAGAACGACTGGTCGAGTTGACAGTGAACATAATTCATATTTCCAAGTTTGCTTCCAATTCACTGTCAAGCTTCCTCTCTAGGATTTTTATGATTTTACCATTTGTTCAACTAAGCCTAGGAATGGTCCTCCAAAGGTGTGGGTACCACCTAAAGTCATCTATGGCCAAATAGATGTTTTGTGATTGCCATAACGATGAGCTTTAGTTCGATGGAGCGTGATCTTCAATCTTGATCACCGTGAATTTTCAAGCTTCTAGCAAGTGTTTCTTCCCGAGTCATGGAATTGACAAACTTAAAGACTCGGCAATGCCGGGCACTAACAGCTCTTTGACTTCAAACATCACTAGATATCTCTCAAAAAGACTAACACTCAGAGATTTGGGTTATTTTCTCTCAAAGCTTTATGTGAGCAGAGTTTTTGTATTCAAATTCAAAATTTCTCACATATGTATTAGAAAGACGGTACATGACAAAGAAAATAATTGTTGGATCTCATGAATGGATGTCACTTTCCTGAGAACGTTGAGTTATACAGTATCATTTTTCTTCCTCTATTCTCCACATGAAATACCATATTTCAACTTAAGATCAATAGGACTTCCTATAGGACGAAACGTGGCTTGGGATAGGGTCAAATCAAAGAAGGACAAAAGACTCTAAAAATAAATATTTTGAACAAAAAGTTAGAGGTCTTCCAAATGTAAGACGGGATATTTCTTCCTCTATTTTTTTTCTTTTCAGCACTTTTCAAAATATTCATTTTTTTTTTTCACATCCTTCTTTTGATGTTAGGATGTTCCCTTTCTATTTCTTTTTCCTATATATTTTTTTCAGTGCAATTTTTTTTAGAGTGCCATCTCAATATTTGTCATATGTAACCTTTTCTGGTATCTTAGAATAGGTCACAGATATTTTCTATAAGGCTTAGACTCCATAACCGGAGTTGGGTACGGTAGATATGGCTAAACAATAAACAGGTTGATTAAGGCTCAACTGAGAATTAACATGATAAATTGACCAAAGATAGGTCGGTATGAAGGCTCAAACGATCCAAAAATGGCCTAAATCATTTCCTAAGATTTATACAGTGATTTCCTAGTTTTAAATAAATTCCAAAAAATTTCAAATGTTCTAACTCAAATTTGATGGCATTCTTAGTAATATGACCAAAATTGAAAGATGATGAGACCAACAACGACTACACGCTTAAGAAAGAAAAATGGATTGACTGAAATCCCTCAGAAAATAGACTGGCACTAAATCTCACTGGGCTAAGTCTTCATTAGTATTCCACTTTTGACTACTAGACTCGTGAATTTTTTCTTTTCCAACTCAATTTAATATGGCTGTGTAAATTTATTCTAAATATAAATTCTATAAGAAAATTATTGAAACAACGTGATATAAAAAAATTTGTACACCTGTTAATGTTGCAAAATCACTTAGGCTTGACAAAGAACTTTAATTTTGTTCTTATCTCAACGAGTAGTCTCAGTCTTAACTTACTCTTCCCTTGATTGAAAAAGATTTTTTTTTTCTTTTAGACTAAAAAGACTCAAATTTTTTTTTTTTTTTTGGGTCCAGGGAAGTCTAAGTTTGTGTTTGTAAACTTACTCTTCCCTTGACTTTTTCAATAGGGGTTGCGATCCTTTTGAACTTACTCTCTCCTTAATTTTTTTTATTTTTTATTGGACTCTACTAATTTAACCCCTAAATACCCCCAAACTTAAATTTGACAATGTCCACAATGTTCAACAGTTAGATGCAAAATGTCAGGACATTTGTTAAATTTTGGGTTTTGACATATCTAAGTGTAATGACCTAAAAATTGACAATAACTGACTCTCTAAAGTGACTCTCTTTTTACAAGCACCCTGTGATTAATCCATACTCAATTATTTTTGCACACTTTCTACAACCTAGTCCTTTTTCACTGAGTTCCGTACGCTCCGGCAAATGGTGGTGGTCAATATGCTTAACTGAGTATAATGTATCATAGGCTATAATTCTCTTTTCATAAAGAACTCTTCCTTCTAGCATGAAGTAAAGGCACGGTTCTTTGGGACCATTACTTATGATAGTATCACCCTCGATTATATTGGTCAAATCTTCTTCTACCCCAGCTAGACTCATAATCACATTAACCATTATCCAAATAAAACATCCAACCATAGCAAATTCATCTAAGTTATTACATTCTGAAATCTGGATACTCTAAATACTAATCCCTGAGTATCTTAAACAAAATATAAAACTAAAAGCGTTCCAAGCTCCTATGCTTGTCCCTTTCCGCTTTCAGCGTTTTCCTCGTTTCCTTCATCATCCACTAAAGGGTAGAAGTAGGGCGTTAGTACAATGCGCCCAGTAGATATTCCAGTTAGGGTTAACATATGGGTTAGTACCAAAACTCCAGATATAATAAATATATCAAATGAGTTATAATAAATCATAACTTACTCATAAAGCATCGTATCAAAACAGTGTATGATAATAGAGATCCAATCATACCAATAAAAACCAAAACCTTACATGATAATAAAAGTCATAATCATGCCGATTCAATGCCATGCTATCATATACAATGAGTCCCGCCCATCACAAAATATAGGATATACTCTTGATGGAATTCTCCTCATCAAGGTATCTTCCTGGTGGAATTCTCATTACCAAGGTCTTCTCTCTTGATGGAATTCTCATCATCAAGGTATTTCTGACAGTTGCCTTACGGACATTCCGACGGAGTGTGAGCTCCGGTTACTTAGTATCCTCTTGATGGAATTCTCATCATCAAGGTATCCCTTGATGGAATGCTCATCACCAGGGTCTTCATACATAGTATTCCTCTTGATGGGATTCTCATCATCAAGGTATTATACATAGTATCCTTTTGATGGGATTCTCATCATCAAGGTATCCCCCACTAGTGCTTTACGGACGCCCCCACGGAGTGTGGGTCCCCGGTTACCTGTCATCCCTCCCATGCCATGCATGAGATGCAAATACCACATGCTATGCAATTATACAAAATCATAGCATTTAAAAGCTCATATTTAAAACACATGCTATTTTATCAAATAAACACAGCATATAAAATCACCATTTGAAACATATCCTTTACAATATAAAATATCAAAATAAGATAAAGACAATGTACATAAACCCATGGTTTCAAAGAGGTGGAATCCTACCAAAGACCGCTCACGAGTCCTTGCATTTCCGTCCAAGATTCGATCACTGATCGCGCACCGCTTACGAGATCACGTTACCTTATAATATAATAATAAATCAAAACCAAGTCCCACTTGATTTACCACATTTATAGTCCATTAATTACCAAAATGCCATTGGTCCAAACCTTAGTTAATAGTCTATTTATTTTAATCCAAAGTACATAACCCTAGGTCCGCCAATCAATTCCCATGTTTAGATCCAAATACATAGATCCTAAACATCTAAGTTCTCCAAATAATTTCTCATATAATTACCTTATTGCCATACAGGGCTAAACTTCCATCTTTAACAAGTATTTACAATTTTGCCACTCATGGCTTACATAACCGATAGTTTCTTTTAAAATCATTCATCCGTTATATGGTCCATAATAATTTCTCAACAACTTAAGTTATACTTAGAAAGTCCAGATTTAGAAACTTTCTAATTTCATTATCAAACTTCCATACTTAGAAAGTCCCTAAAATGGAAACTTTCTAAATTTATCATTTCCAAATCTTGGATCCATAATTCCAACTTCTTTCCATGAATAGATCCTTTCTAAATTAAAGACTTTCCAATTTAATCTTACCTTCCAAAAACAATTAACATACTTTAAAAATGCCATTACAACTCCATGGGGTTCGGCCATACACCATGGCCGAACCCTATGGTTCATAAGGTTCTCTTTTAAAATCCAATCTTCCTTAATTAAACTCCACCTTCTATTATTAGAAGGTTTCCATAAATTAAACTTACTAAAATTATCAACCTCCTTCCATAAATGGAAGGTTCCCAAATTAAGTAAACCCTTCCATAATTAGATTGTTTCCATAAATAACCTACACCTTTCCATAATTGGATGCTTTCTAATTTTAGCAACCCCTTCCATAATTGGAAGCTTTCTATAATTAATCTCATCTTTCCATAATTAAAATAGTTTCCATAATTAAACTCTAGTGGGGTTCGGCCATGCACCATGGCCGAACCTCACCCATAGAAACAATTCATTATCATTCATTTAAACAAGAACCCATATCTTTTCCTTTAATCAATCAACCAACATCTAATAAAATTCCTTAATAAGTTATATCCTTAAAGAACCTCATGGGGTTCGGCCATACATTATGGCCGAACCCATGATCCTTTAAATTTAATAAATCGGTCTTCATGATTTAATGTCCAAGAACCTCAAATCCATATAAATATTTGGTGTTCGGCCATATACCATGGCTGAACCTCACTCATTCTTTTCTATTCTTATGATCAATGCTATCAACCTTTCTAAATTATCATGATCATCTTTGATCTTGTTCCATGGTTTTCAATATTCATAAACCAACAAAACAAATCATATCTTTCCATTAAATCATTGAACCAATCTACAATCTTCTTCCATGAAACAACCAATAACCTTTCATGGGGTTCTTTTTGTTTCAAAAATAAAACTATACCATTAAGATACTAACCTCTTTCCGATTGATTTCTTGTTCTCTCCTTGTTTGATCTTTCTTTTCCAATCTTCTTCTCCTTTCTCCTGCTCTTGCCGTGTGGAAGAGAATGATGAATTGAGAGAGGGAGAGAGAGGAATAAACTCAACAATAAAGGATGTCAAAACCGTGTATCCCTCTTGATCTTTCCTTTTATAGCCTTTCTTAATCCCACATTAGAAAGTTCTTAAGATAAGCAACCCTTAGCCGTGTGCCCCTTGTGTTCCCTGTTTTTACACATATACCATATTATAGTTCAGTTTTGACATTGTTAACTTCTGAATCAGAAACATTGGTAAACTACAAAGTTGTAGCCCTTGAAGTCTTCTTTTCAACACAAAAAGAATCAAAGAAATTGGACATTGGAGTGGAAATTTATAACCAAAATACTGAACATATTTCAAACCTTCCTTATTTAACCATAGCCGACTTTCCCTCTTTAATTTGCCATATCCGACTTTCCCTTTCTTAATTTAAGACCTTCCAATCGGCCAATGCTAAAATACATATAGCAATGCCGTGTACACTTGTTTGCTTCTTATAAAACCTTCTCTTTAATTACACTTCCCATTTTAATTTCCAACTTCTAAACTTAGAAACTTACTAACTTAATAACCATTCTCCATATTTAAACACTTTCCAAATTTAGCTTCAATGTTTCCATATTTAGGCACTTTCCAAATTTAGCCATTGCCTTAACTTAAATCCATCCACATCATGCACATATAATTAATTATAGACATCTTATTGTTTGGCAATAAGATATCAATACCTAAACCCAACGTGTGACCTATTTTAGGACCATCCTAAAATCTTTCCACTTAATCTTAAATATCTCATCTCATCCAAAATATTATGCGCATATAATCCCCTTGATTTTTGTGATATAAAAGCTTATATTCGGCCATGCAATCTTTTATCTATTTAATTTTGTATAACTAAAATAATTCAACCCATTTAAATTTATTTGAAACCATTTATCAAAATCGTTGGGTCTTAATTGGGCAAAGACCCAATCACTTTATCCATCTAAAATCCATATCTAAAATCTCCCAATTTAAATAGGTAATTTCCGTAAATATTTATAACTTGAAAATCCGGGGTATTACAGATCTGGTTCAATTATAAAACTTGAGATTTTGTTTGAAGGATTGCAATGTGGATATCATAATCAAGCAGTACCTTTGCCCCATTAGCCAAGCCTCAGCCAATTTTTCTTACAAAAGAAGGCAGGAGTATGTTTCAAACAGCAAAAACATAGACACATGAGATGATTTTGGGACTGATTTTTACAGACGAAAGAAGAACTGAGGACAGTAGTGTCGCAACATTGAAGCAGCTGAAACAAGAGATATTAAAGATGAGAAAAAAATATACAATGGGTAGCGCCAATTTCAGAAAGAGAAAAGAACAGAGAAGCAAGAAAATAAGAGGGAATTGGCAAACAAAAGAGCTGATAAAAGAGGCCAGAAGCAGAACAAATCAACAACGTTTTTTTATGTTACAACCAGTTTCAAACAACAATTGAAATCAAGAAAAACAGGAGCATCATGGCTGAATGGTGCTGTCAATAAAGTGGCAGTTGGCGTCCCAAGTAGAGAACAACAAGATGGAAGAAAGAAGAACGAGTCAGCTACAGCAACCAAACACAAATAGCAATTTGAATCAGCATTTCAAGCAAACTACAAAACAACACCTTCTCAGTCCATTCGATCCTCATGTACTGACCCATCGGGACTGTATCTTTATCTGCAAAGAGAAGAAATAAAAGAAAGAGGTGTTGGCGGGTTCGGTGGCTACAACTGAAAATAGAAGAGGTTGGACGGTCAGCCAACAAAATAAATAGAAAGAGAAAAGAAAAGGAAGGTTGGGACGGTGGCTGCTAACCTAAGAAGAGATTTGCTACGGTTGATGGGAAGCTAGAAAGAAGAATAAAAGTGGAGAGTGCTGCCATATACAACAGCTGAAACAAAGAAGGGTTCGGCCAAAGAGGTTATGTATGGAATAAAATGGAAAGTAAACAGAGAACAAAGAAAGGAAGGAGCTGAGAAAAGAAAGAAATAAAAAAAAAAGGAAGTTTTGCATACAACAGCAACTGAGAGATAATCGGCCAACATGCAGATTCGATTGAATTGAAGAGGGTCCCACATATATGCTAATTTTAACCCTCCAAACATCTATAAATTGAGCAGCCATTTTCCTGAGAAATTCGAACCTACCTTAGAGAATTTGGAATTTTTGGCAATTTGAAGAGTTTGGACCATTAGTGGATTTCATGCATTTTGGTTAGTGTTTTTTTATTTTATTTTATTTTTTTGTAATTAGTTCTTCAAGATTAATTCATTATTTTTGTAGTTTGATTCAATTAATGAGAATAGAATTTGATGATGTCTTTTTTTTTTTTTCATTTTTAAATTCACTGTTAGTGTGTGATTAAATTCAGCAATAAATTCAAAAATTCCATGATCTCCTTGCTTTTATTTAAATCCAAAATTCCAATGCATTGTAATTCTTAATTCCAAATTTTTATTAATAATTGAATGGAAGAAAAAACTTAGAATTGTGGTTTTCCACTTATTTATTTTTGTATGATGAAAATTTGATTTGATTTAATTCTTTTTATGGATTTATGTGAGAGTATATTGTAAGTTGTTAAATGAAGGAAGAAAAATATTTTAGACTAAATGGAACTTGATTTTATCAGTCTAAAGCTCTTTTAAGAGCAAAAAAAATTTAGATTTGAAATTGCAAGTGGAAATTTTATTTAGCCTAGGCCGGATTTGAATTTTCTTAGTTTGGTGGATTTCATAAACTTCATAATGAGAATTTTAATAGATGAAAAATTTGAGTGCATGATAAATAATAAATGTGAGCTCCATATTCCTAGGCCTTGATTTATTTTTAAAATTTGGAAAATAAAGCCTCTATAATTCTTTGAGCCAGTTCCACTATAAATATGCACAGAGGGTAATTAGGTGTTTTAAATTTTATTTTTGTTTTTAAAATTCAAACTCTTGAAAAATTGGAAGAACTAGTTGGTAATTAAGTATTGCATCTTGATTTTGTTTTCTAAGTTAGATTGATATTATTTATATTTTTAAATTAAATCCACCATCTTAATTAAAATTAGTTAAATTGTTAGATTTTATGTTTAAGTCTAGAATGTTTCTAAATTAAAACTAAAATTCATAGATTAGATAAATAACTCCATATTTATGATTTTTCTCCATGTTTTGAAATTTCTTAAATTACTTAATTCAACGGTGTATTTTCACGAATATATTTTCCTAAGTTCCATGGGCTCGACCTCGCACTGAATCGCTATAC